>CM024754.1:181351365-181686160 GCA_014218235.1 Colocasia esculenta | reverse complement strand
TTTCTTTGACTAGTAGTCACCAGGTTAAAGATCAAGAATCTATTGAAACTATCCTTCCATAGATTCATCCTCCTACAAGCTCTTAATCTGTCCCAGGGTTTGCCACATTTGAGCTTTGTGCGCTTTCAGAAGTGCACAAAGCCACGTCTTTCCATGCACTTTCGACGCGCCATTCGTCCATGTCATACCGCTTCAATGGTCCGCGCCATGTCAGGACAGACCTCCCACGCCGCTGCTAGCGCCCCGCCACGCCAGCGCGAAGAGACGCACTGTCGCCTCCACCCACTCCGCTTCGGTAACATGACCAATGTCATGATGCAAAGTCAAATCCCACTAAACGCCGGGTCCCAAATTACCCTACCTTTCCCGCGTTCGCCCGTTCCTCTGAACTTCCGAAATGGAAGAACACCACTGAAATCGGGAAATATAACAACTGCCATCGCCCTTTTACGTACGCCGGATTTTACCCTCCAAAATCTCTGACATATCCTGTTCTGGTTTCCAACTGAAGGAACTATCGGCATTTGCGCAAAGCGCTTTTTAGGTTGGGGAAAGAGATAGACAATTTTTTCTCTCTCTCCGTTCCATCATGTCAAGAGTGAAGGGTTGTAGCCGATTTTAGAGATTAAAAATTAATTGTCTCTCTTTAAAGTTTAACATGGCATGTAGATGGGATAAATTTATGTTTATATTAAAACAATAGTTTTTTTATTCCCAAAAACGGATGCCTGGAGACTTGCCAAATAGTTCACCTTATTTTTCTATGACACATCAGAACAATCTCCACAAATGTCAGAAACATGTGGAAATCGACTTTCAAATTTTCCACTTTTTCATGGACGGTTCCCAAACGCTAGAGATAATTGGTCAAACGGCAGCGGTTTCGAAGCGGTCATTCGTCTCTTCGAACCCTGCTTCACCATTAAAAACATTATGACATCCGTCCGTTCGAATTCTGCCTTTTGTTTTGCCTTTTGCTTCTAATCCTTTCGAGGCGCAAGACTTCGAGGCGCAAGACATCACTAGCACTATAAAAGGAACCCCCCGGGCCTCCAAATAACCAAGCTTCTGAACAGACTTCTTCATTCTCTGTTCCTCGTCTACTTCGTCTAAATTTGGAGATGTCTACCCAGGGTAAAGGCAAGGCAGTTGCTGCACCACCGCCACAGTCGCCCTCTTCCCTGGCGCTAGCGTCTCTACCGCCATCGAAGTACACCGCCGACTTTTGGGACGGCTACTACCTCGGCTGGTCGATGGCTCTACGGAAGGCCCAACGCTTCTACCACCACAAGGGCCTCACGAACATCCAGCCTGAGATCGGCCCTAAAGCCGAACGTATCTGTTCCTCCCTTCCCCCCTGCCCGTTCCTCCTCTCCTCCCGCCTCTCCAGGGTCGGATTAGGGGGGAGTTTTTGTAACTGGCCTTCTATCTGGCCTATCCGTATAATATAAGTTATCCTTTCGTGCATGTTGTTATGTGGCTTGTATGTGCAAACTCTGTTAGAGCCTTTCTGTAACTGTAGAAACGCAAGAACAGAGCTAGTTGTTGAACTACTCAGCATTCGACCGCCAGAGCCGAAGTCAGAATGAAGCAGTCGATTGAATGATTCGACTCATGCAGTCGAATGTCAGATGTGAATGATTCGACTCAGTCGAATGTCAGATGTGAATGATTCGACTCATGCAGTCGAATGCCAGCATGAAGGATTCGACTCATGCAGTTGAATGTCAAATATGAAGCATGCGACTCCCTCTTACCAGGACATGACTGCAGTTCTGAGGCGTTTCAGAGGCAGGACACTTTTGCCCTTGTGTGTCTCGATTGGGGCGCCCCTTCCTCCTAGTATATAAGGGATGTCCTCTTTGTATGTGGTGTGTTTTCTTGCAGAAGAAGATATGGTGATACTGCTGTGGCCGTGGACGTAGGAAGGCTTCTTGCCTCCGAATCCACTTATCCTGTTTACATACATCACTCTCCAGCCATCTGGAGGTGGTCAAGATAGATATTTTCTTTTATTTAAACAGATTTTCTTCCCTTATTTATTTTTAAGATTATTCTAATAATTATATTATACCCACAAATATATTATACGTGCGTAGCGCGTCTTTGACTAGTAGTCACCAGGTTAAAGATCAAGAATCTATTGAAACTATCCTTCCATAGATTCATCCTCCTACAAGCTCTTATCTGTCCCAGGGTTTGCGACATTTGAGGCTTTGTGCGCTTTCGGAAAGTGCACAAAGCCACGTCTTTCCTGCACTTTCGACGCATCATTCGCCCATGTCATACCGCTTCAATGGTCCGCGCCATGTCAGGACAGAGCTCTCCACGCCGCTGCTTCGCCCGCCACGCCAGCACGAAGAGACGCACTGTCGCCTCCACCACTCCGCTTCGGTAACATGACCCAATGTCATGATGCGAAAGTCAAATCCCACTAAACGCCGGTTCCCAAATTACCCTACCTCTTTCCCGCGTTCACCTGTTTCTCCTGAACTTCCGAAACCGGGAAGAACACCACTGAAACCGGGAATATAACAACTGCCAACGTCGCCAACGTCGACGGAGCTCATCACGAACCCGTGCGTGCATCCCAAGCTATCAGCCTGTGACCTGTGCGGTCCTGCCATGAAGAGTTCGAAGCAGACACGAAAGGCTTCCGGTGAAGCCCCACCACCGGCACTTCCCGCAAAAAGAACGGAGGAGGAGGATACTGCGCCTTCAACTTCGACTTCATCAGATGATGGGATGAAAGGCCAAACATTGCAGAGAAAATCTTCTGGGCTCAGAGAAAGAAAATGGTGCGGATATATCTCTCACATTATATTTGTGAATTTGAATTAAAGAACCTAGTTTTTCTTTGCGCTTGATTCTCAAGATTTGTGTTTTCTAAATCTCAAAAATATAGTACCTTTGGAGCCTAAATGAGCTTTTTTAGGTCATGGTAAGCATTTTGGAGACCCAAATTTGTGCGTTCTTCACATCTACATATATTTTTTTAATTTTCTCATGACCCGTACTTTGAGATATTCAGGAAATCATCAACTATTAGAGCCCAAGAACACAATTTTTGTATCCTCATATGAGTATTTTGGTGTACAGCGTAGTATTGGGATGCTTATGAGAGCTCCACATTTTGGAGCCCAAGTGATGTATTTGGTAGCCTAACATGGGTCTATTGCAGCCTACATTGAGCATTTCGACCTCAACTTGCCTTTATTTCATCTGAATGTAGATTGTTTGTATCTTTTTTTTGTTACATGGCATAAACATGTTAAGTAATTTAGACTCCCCAATTGTGCATTCTTTTTGCAGCCTATAGATTGGAGCTCAAAGTTTTTAGAAGATCATTTCAATAGTAATGTTTGCATCCCCCTTTTTTTGTGACATGGCATAAGCATGTTATGTTAATTAATTTTGCAGCCCCAAGTTCATGCATTGTTCAGATAGGCACATGTTCTCGAAATTTATTTATCAGATGGTCCGTTAATTTGGTATGTGTATGGGGTTTTGTAGTTCTTGTGGCCATGTTTTAGGAACTATGAGCACTTTGAAGCCCATGTACCTGATCATTTTAGAGCTTATATTTTCTTATTAATCATTTTTTGTGGCCATGTTTTAGGAACTATGATCAGATGCTTTACATTTTTTTGTTGACATGGAACCTAACAAATTTCTTGAAATTTCCTACAGAATTTAAAAATGCTTTGAAAGGAATCTGCTCCTTGGACAATTATGTGAAGGAGAGAGATCAAATGGGCTTTCGTGATTGCCATAAGGCCATTTTGAGGACAACCCCGTTTGCTTTTTTTGTTGACAGCAATCATCGAGCCATATTCAAGATGACTCTTATAGAGGAGATTGCTCAGAGCTATAAGGGTGCAAGTAATTTTCAGTTAGGCGACAAAACTCTTACATTTACTGTTGAAGATGTCGCCCTCATTTTGGGTTTGCCTTCCTGTGGGCTGAGTGTCCCACATTATTCTTCACCAATAAAGTTGTCAAAGTTGCACCACCGATTTGGGGCGAAGCTAACTTTTGATCGGAAGGTGGTCACAAAACTTATCCGACAACTAGTACAATCTGATGATCCGTGTGATGTTGAAGACACGGCACGACTTTGGATTGTTTTGCTATTATCCACTTTTCTATGTCCACGGTCTTCCCCATCTTGTCCACCACAAATGCTTATTTGTTTGGACAATATTGACGAGGTTGGCCGTTATAATTGGGCGGCTGCAGTCACAGAGATGACATTGCACAAATTTGATGACTTTGTGACTATAGTCCGTGAGAAGAGATCTGGTCGGAACACAACTCCCAAGAGAAGGATAGCTGGGAGAGAGCATGGCAGTGCCAACATTTTTGGCTGTTCGGCTGCTCTGGCTGTAAGTTTTTATAAAACATTCTTAGATTTTTCCATCATTATGTAATATATGTATGTAAATAAACCAATGGTCCATCATGCAGGTGTGGTTCTTAGAGCACACAAGATTGCGGCAGCCGATTGACCGAGAAGCAATTCCCCGTCTATTTAGATGGGGATCTGTTTGGACAAAAAGCTATCATTCTCTATTGATTCTCTACAGGGCCAGCAGGTAATCCACAAATGGAAGCTTTATATTTTAACTTTATGTAATAAACTGTTTCTGACTTTTTTAAAAATTGATGCTTACAGATAATTAAGCATTTGAAGTTAGCATCAAAGGAGAAGACAGCCATTACATGTGTTAGCCAGGAAAAAATGCATGTGGAAACTGAGGGTGTGGCTGCTCCCCCCCATCCTGCTCTTATGGCCCTTCTTCAAGGTCTTGGGAATGAAATCAGGTTACTTCCTGAAAGACTTGAGCAGTATAAGTCGTGTAATGAAGGCCACTTTGAAGCATTGACAACTGCTGTGACCACGGGGTTCAACAAAATGGAGAAGTTGATAAGTTCGACCTCCATGGCACAAGACCAACCTACAGTTGGCACAGATGCAGAAAACTTCGTCTCCACCCATCCATCACTCACTCCTGCCCCTGCAGCCCCCGCATATGGTGATGCAAGTGCATCTGTTCTGATCGTGGATCAGGGCATTATTGCACCAGATCCAGTAAGTGTGGTCCCTACCACCGCACTGCTTAGTCCGACGTCCCTAATAAAGAATATGAAGTGTCGGGATGATCCACAGCCTGGAATATATGACCAATCGCCATTCAGAAGGCTGGATAAGGCTTCAAAAAAACGTACATCATATCAGCGAAAGAAAGGGAAGAAGGTACAGTTGCAAACTTCATTATTTGATGTCCTGCATTAGTCATTTATATTTCTTTGTTTTCTAACTTATCTTTACATGATTTATGTTGGAGGCAATGAGCACGCTTTTCAGGTTTTATAAGCAATGGACATGCAAATCTGAAGCCACTGAGAGGCAGAGGGCATTAGTGGAGGCCTTCATTGCCGAGGAGGGATACGTTGACCACAAGTAAATAGCTTCTGGGACAATACAATTTATTTGTTGTCTTCAATTTTCATAATTTAAAATGTACTTCATTTCTTGATTGTCATACATTTCAGACACACTGTCTTGAACTTCATTAATAATTGTTCGTTGAAGTGGTCACATATTTGGGATATACTATGGGGCAATATGACGAATGATGAGGTAAATACTGGCCATTGCACGAACAGTACCTTCAATTACATTGTCCAAGACATTTTCCTAATGTCTTCTTTTCTATTATTTTTGATGGTTGCAGGTTATTGACATTGTCTTGCATGCTATGAAAGTGAGACAAAGAGAGCAGGAAGCCCTTATCCCAAATTCCTATCACCGATGGGAATTCCTTGGAACCATTTTGGGATCATGGATTAAGGTACAGATGGATCTGATGATGACAGGGGCCACAAACTCCATACTTCCCTCGGGCATGAAAACCTAGGATGCCCAATATCAGATTTTCAATTCCTTTTCTTTGTTGTCCATGTCTCGAACCATTGGTTCCTCCTTAGTCTACAACTGGAGCAACGCCGCATCGTAGTGTACAATTCCTGCAGAGGACATCCAACTTATGACACATGCGCTAGGAAATGGGTATGCCCAACTAACTTTGCAGTCGGTTATAAACATTATGAATTAATTACATTCTTTGTTTTATTGTTCACAGGAACCAATTCTGAAAGCATATCTCCGATACGAAGGTTACAGAAATGCTGATGAATTTCAGTTAATACTTGATGAGATATGTCCTCAACAACCAAGTTCTAGCATGAATTGCGCTATGTACATTTTCATGTACGTACACCGCTTAACGACGAAGCAGGAATTATTTTGGGACTTCTCTGACAATGATGTCAATCAATTTCGGCTCCTACTAGCTTGTGATTTTCTGTCAATGTGTTTAAACAATGTATGAACAATGTATGAATGGTGTTGTTACACACAAATTTTTGTTTGTGTGGGAATGAGGTTGTAAAAGGATGTTTTTGTAATTACAGGCGCACATATGTATATGACAATTAAATGTGAAGTCCCTCCAGGAAGTGTTCCACATGTGGTTGTTGGATCAAAATGGCAGATACAGTCCTAGAGGGGGGTGAATAGGACTTTTCTAACTTTTAAAAAATCTTCTGAAAAACACAACACTAAGTAAATGTGTTAGTACTTGGTGTGATGTGTGTGATTCAAGTGTGAACTTGGCGGAAACAATCACACAGAAAATTGCACAAGAGATTTATCCTGGTTCTGCCCTTCCCACATGGAAGTCCTACATGCAGTCCTCAAGCCAACCACTTGAGATTGTAAGGATATCAAGACTGTAAGGACGACTATGATTCGAAGTTATGAATCGAATACAGTATAAAGGACATTCGAATGTATGAATCGAAGTCATGAGTCGAATACCTTGAAGGACATTCGACTGTATGAGTCGAAGACATGAATCGAATGTTAAGTTGGCATTTGAAAGCCTGAATGAGTCGGATTTATGTAGTCGAATACATCATTCGAATTCACTAGGCTATAGAGTGGCCCATTCCGGATATTGAGTCTGTCTAGAAATTTGTGATATATCCATATTTAGGAAAATACATATTTAGGGATTTGTCATGGTAGAAACAAAATAGGGAAAATTAATTGGGGATCCATGTCAGAGCCTTCTACTTTTTTCCATCGCCTGTTCCCCAAACGACGCGACGCTTCGATGGCCCGTGAACTCTGAATGATGGGAAGTTAGCGTGCGGATAAGTGTTACAGCAATCAATAACAGCACTTACAAAGAGCGTTGGGAGGACCGTTCTTTACACTATAAAAGGAACCCAGGTCATACCTATCCTTCATCACAAGCTTCTAACGCTCTTGTTCTTACTATCTTTCTTGCTCGTCTTCTTCCTCTTTATTCGCAGATGTCTTCATCTAACCGTGCTCCTCAGAGGTATGGCAAGGCACCTGCCTCACCGGTGCCACCGTCGCCCCTGGCTCCCCCGGCTCTACCTTTCCCGGAGATGTACAGTCCCGACTACTGGAACGGTTTTTACGTTGGGTGGACGATGGCTTTACAGAAAGCCTCTCGGCTGTACCACCACAAGGGCCTCACCAACATCCTCCCTGACATCGGCCCTAGGGCAAACACATCTGTTCCTCACCTTCCTCTCGTCCTTCCCCTGCCTATTCCTCCCCTCCCTCGTCCACCGAGTAATCGGGTTAGGGAGTTTAGAATGTCTCCCTCCCCGACCCGTTCCTCCTCCTCCTCCTCCCCTCTCCTCCCATTCCTTCCTTCTCCTCACCTCCCCTCCCATCCCGGTCACTTCCTTCTCCTCCCCTCCCCTCCCCTCCCATCCCGGCCCGTTCCTCCTCCTCCCCTCCCCTCCCTTCTCTACTGTCCTTCTTATTCCTCCCCTCCCCTCCTATCTCTGCTGTCCTTATTTGTCCCCTCCCCTCCATTTCATTCCAGTGTCCATGCTATGGGGATACGGCGTTTAGATTGTAACAGTGCTTGTTTATGGAATATACATATATTTTCCTTTTATGCAGTCTTCTGTGGGCTTGTATGTGCTCTCTATGATGCGTGTACTGTAATACTAACAGGTTCCTCCGAAGCGGTCAAGCTGTTGAACATGAACTCTCTACATGTAACAGTGCTTGTTTATGGAATATACATATATTTTCCTTTTATGCAGTCTTCTGGGCTTGTATGTCCTCTCTATGATGCGTGTACTGTAATACTAACAAGTTCCTCCGAAGCGGTCAAGCTGTACTGCTGGAACTGTAACCCCATAGCATGGACACTGTAATGAAGAAGGGCACATACTGTAACACAGGAAACTATTAATGTAATAATGTAGTTGTAGGTTTAGTTCTCGAACTGTAACCTCCTATCATGCATACTGTAATGATAATATGCAGCTATTGTATCAGGTTTGTACGTATACTGTAATAATGTAGTTGTAGGTGTGCGGTCAAAGCTAAAGGAACGATGTACTGCTCGAACTGTAACCTCAATACACTATAATGACCATAATCTAAACGCCAGTTAGTACAGCAACTTCCAATTGGTGCTTAATCCAATAACAGTTAGTACAGCAACTTCCAGCTGCAATGGTGATGTGCTCTCACCCAATGGGCTCCAAAATACTCCTGTTGGGAGTCAAAATAATGGACATGGACTCCAATATAGATAGTTGGACTCCAAGATCAGCATCTGTCGACAGCCAACTTCTCTGCTGTCGACAGGTAGACTCTTTCCCGAACTGTCTCTTTTCTGACAGGTATATCTGTCGACAACTAGCATTACAGCTGTCGACAGGTTCGTATTGCCTGAACAAAATTTACGCTGACCAGTTGGGCTCCAAAATACTATGTTGGGTGTCAAAATAGTTGAAATGGACTCTAATATACATAGTTAGACTCAAGATGTTCAGCAATTTGTAATGGTTGTCGACAGACGAATGCTTGTTGTCGACAGATGACTGTCAGTTGCCCACAACCGGAACTCTGTTCTGCCTTGGAATGTGAACCGGCGGTTCACGTTCTCTCCCGGTTTGGTTGTGGCGGTTCTATTCCAAAGAAGCAAACCCTAGTTGTCGACAAACCCTATCACCTCCCCTCGTTCCTGCAACTGCCGCCGTATTCTACCCTAAAGTCCAGGTTCTTCTCTCCTGGGCGAAAAAACCAGAGTTGTCGGCACACGCATTCATCTGCTGCATTTCGTCTTCTATTTCCAGAATGAGTTCCAGGGGCCGGGGAAAACGCACGACTGTTGGGAAGCAGAGCGTTGAAGGAGAAGGTCAAAGTTCAAGAGCCCCTGCTGAGCGCCGATCAAAGTATAGGGATGACAGACTCCCAGAGTTGAATGTTCCAACAAACATCAATATGTTGAATGTCAAGGGCGTGTTCAAGAAGATCATACAACCTCGGTATGTGAATTTTCCTTCCTTGGAAAAAATGTTTCCCGGGTTGAGTACACTATTTGAAGAACAAGGCTGGGTTGGATTTATGAGGTCTCAGAAGTCTTATTCTCCATCAGCAGTTTTGGAGTTTTACAACAATTTGGGTATGCATGAAGATGACCTTTACACTACTGTCCAGGGTATCTCCTTTAAGATTACTCCTAATCTTTTTAGTAGAGCACTACAAATACCAAATAATGGGGTAGATGTCCTCATTGTCGAAGTGGATCCTGCAGTCACATATACAATGATGACTAACGAACCCTTTGATGAGATGAAAAGGATAGCCAAACTGAATGCAAACACCTTTCCTCCTTTGAACAGAATGATACATCATATGTTGACAACTATCATCTTTCCAAAGGATGGAAGCAGGGAGCTAGTGAATGAAGCACATAGGACATTGTTCTACCACATTCTTCGGAAAGAGCAAATTAATCTCCCAGAGTTGATGGTCGATGTCATACATGAGTGCTTCCATGATCCAAAAAGGTCCATCCCGTATGCTTGCCCTATCACATCTGTGATCAAGTTTCTGCGAGTATCACTAACTCCTAATAAGGTCATAACTCTCAAGAGCCGAAGTGCATATGATATGAACACTGCAACTAGGATGGGGTACAAAATGATCAATGGAAGAGTCCACAGGACTCTAAAAGGACAAGAAGATGAACAGCAAGAAGATGAAGGCAGAGAAGAAGATGGTGAGGATGTCGGTGCAGATGAAGCATCTGAAGAAGATGACATTCGTCAAGAAGTTCATCCAGATATTCCTACTACATCTCAAGTTCCAACGTCCGGAGATATGAAAGAATTCTTTGCCGAACAATTCACTCAACTTCAAAGAAATCTCATATACGAATTTGATCACTTGAACAATAGAATGAATGCAATTGAAGAAAATCAAGGACACATTCAGAGGCAATTAGATACCATGGAATATGAAGTGATGCGGCTTCATGATGATTATCAGAATCTCCGTCGTCCCACTCCTCCTGGGGATGACAATCCTTAGCAATGTATTGCACAATTTCTATTTATGTCGAAGCAGTTGGCCACAAAACTTGTCATGTTTTGGAACGTGTGTCAAGTGTAATTCTTTCCCAGTGTTACAATGAAAGGATTTATTGATCAATGCTTGAAAAGTGTGTACTGTTCTTAAAACCAGGCAATATCCATTGCTGTTGAATTTTGTAGATGTTGGGCTCCAAAATAGTCTGGTTTGGAGTCAAAATAATGGTCATGGACTCCAAAATACTCCTGTTGGACGCCAACAAGTGCAGCAGTGGGCTCCAAACTTACACAGTTTTGGGAAACTTCATTGGTTTTTGTCATTTTACGATTTTTTTTTAAATTGTTTAACAATATTTGTGACATCTTCGAACCAAAATGTTGCCAAGAGACAAATACATGTCCTATAGGAAGGCTCATGATAACCCGACTTCTTTAAAATTAAAACCTGAAAATCCATTGCTGTTGTATGTGTAGAAGTTGGTGGACTTCTGTTGGTCTCCAAACTGTGCAGCAGTTGGGCTCCTGGGATGTTTGATGTATCATGTTTTGTATGTGCAGTGGTGTATGTGCAGAAGTTGGGTTCCAAAAAAAGAAGGGTCATCATAAGGGGGGCTGTCGACAGCAGACAGGGGGCTGTCGACAGCTAAGCATTCACAGACAGCAACCTTCGAAGCCTGTGTGCATCTGTCGACAATCCAACAGTTGGTTTTTGACTCCAAACAAGATAGCATGTGCAGCGGTGGCTCCAAACTATACCCAGTTTTGGGAAACGTAAATATAGTTTTTGATATTTTACCAATTATTTTTAATACAAAAACTTCTTTACAAAAATTTGTGACATTCTTGGAACCAAAATTGCATGCCATCAGAACCCTTCCATAATCAAATTAACAAATAATTGACCAACCAATGTTATCCCGGTTCATTCTTCGTACGAAGAACATCAGTAGTCTGAAAATAATTGACCAAACATTAATCCATACATATCTAAAGCGGGAAAAAAAATATCGAAGCACCATCAGCATGACCTCCTGGTAATGCATCCATCCATCATTTCAGACCAATTGATTTTGTCAGTAATGATTCGATAAGTATCTGATCGACTTGCCTCTCAGAACGATTCGATATATAATTATAGTATCTGATCGACTTGCGCCTCTCAGAATGATTCGATAAGTATCTGATTTTCTTATAGGAAATGGATGCGGAAAGTGCCATTTTCGATTCCGAATACAATAAGGGATAAGCGTACATGAAAAACACTGCAAATGATCGTGTTATATGGAGTGGAGTATCTTCAAATCAAGGTTCGTATATATGGGGAGTCAACCCCGTATTTCTTCATGGGTCGACCTCATACTTCTTCTTGGGTCGACCCATTATAACCCCATTTCAACACTGGAAAATGAGGTCGACCACTTCTTTCAACTGAGGACGACCTCAAATGAAAAGCAAATCTCCTGTGTTTTGAGGTCGACCTCATACTTCTTCTTGGGTCGACGCCTCCGTGTTGCTTTTTAGCACTGCGAAATAGGGTCGACCCACAGGTCTTCTGGGGTCGACCTCACCTTTTCAATTCATTAGTGACATTATATTTTCTACTTTTATATATTAAAGTAAAAAAAGAATATATATTGAAAATTTTACAAAAATGATTCTAAATAACCTAATAATAATATAATATACAAAAGTGTTTTACATAGTTGTGTGACTACATATGAATGCACATTACACGGCTATTTATAGATGTCCCTCCAACTCTTTTGTTGTGTGTGCAGAGATATTTGATTATACCCATCAAGAGTGGATCTTCCAAACCCAGGGTGAATTGGTCTATTCGAATATGTACCCGCCGAGAATGGACATACTGAGTGTCTCAGCATCGAACACTACCTACTGGCTACTGCAACTTCCACAAATTCGTGAGAATGGAAGGTATGGATGGGAATCATACCTGATCATAGGAATGATGCAACTTTCATACTCCATGAGACATTGAGCAATGTACAATAACATACTACATAAACCTTGGTAAATACTTGTGAATGAACAACATAACTAAAAATTCAAATTATTGACGATGAATGTTTGGTACAACAATCCGCCACAGGGTAACCAACTACGGAATACTAACTGTCTACGTAAGAATGGGAAAAAATGATTAGTCAACCACACAAGAAAAGAACATGTAACATCTATGCGACATTGCCTGCACGCCACAGTTCATTCGCAATCCCCTCCCTCAGTGCCTCCCCAGCTTCCCATGCTGTTGCATTAAGGCACAAGCCAGTTGGTGCATCTTCAAGCATACACCCCTCATTGGACTCATTATCATCAGAGAATGCATTGAAGAAGTCCTTGCACCCCTGTTGACGGCGGATGTAGTTATGTACCACAAGACATGCAAACACTATCTTCTTCTGTGTGTCAAAGGGGTACATATTTCCCCCACGGAGGGTTTGGAACCTCATCTTCAATACACCGAAAGTCCGTTCAACAATGTTTCGAAGTTGTGCATGTCTGTGGTTGAATTTTTCTTGCTTGTTAGCATAATGCCTATTTCCTTCCCCTTCAAAGCTTCTAATATTGGACCTGTGGCCACGATAGGGGGCAAGGAAAGAGCTAGTGTTAGCGTATCCGCCATCAACTAGGAAATACTTACCCGCTGGCACAACGAACTCTCCTCGTGTTAAGGCCCATCTTAACACCTGCATATCTGGTGCAGAGCCTTCCCACCCGACACATGCATATTGAAATAAGCCATCAAAACCCACACAGGCCATCACATTTTGTGTTACAGCCTGTTTGCGATTCCGAAAACGTGGTTGGTCTTCAATTGGCACATTTGCGGGAATGTGAGTGCCATCAATAGCACCTAATGCATCCTAGAAAATATACAATTGAAGTTAGATCATGTACAGATAAAATGTTCAACAAGATGTGCATTGACATCACCTTGAAATAGGGAAAAAATCTATCATCTTCCGAAATATGTGGATGGCATTTGGCGACTTGAGTAGGCTGTAAAATATATTCCTCCTTTAACGAAGCTAAAGCAAAAGCCACTTTGTTCACGTAGTGGCTAATAGTTTGGGAGCTATGCTGAAAATGTTCTACCAATGCAGAAGAACTAGCACCATGGCCAACAGCATAGAGGAACATTGCCAGTTGTTCATTGGCACTCACATGTTGGGAGTCTTTTATTAGGCTCCTACTCACCAAAATGTCAACTAAACTAATGAACATATTAGGATGCAATCTAAAGACATTCATACATCTTCCCTCGTGGTCGTTCAGAACCTCTTGCACCCAAATTTCCCCTGTGTGTGTTGATGAATTCATCCTTCGCCTTGGTATGGTTGGCTGTACTTCTTCTACCACTTCCTCTACCACTACATTCAGCACTTCAGTGAATATTTCTTCATCTTCTTGCAATATATTCAAGATCAGGTTCCGGTCTGTACACATGCAAACAAAGAAACATTGATAAGTAGTACGATTACACGTCAATGATGAAGGTCTTAATGTTATTCCATAATTTCAGCCATCAATAAGCGTAAGATTAGGAAGTTGAAGAATGGCAGCTTCGGCACATGCGTTTGGGTTGCATTTCCGACACTGTGGGAGGGGTAGCTGGTGGATGCAGATGCTATATACTTTTGATTAACATGACATGGGTGAACCCTAAAGTAAACATGGAATGCAGCTTCCGCTTCCTCAATTGAGTAGAAGCCCTTATACCGTGCCCATGCAAATCCATTGACTTCAACCAAACACTCATCCCAAGAATAATCAGTTCCCGGATGACATCCACCCAACACAACGTAGCACATGTACTTACCCATTATCTTGTTTTAGTAACCAGCAAGTCCATTGATTGTAAACTGAAGATTACACATAAATGTGGTTAACGAAAAAAAGTTAAACTCTGAAGTATGCCACAACGACGAGGAACATGTGTCACTTTGTCATGGCTTATCTTTGGTCATCCATGTCAGCCATTCAACCTTGTGTTTGTCGGCCATTGCAGAGAAAAGGGATCTGAACTTTGGCTCGGTGAAGATGTTCATGGACTTGATGAAAACATCTGGAGGGAGATCGGGAATGCTTTCTAAATCCCTTAAGCATTCCGCAATGCTAGGAACAACCTCCGCGTCCGGCCTCCGCTGGGAGGAACTATCACTTTCTTTCAGTGACCCACGATCACCGACCAAGTTGATTATCAGCGCATTCCTTTCGCGGGTTACGTCAACTAGATTATTTAAAGCATCAACAACTATCCTTTTGCCACGTCCTTCATTGCCAATTGATGTGGACTTTCTCTTCGGAGAGCGGAAGTGCATGTTATTCATTGATCTGGGAGTGTTGTTCATTGATGTTGGAGTGAAATGGCCTGCAGTCGGTTGAGTTTCTTGGCCAACAGACATGGGCATGACAGGTTCATTAGAGTACTCATTGACGTTGTTGTTGGTGCTAGGTGTTGCATTGACATTACTTTTTGGCCGTGTACATCTACGGCTGATGTGTTCGGCATGCTCTCCAGTGGCAATATTTTGTCACAAAGAATGTGCATGTCATTATACAAAGGGAAAGATCTTCGACAAATTTGTGAGAATTTGGGATTAACCTAATAAGAAAACAGTTGACATAAGTTAGTGCGGTCTGATTAAACCACTATAATAAAATAGATAGTACTAAACAGGATTTAAAATATTGTTACCTTAATTAGCTCTTCCCATGCGCCATCATATCCGGGTATTGGCATGTTGTTAATTGGATCCCACCCCCAACCACTTAACTTCAACAACTGCATGTACAACTTGTATTTTGTCTTCATGACTCTCCAGTGATCCTTCAGTTGATTATCAGTTAAGGAGTAACCCGATGCCGAATTGAATGCAGAGGACAATAAAGTCCAACTGTGTGAGTGGAAATTTACTGGTGGGGAATTGATTCGTTGCATTTCTTTCAACATTAAATCAATCAGGATTTCATCCATTCGGGCATCCCAGTTCGGAGAGCGGGGTTTCCTCCCATGCCCTTCTGAAGCCCCTGCACGTTGCACTTTCTCTAGAGTTTTTGGTTCCAAAAGGAAGGGAATATAGTGAGGAAATGGACTTGTGTAGGATGCAATAACCATAATAAATAGTAGAGGACCATCCTATATTTTTATGAATTCATGCTTACACATCTACATAATCAATGAAGACGAAATGCTTAGGATGACTATTTATAAGGGCAAGAGTTCTAGGACAATAACCTGCTGCTGACATGTCGTCCATAAGACGTCGCTTCTTACGATCTGGTTGGGGCAAGCTACAAAAAAAAGGCTTTTGATCAATTTTATGCCTACAAAAATATATCGGTCTAACTGCAATGGACAAACTAGTAAAAGTAATCTTCTGAAAAAAAAAATTCTCGCTGCTATACATGATACATCTTTCTACAAATCTTTTTTATTCAAAGCAGTGAACCACATGAGTGAGGGACCATATAGAGTAACTTGTTCCAGGAAAGTATAGATTGTACTGACGAAACAATATTGCCTCCTACTGCACACTTTTCAATTTGTTATCACAGCAGATGAATGGCATTTACTCTAAAGACTACACACTCAATGAGACCTTAACATTGGAAATCTAATTCATAACAAAAAATGCTACACTACTGCATTCGTTTGTATATGGAATGAATCAGTCAAGCTGCAGGTAGACCCATGCATGTTAACATAATCTGCATCACCAATGTTGCCGAGCCTCATTGGACATTGGGTCTCTGTAATGAGAAGGATACTCAAAAATGCATGACACCCCTTATGAGGAGTGAATAGTTTTGTATGCCAACGTTGCGAAAGGACATTGCTGCGAATTCACCAGTTTTGAGGGAACAAACAGTGGTGTGCAGGGAAGAAAGGAAATAGTAAGAAACATAAAAAAATCTATCTTTTGTAACATCAATTCCATTTTCTTCGAACCAGAGTTGTTGAGGGAAGAAATAGAGAAGCTAGGAAAAAGATGTTGGCCCATTTGTTATGTTCATGTCATGTTTTTTCATGTAAATGAAACACAAACATTTACTTCCCAATAGCAAGCAACTTTCTGTGGATGAACCCTATAAACCCCAAAAATAGATGACGAGCAGACACATCAGGTGGAAGAAGGGGGAATAGCAAAACGGACATCAAATTTCATCAACGGCCATCTATAAGAAGATGTTGATCTATATATATATGCACCTACCTGTAGTGGGGCAGATTGGAAGAACTGGAAGATGACGGGGAATGGGAAGATGGCTCCAGCAACAATCCACGCTTCATGAAGAATGGCGATCTGCGTGGAAGAAACCTTGCTAAATAGATCGACAAGCGCTGATCCGATCCTTAAAACAACGCGGCACGGCGAGACAGTGTGTTGTCCAATCCGAAGATGGAACGGCAGCAATACGTCAAACTACTCACGACGACTACTGTCGTACTTTGGTTGTTAGACCCTTCACTCAGGGTTAAACTCCATTTATTCCGCTACTTAATTTTGAGATGGAGATGGATACCCACTTTTTTGGGTCAACTATCATCTTAATTTGACTCCACTTATTTTCATGTGAAAAAATAAAAAATTGAGGAAAATATAATGAAATAATATTTAAATTTTATGATAATTTTTTTCAAATTAAGAAAAAAGTTACCCCCCTCTAACCCACCTAAATAGGTCTGGTCCCCCACCTAAATAGGTGGGGTAGACTTACCACCATGGGTTACGTACCCTAGGAACCTCGTAGTAGCTACCAGCCTACCTCGGGGAAATTAAGATATATATATACCTCTCAAAGTATTTTTACTTTTATTTTTCTCCTTTTAATTTAACATACATTACCATACTTTACAAAAAATATATACGTAAACAGGGCATTCACCCTCACAGCCTACCTCGCAAGAAGGTTTTTTTGGGACGACTTCTTGAGCCGTCGCAATTACTCCGTCCCTAGTCCATTTTCCTTCCAGCTGCAAGTTGTTCCTCTTAATCAACCTGGGTTTTTTCGCTGCACTCGGGGCGTCACAATGTAAAAATTAAATAGTGGTCATTTATGAAAATATTAAATGAAGGGACGTGACACATATACATAATTAATGGTCATTACGTTTATCACTTAAAAGATATCAAGAATAACATGATGTGCGTGAAAAAAAAATTTTATAAAAACTTTTATTTTTTCTTCAACATTTAACTGATATTATCATATTTTAGAGATAATTATGTTGAAGCAACTTCCTCCAAGACTTCAGGAAATTAAGTATTGTTGAGCAACTATCCCTAATAATATTGATTTTTTAAAGCAACTTTCCCTAACCAAGTATTTTCCAAAAAAAAAAAATAATAATAGATATATCACAAAAAATTTCTAGACAGATTCAATGCTCAATTTTTTTAAGGCACACACTCTATAGCCTACTGAAATCGACTAATGCTTTCGACTAACAAGTTCGATTCTTTCAAAGTCGAGAAATTCACTGTATTCGACTCATGTCTTCGACTCATACAGTCGAATGTCCACTATATTCAGCTCATGACTTCGACTCAACCTGACTCCCAAGTCACTACATTCGACTAACGCTCTTTTGTAGTCGATTCACTTTGTTCATGTAGTCGAATCATGCCTACTACTTGAGTCGAAAATGGGATAGAACACAATTTTTCAGCTCCCAGAACACCGCAACAAAATGGTGTAGCAGAAAGGAAGAACAGAACACTGCTAGATATGGCCAGAACCATGCTAAACGAATATAATCTACCAAAGTACTTCTGGGCAGAAGCAGTGAATACAGCTTGCTACATCATCAACAGATGCATGATCAGACCCATCTTGAAGAAAACTCCTTATGAATTGTACAAGGATATACATCTGAAAGGAAATTTGTTTCAACTGAAAATCAATTAGCAGACATTTTTACTAAGCCCCTTCCTGAAGAAAGATATACATCTATTAGAAGAGAAATAGGTATGTGCAATCCTGATTGATGACTGCTTAAACTTTCTGTTGTTTGTATTGTCTGAAGAAAATATCCTGAAAATCGTCTTAGTTCGACTAATGTATTCGACTCACGAAGAGTCAAGGTAGTCGACTCCTGTTAAAAGTATGGTATTCGACTAATGTAGTCGAATCTCTAAATCGATTCACTTAAACCCTGAAACGGCGCAAATATTCAAATTCCCGTAACTGACACCCAATTAAGGCGTGTCTCTTCACATCTCAATCGTCACATCCCTGAATCGTGACCGTTCACCCAGAGATGAGGGGACGGCTCTTGTCCAACCCTTATATAAACAATTCTTTTTCCCAAAAGGAAACACCCGTTTGAATTCCCTCTTCTCGACTGCTCTGTCTTCTTCCTCCCTTCGCGCCTTCTTGCTCTCCGGCGAAGGAACCTCAGAAGCTCTCTGCCAAACCTCATCCCTTTGAAGAAAAGGTAGGATCTTTACCTCTTTTCAAGTTCATCTTCCTCTCCTCTGTAGTTTTTCTAAGTTTCCTTTTCGTCTTTGTGTCTAGATGGCATCATCTAGGGCTCAGGACTCTGTCCAACTCACCCCTGACCAACTTCAAAGACTTACCAAGATTTCAATTTGTCCCGGCAAGTCCGTTGATTTCTCTCATTTAAATGGAAGTCTGTCTTGGGTAGAGGAGACCCTCTCAGCTATGGGATGGACCAGGCTTTGTCAGCTTTCCGAACCGTTTGTTGCCAGCGCACTCCGATCTTTTTATGCTTCTTTGAAAATTTCATCCGGAAATACTGTTGTGGGATTTGTTAAAGGAGTCAAGATAACCATCTCCGAAGAACTTCTTATGGAGCTTTTGAACTGTCCAAATTCAGGACATTGTCTCAGCGAGTTTGTTCCTCTGGAGAAACAGAAATTAGGAATCATTGGGAGTTTGGGAACTCTGAGCAAGAGAGGCTTGCAAGTAAATGAGCTTTCGGCTGAGAAGAGATTAATTCATTCCATCATCACCAACATCATAACCCCTAGAGCAGGTTCTCACTCCTCAGTCTCAGCTAGAGATGGAAACCTACTCTTTTGGGCTATTCAGAGGCATCAAGTTAATCTCCCATCAGTTATTTTGGACAGAATGATAACAGCAAAAGACCTACAAGACTCTCTCCCATATGGTTCTCTATTGACCCTTATTTTCAAAAAGTTTTCCGTGGATCTATCTGGAGATGTGCCTGTGAGCACTAAAGAAAGGATTGGGGTCATCACTCTTAGAAGAAGCCACTACTCCTTGATAAGCAAAAAGGAAAATTTATGGTATAAGGAGTCAGTTCCAGAATGTGAGCATGATGTATATCCAGATGAACCTTTGGTCTCTCTGCTCACTCAAGACATTCCTTCTTCAAGTATTCACATTGAAGCATCGGCAGCCCCACTTGTTCCAGAGATCTCTGTTCAACCCCCTGAACTATCTATTCCTCCATCAATTCAACAAGAAGAAGTTCAGATTCCAGTCTCCTCCTCTCCCAATGAGCAAGTTGCCCCTTCTGAGACTGTGAATGAAGTTTTAAGAGATCTCAGAGGCAAAGGACCTCTATCTGAAGATGTTCCTGTCACACCCATGGAACACATTTCCGAAGAGAGAGAGATTCCTTACTCCCCTTCTCAGTTTGAGACCCGGCCAAGGTCTCAGGGGGAGAGTAGCAACAGTCTGAGCTCCATTCTTGAGATAGTTAAGTCTCAACAAGAAAATCTCTCAATCATTCACATGCAAGTAGAGTTGTTAGATGTCAAGTTTGACAGTATTGCTAATGAGGTGAAGCAAATAAAGGATCTCATGCTTCAGTTTGTGTGCCAGCAGGGCATTTCTATGCCATCAGGGCCTGCTCCCTCACAGCACCAGCAACCAGAAACAACAACCTCTGCTCAAGAGCCCCTCCAACAAGATCAAACTAAAGATCATGTCCTTGAAGATCAAGAGCTTGAGCATGTAGCAGAAAAGGATCAGGAGATCCAGGCTGACCAGCAGCCCCTATCAGTAGAACAGCAACAAGAGCAGCAGCAACAAGAGCAGCAGCAGGAGCAGCCAGAGCAGCTCCTATCAGTAGAACAGCAACAGAGCAGCAGCAACAAGAGCAGCAGCAGCAGCAGAGCAGCTCCTATCAGTAGCAGCAACAGCAGCAGCAACAGAGCAGTAGCAGGAGCAGCCAGAGCAGCAATTAGAATTGTGGCTGATCAGCAGCCAGGTAAAGAAGAAGCTGAGGAAGAGGTGACCCTTGGAAAGAGACCTCATCAGGACCCTTCTGAGCTTCATACCTTCAAAAGAAAGGTCAAGAGAAGGCTAGTGAAAAATGGCCAGCCTGTCCTTTCCTCCTCTTCCAGGCCTAGCTCTCCTATTCCTCCTAGCCCCATTGCTCCTGAAGCCACTCCTTCAGCCCCTGCACCTTCTACTGCCTTAGCCTCAATCTCTCAAGCTTCCTCCTTGAAAAATGTCAATTTCTCCATCTATCCTATCAAATTTCCTTTCAGACCCCCTAAACCTTTTAACATGACCTTGTCTACCCAACCTCCACAATTCTACTCTGCACCTCCCCTGGCTCCTAAACCAGGTTCTCAGAAAACTCACTTACAAATCATTGAGATGGTGCCTAGCCTGCAAATACCCGCTCACCAAGGTCCAAATTTGGCAGACAAACCAGCATTACTTCTTCCTCCCTTTTGGTATGCTTTTGTCCACCATTCCCCCAATTCATGGCTCTATTCAGAGAATACCTTCAAATAAGAGCCTTTCTTGAAATACATGACATGCCAGGCTTCACTTTTGAACACTGGCTTCCCTCTCTAATCAAAACTTCTCAGGTTTCCATATCTGATCTTCAACTTATTGCTCACAAGAGTCACTGTCTGACTCCTCCACAATTTGTTGAGCAATATCCTGAGGAAGCCATGAGGTTTCAAGAAGCTCAATCCAGGAGCCACCACCTCAAACTCTATAATCATCTATCTCTCCGTTTTCATGACCTTTTTGCCACTCTCCTTCGAGATTCCCAGGCCAAATTCACTGCCATGAAAGCCTTTAATTTTGAAAGGTTCAAGCTTGGCCTGCATGATGTCTCTCGTGGCCAGTATGACATGCTCATCCAAGGTCAAAGGCCAGTGGTCCCCTCCATGACAGCAGCTCTATTACCTGATCTCCATCCACCTCTTGTAGGAGCTGTTATGTACAGAGGTTCTTTTGCTGAAACACTCTTCAACAGATTTGTCAGAATCGCTACCAGGTTCAAGATCAAGTATAAAAACAAGCTCAGTCTCCAGAGATTCATCTTTCAGTACATGAACAAATCCCCGAAGAATCTCCTTGATCTTCAACTTAGTTTTGCTGAGGCCGAGCGGTTCAATCCTTTTGAATGGGAAAAAGCTTTCCCTGATCATCATGCTCAGTGCAGAAGACTGAAAATCTCTCCAAATGAGTATCACTCCAGCCTCCTTGACTTGAGAAAGCGCATAGGCCTCGTATGGGCCTCCAGATACATGCATTACTATCAGGCCAAGGATGCAGCCCTTTCAGTTGGTCTCTATTGGAATATCACCTTGTCTGAATTCCTTACCTTGGCTGCCACCAAGAAGTTCATTCCCCTTCGCATCAGGAATAGCTTGGATCATGACAAGACTCGGCTCAAGCAATCCTTTTACAGAAAACGCCACATCAAGTCTGTTAAGAAATTGTCTTTCACCAGTCCTACCTATAATGTGGATTCTGCTAAGTTTGACCACTCTTTTCCCTCCAATGAGCAGAAGCTTTGGAAGCTCATAGAGCCTTTCCTGGCTCAAGTTCCTCCTAACCTCTATCTTCCAAGCTCTGGCAATCAGTGAAACTTTTGTTTTTAGAAGTTATGTACAAACACTTGTTTCTTATCAAATCTTTTACTATATTTCTGCTCTCTGTCTTTATATTACTGCATCTTCTGATTGACATCTTTTTTTTTGCTAATGCCACAAAAGGGGGAGAAAAGAAAAGGTAGCTGAAAAGAATAAGTAGAGAAAAGAAAATGCTTAGGCATTTCCTCTTTTTTTTAGAAGAAATTTATATGATATATCTGGCTATCAGCTACCATTTAAAGTTTTCTGTCATTAACAAAAAGGGGGAGAATTGTTGAGCAACTATCCCTAATAATATTGATTTTGCTATGACAGATACTCATACTATTATCAGGCCAAGGATGCAGCCCTCTCCTCTGGTCTCCTCTGGAACATCACTCTGCATGAGTTCTTATCACTGGCAGTCTCTAAGAAGTTCACTCCCCTTCAAATCCGATATGTAACGGATCCAGACAAGGCCTTCCTCAAGCGCGCCTTTTACAGAAAACGCCACATCAAATCTCTGAAGAAATTACCATTCACCAGCCCTACATACAATATAGATTCTTCAAAGTTTGACCACGTTTTTCCATCCAATGAGCTAAAGCTGTGGAATCTTATAGAGCCATTCTTGGCTAAAATTCCCCCAGCTCTCTATCTTCCTAGCTCTGGCATCAACTGAAAACATTGTATTTTTTTTTAAGTTGTAACTCCAACACTTATCTTTTTGGTCCACGCATTTACTATCTTCTCCTGTCTCTTGCATTCCCTACATTCATATCCTTTATGTTAATGTCACAAAGGGGGAGAAAAGACAGACAAGGCAGCTACTCAGTTTCTTGTATCAAAAATTTATCAAATTTTTATTCAGGCTATCAGCTAGCTACCATTTAAAGATTTTTTTTGTCATTAACAAAAAGGGGGAAATTGTTGAAGCAACTTCCTCCAAGACTTCAGGAAATTAAGTATTTTGATAAGACAAATCTTTAAATGAATATTTTGCGTGTACCATGATAAATTCTCAGTTATATATTTATTTCACAAAATATATAGATATACTACAAAAATTTCTAGACAGCTTCAATATCCTGAAAGACCAAAGTTTTTCTAAGTACACAACTTTCATCCAATTCGACTCATGACTTCGACTCATACAGTCGAACGTCTTTACACTGTATTCGACTCATGTCTTCGACTCATACAGTCGAACGTCTTTACACTGTATTCGATTCATGACTTCGAATCATACAGTCGAACATTTTTATACTGTATTCGACTCAACTTTACACCTCATTCGACTAACAATTTCCTTCTTGATTCGAATTACACTTCTAAATCGAATCATGTTCACTTTCTGAGTCGAATTACCTGTTCTACTGAATTCGACTACACTATCAGCTAGTACCTTAAATTGTCATTCCTGTTCGTAAAATATAAAATCTCTGACATATTAGCTTGTTGCTTATCATATACTCCTAAGATCGTACAAGACTATTATTTTAATATATTTTCTGACAACAAATTCAGTTCATTCACATATTTACATTCCTGTAAAAATTATTTCTTTGAAATATACTTCTGGTTTTGATGTCCGTTGCCTCAATCTATTCTTTCTAAAAAGACTCAAAGCATTTATGTAAAAAACAGACGCATGGTATCTGACCATCTCACCTACCACTGACAGACCCATACCTCAACTTTTGTCTGTCTTCCTTATTTTCCGAAAGGACTAAGAATACTAGGTTCCATACTATGTGTTGTACTTCACTGACTCACCTACCACAAAGGTATGGATTCGCTTTTGTCTTTGTCTTGTCCTTTCAAACAGGCAATTAGAACGCATGTTTTAGCATGGGTTGCTCAGCTCAAGTCTCAAAGAGCTTATCTTCTAGCTGTGACAACGGCTCCTGCTTCTAAAAGGACTTTGGAAAGAGGCAAAGATTCAAGACTCTATATATGGATATAAGTCCCAAGATCCAAAGGAAAACTCTCCTCAAACGGATAGTATGCAACAACCATCTTACTCCAACGGCTATCTTACTCCAACGGCTATTTTCCTCAACGGCTAGTTCTTTTGAAGATTATAATTAAAGAGATGGAGAAGAGCTCATGAAACACTATATAACAATTTTTCGAAGTGTGCACAAAAAGAAAATTCCTTCAAGCTATCTCTCTAAAAGCTCATCTTGCAAGCTCTCTAAGTGTTCCTGTTCAGCCTTTGTCACAGAGCTCATCTTCAGGAATTTCTGTTCTGAAGATCTGTCTGTTGGGTGGCAATTGCAATTGCTCCTTCGTTTGAAGTCCACCCAAGTAGCTTCAGCTAGGATTCAGACTTCACTTCTCTTCATTCAATCCTGCTGGAAAGTGTATGTTTTGTGCTCATCTTTGAGGCAAACACACAAGGTTTCTTTTTCTGTTATTGCGCAGAAGTTTTTTCTGTTTTACCCCTCTTGTGAAGGGAAGGCCTTTGGTTTATAGGCAATTGTGTTTTACCCCTGTTTAGGGAAGACTTGCTGTGGAGCAAGTGGGTGTTGTAATTACCTCTCAAGGGTGAGAGAAGGTTTAATCCTTTGGCAGTTTAGTGAAAAACTCAAGTGGTTGGCTTGAGGACTGGATGTAGGACTTCCATGTAGGAAGGGCCGAACCAGGATAAATCTCTTGTGCAATCTTCTGTGTGATTGTTTCCGCCAAGCTCTTTCACTTGAATCACACACACCACACACTAACATATATTTATTTAGTGTTGTGATCTTCAGAAGAATTTTCTAAAAGCTAGAAAAGTCCTATTCACCCCCCCTCTAGGACTGTGTATTTGCCATTTCGATCCAACAAATTACACATGAAATAGGACAATAAGTAATTTTAAGTAATTTTTTTCAAGAAAGGAATAATTATTAGCAACTGTTGGCGACCGTCGCTTATACTTAAAATAAAAAATTTAAAATATTTAATGATTTATATGATTCATGTTAAATATAGAAAAATGTTATATATTTATTATGATTAATAAAAAATATTTTATAATATATAAGAATAGTTAATTAAGTAGTCGACAATAAGAACTTAAAATACGAAATAAGTTAAAATATGAAATGAAATACACTTTGTGATATAAAAAAAAAATTATATCAACATGCAAACAAAATCTATTGACACTTGCATACACGAACTGTTATGTTCATCAAAATATATAAATTAACATGATGTACATTTTTAGCGACGGCTTTTTAGAGCCGTCCCCAATACTATATTTTTGAAGACGACTTCTGTTCAGCCGTCTCCAATACTATACTTTTGGGGACGGCTATTCTTATAGCCGTCTTCAATACTATACTTTTGAAGACGACTTTTTATAACCGTCGCAAATCTTATTTTTAGCGACGGCCTTTTAGAGCCGTCCCCAATACTATATTTTCGGGGTCGACTTTCTTACAGTCGTCGCCAATACTATACTTTTGGAGACAATTTTTTTACAGCCGTCTCCAATTCTATATTTTTTTGGAACGACTTTTTTATAGCCGTCGTAAATACTCTTTATAGCGACGATTTTTTAGAGCCGTGCTCAATACTATACTTTTGGAGACGGCTTTTTTATAACCGTCGCAAATACTCTTTTTAGCGACGGTTTTTTAAAGCCGTCGCCAATACTCCGTCCCTAATAGTCCCTTTCTTGTAGTGCGTCTAGGAGTTCCAATTGTGCTAGGAGTGATTCACGCCGCTCATCGATTGACAAGTCCTTGTCAAGCTGGATCCTTAAAAAGGGAATGAGAATTTCGTATGGTACTACTGCCTCCATTCCGTAAGTGAGGGTGAACGGTGTCTACCCAGTGGGAGTACGGATTGAAGTGCGGTAGGCCCACAGATCTTCTACAAGCTTTTCTGGCCAGTCTGAGAATTTGTTAGCCTCACATGTTTTCTTAACAATTTTAATCAAAGTTTTATTGGTGGCCTCTGCTTAGCCATTGCCTTGCGGATAGTATGGAGATGAATGATGCAATGCAATTTTATACCTGTTGCAGAGGTCACGCAGTTCTTGAGAAATGAATTGGGGCCCGTTGTCGGTGACGATGGTGTTTGGAATGCCAAACCTGGTGATGATTATAGACGTTATTTTTCGATGACGAACGTCCGCATTCATCTTGGCGAAAAGAAGTGAACGGGGAAATGATGAGTGATCGCCAGGGACATTTTACCTCTGCCCGGAGGAAATGTGATCGTGTAATGCCTCGATGTGGAGATGATGGGCTCTTCACTCCTCCTCCTTCGGCCGACCAAAGGGTGAGGGCTCCACTGTGTAGCTTCAATTTTCCTGCAAAAGAAACAAGTACAAAAGACCCATTAGACTGAAAATTATGGTAGCATACACTCACATATATGAAAAAAAAACACACACAATCGGAGGGCGTCTTAGAAGGAAGACGGCCAAACGTTATGACCGCCTTCCCTCCCTCCTTTGTTTATAGAAAATCCCTCTAAATTGGGTATTGGAAAGGATGTACTACGTGAGTGTGTGCGTGGATGTGGTAAAGATGCAATATATGTGAGACAGCAAGCTAAACAAAATAGAGAGGAGGAAGAGAAGGAGGTCCCTGTCTATGCAGACGCAGTGACGAAGAAATCTTCTCCAGGGCAACGTGCTGACTCTGACATTGGCATGCTTATCGCCGTATTGTTCCACCGGATGGCGTCCTGCGAAGGGAGGTGACAGCGAAGTGTAACTTGAAGCTGGGCTCCTCTGGTGACTGTGCAGCGTTGAAAGGAGGCCGACGTCGTATCCAAGGGAGAGGTGAGTGCAGAGGAGGAGGAAGCTGAGGTGCCGACGGATGATGTTGTGATGGAGTAAGAGCTGCTGTTGGTGTGTGTGAAGACCGCCAAAGACCGGGAGGCTGGGTGGTGCGCAAGGTGAGGTCCCCGTCAGCTGCTGCCCGCTGCGACTGCCACGATAAAACCCCCCCTCCTCCAGATGGAACAGAGGCGGGATCCTTCTCAGATGGCATGCATGGCCCCCCTGAAGAGACGAGGACATGGGCAGTTTAAACGGAAGAGGCTTGCGCGGGTCTCACGGCGACCCGGTCGCCGAAGGAGGATGGTGGGCGTTCTAGGCTCCTGCTTTCCCGGGGCAGATCATGAGGATGTCATGTGCGAACCTGGAGATATGGGCGCGTGACAGTGAGATGAGTGGGTGAGCAGTAAGACGTAGATGGGAGATGGTGGTGAGGGGCGTGTGTGAGAGAAAGTGTTTGACTTGGTCCCTCGTGTGTGGATAAGTGCATGCGTAGAGGCAATTGTTGGGGCTTAATTGTTGGGATTTAAATGGGGTTGGATTTACGTGGATATGGGTGGGTAGCTTCTGTACGGTTGCATTTGTTTATGGGTTTTAAATAGATGTGGATGGGATGCTTCACATGGGTTACGTGGGTATATATGGCTTGTTGATATATATATATATATATATATATATATATATATATATTAATGGGTTTTAATTAATGGGCATGGTGGATGGGATTTATGTTACACTATATTTAATTAGGTTGAATTCTAAATGAATATATGTGACTTACGGTGTTTTTATTTTCTTTTCTCTCTTTTAATGGGTTGAGTTGTTAATGGATTTAAATGGATTTAAGTGGGGTGGGGTACGGCAGTTATGTTGTGGGTGTGGTAAGTTTATTTAAATGGGTATGTTTGTTGGTTTTTATTTAGGATATTATGGGTTGGTTTATTATGTGGGTTTGATTTTTAATTATTTTAGTTGTTGAGTTTTAATCAAAATGGGTTTTATGTGAATTTTATGGAATTCAGCTATGGTATGGGTTTAGTGACTTTTTATTATTTGGTTTTAGTTGATGGGTATGGTTAGTTTATTATTGAGTTTTATAGGTTTTATGTGTGACATATATTTTAATTATTATTTTTATGGATTTAAATTGTTGTGTTATTTAATTATTTAATATCCATTATGGGATTGGTTAAGGTTGGTTTAAGTGGTGGTGATGGATTTTATTTTATGTGAATTTTACAGATTATGTGAGTTTTATTTATTTGGATTTTAAGTTGGATTTAAGTGGATTTTAGCATGGCACCGAGCACACACACAGAAGACAGCTGGAAAGTGGCGGAAATGGCAAGCACACAAGCACCACACACTATGCAAGAGATAACGACAGAAGAGGCTGGCACCAGGAAAAGTGTAGGCGACATATGACTGTGTCACCAAAAGATCTTGACGACAGCGAATTCTGCAGCTCAAACATGTCCGATGACCAATCTCTTGTCATCATAAATGGAGCGACGACAATCGGGCCTGCTGACAAGGGCACAAGCTACCCTGGAGATTTTAACGGAGATAACACTGCGCCTGCTGAATAATGGCCTAATGGGCTAAGAAACGAGCCTTGCGAGGACAATCCAAAAAAGCACGTCTACCAGAGTAGACATCCAGGGAGTATGCCGTTAACAAGGTGTCAGCGGCAATCGATGTTGTCGTTTACATGGGATCCGAGGCAAGTCAACAAACGGTCAAACAAGCCTTCTTGGGCCATGAACCACGCAGGGATGAGCCAAATCTCGCGTCTACAATGATGTTCTTCATGATAAACTTACAAACAGTTGTTGCCTTGATTTCCGCATATGCTTCGGCTTCCGCCCACTTGGTGAAGTACTCCGTTGCTGTGAAGATGTACGATTTGACCTTGTTCTGGGAGTTGGGGTCACCAAGGGGCCCAATGATGTCGAAAGCCCACATAGCGAAAGGCCATGGGGAGGATATCGGGTGAAGTGAAGAGGATGGAGAATGGATTTTGTCGGCGTGGAGTTGGCATTTGACACACCGACGAACAAAGATGGAACAATCCTCCTCTAGAGTGGGCCAATAGAAACCTTGCCTAAGGATCTTCTTGGCTTGCATTTGACTATTCACATGGCCTCTACAAACACCTGAATGGGCTTCTTCAACAACCTTCATAGCTTCACCTTCATCCAGTCATATCAGCAAAACACTAGAAAATCCCCTTCTATAGAGAGCATTTCCAACCAATGTATACTTCTGGGATAGCCTTCTTATTGCTCTCTTCTCGTTGGCTGTGGCTTCCTCAGGGTACAACTGGTTTCTACAATACCTAGCTATCTCATAATACCATGGCTTTTCCTCATCCTCCATCTCTTCTTCTAGCTCCATAAATATGATCTCGGTTTTACTTCTCCTTTCTGCGTTTCTCAGCACTTTTTCCTTAACCGAGAGAAAGTTAGGATCTAGACTGACGGGAACATGACAGCGCTCGATCTGAATGCTGTTAGAACCCCCTGGATAGCACATATACATGGTTGCGCCAACTGTGGCGAGGGCATTGGCTAGAAGATTCTGATGACGAGGGATGTGGACAAAAACTAGCTTGGAGAATAGCTTGGCATAAGCTGAGGCAAGTTCCTGATAGGGCTTGAGCTTTGGATCGCGAGTGACATATTTGGTGAGCACTTGGCGCAAGACTAGCTGACTATCACCTACAATTTGCAGATGGGTGACACCATAGAAATGAGCGAGCTCTAGACCAGCCACCAAAGTCTCATATTCGGCGATGTTATTGGTGGCAGGAAAATCTAGTTTGTGAGCTCGTGGAATGGTGACACCTTCAGGTGATAGCAGAGCAATCCTGATGCCCTTTCCTTGAGAGTTCTGAGCTCCATAAAAATACAACGTCCACATAGGATTAGATTGGCTAAGGGACATCAATTCTTCATCTGGAAACTCTGAACGGACTGGATCGAACCAGGGAATAGGATGATGAGCGAGATGCTCCACTATGGCATAGCCTTTAATCGATTTCTGTTGAATATAGGTGATTTCGAACTGAGAGAGAAAGCTTTGCCAACGTGCCAGCCTATCAGTTAGAACAGATTTTTCAAGGAGGAATTTGATAGGATTCATTCGGGGGATGAGATGAACTTCATGAGCAAGAAAGTAGTGCTTCAATTTCTGCACTACCCATACGAGCGCGGCACAGGTTTTCTCCATCGTAGTGTACCTCTGCTCGCAAGGGTTGAGAAGCTTAGACAGGTAGTATGCTGCCCTCTCCTTGCCTTCTTCATCAACTTGCGCAAGGATAGCTCCCACCGAATCTTCCAGGACAGATACGTAAAGAATAAGAGGCTTGGCTGGAGTCGGCGGTCTCAGGACAGGGGGATTAGCCAAATAATCCTTGAGTCCATCAAAAGCTGCCTGACACTTCTCATCCCAACAGAACTCGACTCCCGGCTTGGTGAGGTTGTAGAAGGGTCTACACCTCTGCGAGTGTTGGGAGACGAACCGGAGAATAAACTGCAACCTCCCGATTAATCCTCGAACTTCCTTCAAATTTTTGGGAGGGGCATTTCTCTTATTGCCTTTGCCTTGTTGGGATCAATTTCTATACCCCTCTTGCTCACGATGAAACCTAGAAGCTTACCCGATGAAACACCAAATACACATTTCTTGGGGTTCATCTTTAACTGATATTCCCTTGCTCTCTGCAAGACTTTAGATAGAACCCCGGGATGCTCAGCCAACGTCTTGGATTTCACCACTAGGTCATCCACATACACCTCGATAAAAATGTGGATCATGTCATGAAAAATTGCCATCATAGCCCTTTGGTAAGTGGCTCCAGCATTCTTGAGTCCAAACGGCATGACCACATAATAATAAGTTCCCCAAGGTGTAGTGAACGAGGTCTTCTCCTGGTCTTCCTCAGCCAGCTTAATCTGATTGTACCCTGAGAAGCCATCCATGAAGGAGAGGGTTTCATACCCAGCCGTGTTGTCAATGAGCATATCTAGGTGAGGCAGCGGGAAATCATCCTTAGGACACGCGCGATTGAGGTCCCGGAAATCGATACAAATTCTAACCTTTCCATCCTTCTTCATAACCGGGACGATGTTTGCCACCCAATTCGGATAAAGCACAACTCTAATGAACCTGGCTTTGTGGAGTTTGTCGACCTCATCTTTCATTTTCAAAGCCATCTGGGGGTGGAAGCGCCTCAACCGCTGCTTAATGGCAATGGACCCTGGCTTAAGGGTAAGACGATGCTCAACTAGCGCGGAGTCCAAGCCAGGCATATCTTCATAGCTTCATGCAAATGTGTCCTTAAACTTTCTGAGAACCTCGATAATTGCCTCCTCTTCTACTGATGATAAATTACTGCTTATGAGGACGGTCCTAGGTTCTTCCTCGGTTCCCAGATTGATTTCTTTGGTGATTTCCTCTACGGCAGCTGATGGTTCGTCAAATCTCTTTAATCCACTTGCGAACGCGTCAACCTCGTCCTCAAACTCTTCATCACCTTCTTCAGTTGGGTCGTCGTCATCCATGATCTCATAGACTCCGAACCCGTCATCAATAAAGCACACTGATTGCTCATATTCTAGATCCGGCAACTGCAAAGGCTCCTCTATAAACTCTGGAACTGCCAAGCACGACTTGCATCTACGGGCTAGATCTGCTAGGAAGCGGTGCGGAACCCTCCTACCCTTGGTCTTCTTCTTTGACACTACCCCTAGTTTGCCACTACCTTTGCCTAGACTTGAGCTACAACTACTGAAATCTACAAGCGAAGGAAAAGCAGTAAATGCTGAATCCCATGAGGGGGAAGATGGAGAAGGATTCAAGGAAGATGGAGGGGAATTTACAGCAAGAGGAATAGCAAAAGCAGAATCCCGCGTGAGGGAATTACTGAGAGCAGTAGAAGGACTTCCCGACGTGGGGTTAGATAGAGAAGGATCTACATGAGGGAAAGCAGTAAAAACAGAGTCCCGCATGGGGGAATTAGGGAAAGCGGTAAGGAAGGATCCCTCGAGGGGGAAGATGAAGGAGAAAAAGTAGTAACATTCCTCTGCGAGGGGGGAGGACTATTGAAAGCAGTAAATGCCTTGTCCCGCGCGGGGGAATTAGGGAAAGCAGTAAATGAAGGATCCCTCGAGGGGGAAGACGAAGGAAAAAAGGCAATAACATTCCCCGCGTGGGGGGGGGGGGGGGGGGGGGGGGGAGGAGAGGATTATTGAAAGCAATAAATGCCCCCTGCGCGAAAGGGGGCGGGAGATCGGTCAAAGGACTGAAGAGGAGTGGCCCGTCGGCTGGGGCGCACTCGGGGGCGAGGAAAGAAGTTTCCTCAAACAAGATGGTGAGATCGGCCATTGTGAGACAGAAGAGACGAGGCCGCCAAACGGACTCCGAAGAGGAGAAACCAGAGAGCGAGGACCAGAGGCAGGTGCCTGGTCGGGAGGCGCGATGCTCAGAGACAGGAGGGAGGTGGGAGCATTTCTCGAGGAGGAATAAGGAGGGAGTGTGCTGCTGGGAGGAGGGCAAGGCAAGAGAGTGTGTTAGGGGGACTATGGTGGGCGTAGTGCCCAAGAGAAAGGGGAAGGACGCATTGCTTGGAGGAAGGGGGTGTCAGGCAGTCTGTCTGGGGGAGCGGTGATGCAAGGCCGCCAGACGAGAAAGTTCGAGGAAGAAAGAATCACCGTGAGGGAGAGGGAGGATTGCAGTGAGAAAGAGGGAGGGAGATCACAGTGAGGACGAGGGGAGAGGGCGAGGCGAGATTGCCAGCTGAGAAAGTTTGACTGGAAGCAGGAGTTCAAGAGAAGAAGAATCACTGTGAGGAGAAGGGGTGGTGATCGTCTGCTCAGGAGAGTGTCGGGAGATTGCCAAGTAGGGCACTGGCGCGCCGAGGAATGCTTAGAAGGAGAGGAGAAGACCACGTAGTAGCCCGCAAGAGAGAGGGTGCATTACTTGGGGAGAGGAAGAAAGTGGGTGCGTTGCCCGAATGAGAGAGAAGAGACACAGGCGCGATGCTTGGGGAAGAGGAAAGTGCGGACGCGTTGTCCGGAGAGTTTGGAAGAGTGGGCGCGATGCCCGGAATTGAGATTGACGTGGGCGCGATGCCCGAAATGAGAACTGAAATGGCCGCGATGCCCGGACTTGAACTTAAAATGGGCGTGGTGCCCGGTTTTGGAGTTGGAATGGGCGGTTTGCCCAGGATGGAATTGGGGACGGGCGCGATGCCCGAAGAGGAGGGGCCCGCCCTGAGCCTTGTCGTGGTCATGGCCGCTCCTTTGGCTTGCATGTCTTGGCCCGTGTCGGGTTGCTGCTCATTCTCCTACAGTGCGAAGAGTTGGTCAAGAGATGCTGCCACATCGCTCATATCGAACCACTTGCTCCATTCTGGCTCTGGCTCCCCTTTCTTTGTGTGCTTGGATGGCATGTCGCTGCCTGCAGCTTGATATACGGCCAAGGGTGAATGCTGAATAGGTTCAGAAGTGACAGCGGACGTTTGTTCGCTGCCTGGCTGTAGCGGCCCTCTCTTGAAATGTCCGTACAATGTCCACGTGAGGGGCTCTCCCGGTTGCTGTCTGTCCTTGCCTGGCTTGTAACCCAGCCCTGCCCTGGGTCTCATCTTACGATCTTTCACAGTTTTAGTTCTCCCTTGCAGTTGTGCCCCTAATCCTTTTCCTGGCTGGTACCCCATCTGCTTCATGATATGCCAGCCTTTTTCGGTGATAATCTTGCTTCTTCTAGCAGCCTTAACAGACGGACTACTAGGGCCTAGATACATGGTTGGTATCCCGAGTACTGACATCAGTGGTTGATTACTGGGCCAAATGGAAGGTACTGAGTTATCTGTCATAGCGTGCACTTCCACGACTGCGGGCTTACTGGCCACCTTGACGATCCGTCCCTTGTATGGGTACTTGAGGCATTGGTGGACTGTAGAGATAACTGCGCCGAGGGCCTGGATGAATGACCTGCCCAGAATCATGCAGTAGCTTGGATCCAAATCCAAAATGTGGAAGTCTATTTCAGTGACGGATGGACCTAATCCGATTTTCAGTGTGACGACCCCCTTAGGCGACCTACTAGTGTTGTCGTAGGCCGTGACAGTGATGGTAGAAGGTCGGATTGATTGTACTGTTACCCCACAGAGTTCCAGCGTGTCAGAGGACACAACATTGATTGATGCCCCAGAGACGACCAAACATTGGGACACGCGGATCCCATTGATGTTGACTGTGAGGCATATGGCATATCGCCGAGACTCGATCGGTGCTAATTCTTCTTCTTGAAACATGATGGCCGGGTGCAAGCTTGTGGGCGTCAATACAGCACTAATCTGGTTTACCGGCAGGTCCTCGTTCACCATTACCTTCTGTAAGTATTGCATGAGGGCTTCTTGGTGGACCATTGATCTCTTAATCAATTCCAGAATGGAGATTCTGGCCGGGGCCTTATCTAAGTGCTTTAGTAAATCATATTGCGTCCCCGGGACATACTCCTCTGGCTGGGCCTCTTCTTCTTCTTGGGGTGCCAATGTCTGCTCTTGCTGCTGGGGAAATACCCTATTGAACATGCGCCCACTCCGGAGCACCATTGTCGCCTCAGGGGTATCTCCTGATATTGTTGTTGGGGCCGACGGAGTAGAAGTTGGAGGGGAGGAGGTAGAGGGTTGGTCGGAGAACATCTGGTGCGGCAATTGGATAGTTGCTGCACTGGAGGGTTGAGTGGGGATACGGAGAAAGAGGGCTTGATGGTTGGGGTTAATGAAGGATACGGTCGATGGCGTGCGGAGAATAGGTGGGTTAGCTGATGGTGGTTGTGGGACTATGGTAGAATGGGAGGTGTGGATTGGTTGTGGCGGGATGGTGGAAGGGTTGCACAAGAAAGGGGCTTGTATGTTGGTGTGTGGAGGTGCCGTAGCGGTGGTAGAGCGGCGGGTAGGCAGGTTGACTGGATGGTGCGGTGTACTGGATAGAGATGCGTAGGAATGAGGGTAGTGGATTATCGAGAGTAGGTGTACGGATGAAGGGTGGCAGGGTGAAGGATGACTGGGAAGGGGAGGTGGATGCAAAGGCTACTTCCGTCGGCCGACTTGAAGTTTCATATTGGGGAGATGCTCTAAAGGCATTAACTTGCTGATTCGGAGTCTGGTGCTCCGAGAGTGGGTTTTGAACAATGCCCATACTGGGCTGCTGTTGGGGCTAGAGCGCTGCTGCTGCTCCTGCCTAGCCGGCCTTCGTGCTTTCATCTCTGCAATAAATTTCTTCATTTCCGCCCAATCAATGCCTCCGCTATCGTTCAGGTTATAGATGTAATCTTTGAAGTGAAAGCACGCCTACAGGGTGTGTCCTGGTCCCCGGTGGAACTCACAATATCGAGAGGTGTCAACATTGGGGGCCATTGTAGCCTCTCCCTCGCAAGGTGAGTGCGCTAGCGGCATTAGGGCATTAAAGATATCCGGAAGGGTTTTCTGGCATGGGGGATAGTGAGTTCTCTTGGGCGGGGGGGGGGGGGGGGGGTTGGGGTGGTCGGGGTAGTTGAGGCTCATAGCTGCCTGGAGGAGGGACCTGATTGTATTGGGGAGTTGCAGGAGGGGTTGTTGGGGGTGGTACTGGGAGGAGCGGGCTGTCGTATTGAGGCTGCGGAGGCTGACGGTATTGTGGCTGCAGAGGTTGTTGGTGGTACGGGGGAGGTTGTTGGTACTGTGGCCGCGAGGCTGCTGGTAATATGAGGCTACTGGGCTGTTGTGGCTGCTGAGGTTGCTGAGTGCGTTCTGAATAGTGGGTGGATTGTTGGTTCTTGGAGCGGGCTGTTGGGGTTGTGGGGTTCGAGTGTTGGTGTTGGGTCGGTAGGTGGAAGGATTAGGGTTGCCCATCGCACTCACTTGCTCATTATGGATGACACCCTCTGTCGTGGGACCGCCAGCCGGAGCACCACTGGTTTTCTTGAATGTCCGAGTTTTGGACTCGAACATGGCCATGATAGGAGAGTCTTTCAACTGTGTCTGGATATATCGCGCCCTTTCATACAGTTCCTCCATCGTTGTTAGCTTATTCATGGCCAAAATGTGTTTGAACTGAGGCGTGGCATTTGCTGTGATCATTTTGACTTACTCGGCCTCAGATAGTGGGTCCCTCAGTCTTTCAGCTAGTGCCCTCCATCTATCAGCAAAATGTGTGAATTCTTCGTCTGTCCTCATCCTTTCAGCCACTAGATCAGTAATTGATAGTGCCGGACCAACTCTGTCCCTGTACCTCTGCAGAAACTTCCTCTGCACGGTCTCAAAGTCCTCAGTACCTGTGTGTTCTAATGAATAAAACCACTCAAGGGCAGGCCCGTCCAAGGATCGTCGGAACAGGAAGGCAAGGGCCCGATTATTGTTTTTTCCAAAAGGAAGACTAGTACATGAATTCTTTTATATGCACAAACGGATTGCCGGTGCTGTTGTAGCGGTGGTAAACCGGCATCTCAGAGGGGGGAAGGTGAAAAACTGGTATAGAAGGGAGTGCCAGTTTGAAGGAGTCTTTGGGTGTGGACACCCTTTTGAAATCTTGTTCGAGCTTACTCACATTCGCTAAGAGGGCTTGGGCAAGTTGATCAACAGAAGATTTGGGAGGTGCCCCCAGAGGAAGGTGGTGGGGGACATTCACCTGAATAGGATAATGTGTAGAAGGGACACCGGCGGGTGGTGAGACATGAACCGGGACCCAGAGTTGGTGAACGGGCCTCGCCGCGTCGGTGCTTGGCCGAACATAAGGGAGAGGATGCCTCCCCACGGGAATGTAGGGGCCGGACTAGATGATGGAATGGGCCCACGAGGGGGTAGGAGAAGCTCGGGCCGTCGGGTCACGAACGGATTGAATCTGAACACCCACATTCAGGTGGGAGAGATGGATTGGGTCAACAACAGACTTGCCCTTGAGGGCAGCCTGGACCTTCTGAAGCTGAGAGGCTTGGAGGCTATGGAGGATGTCTACAATCTGGGACATATCAAATGGGGAGGAGGTGTTCCCAGTGTCACGCCTTGGCGAGACGTGGGGAGCATGAGTGTCCATCGCGTCAACACGCGGACTGGACATATCGGCGTGAACCCAATTTTGAAGTTGGGGGAGTTGCTGATTAGGATCATACATCTCATCATACATGTTCTCAAAGTCCTCGTACTTGGCCATTGAAAGGGATCGGCCGGAACGAAGCTGCATGCAAAATTCTAAAGACACACGTGTATTTAACAAGCAATAACAGACAACTACTCAACTAGTTTGAGAGAAGGAGTTAATGACTTTTAAATCACAGACTTGGAAAATGATTACGTCCACTTAAATATTCAATATGTCTTAATGTGTATTTTAATGAGATGTCCTCCAAAATAGGTGTGAACCTAAAGTAGGTGAGATGACGACTTCAGGCTTTTCTAAACAACTTCCTTGCACGCAATGGGTTTTGTAACTCGGGACACCGGATAGTAGAACCGGCTCGGTCCACCGTGAGGGAATCCACGGTTACGGAGACTTACGGAGGTCCCGATGAGGATTCTCTAGCCCAATGAGATGAATGCCCAATGGGGAGATAGCCCTCACCGAGAAGGTGTGTGGATCCTAGTAAGGAGGGAAGGAGGTCCCTCGGCCGAAATGCCCTTCAAATGCAAAATATACGAAGATAGCACAGATGGTAGGAGACTGGAGCTCTGTGACAGACTGAATCGCGTCCAGTACAGGGGTGCTATTCAGTAAAGGGCGTCCGTTCTGTTGACCGCGGATCTGACAACTCAACTCCTGAAAGCTGTAAGAGCCGAGGCAACTCCCTCCAGACTCTATCACAAATAGCGTCCAATCAAGCCGCCGCGCAAATCAGGAACAGAAAAAGCGTCCTCTACACTAGACGCGAATCAAATATGCAATCCGAGAACAGAATAAAAGACAGGGAATCAGACATATATGCTTTCCACAATTTTTATATGAGGAAGGAGATATCACATGGAGATGCTCTTTTCAGATGAAAGTAAATACATGTGGAGGGGAACAAGGTGGTATTTTTTTTCTTTTTACTTTTCTTTTCTTCTTTTAAATCACAGATTTCATGCAAGAAGTGTAGCGAAAAATAAAAGAAAAATACGACTACAAAGTGGTAATGGCGACGGGACTCTCAATAGCACCTCGTGGGGTGCGGAAAGGTGGAGGTTGTACCACGTGGGGTACAAAGGAGAGGCACACGTGGGTGCCGAAGGAGGGGCACACGTGGGTGCCAAACGGAGATAACCGGAATCAAAAGAAGAAGGGTCCCATCGCGATCGCCAAGTTGTAGATGGCATTTTTCCTCGACTTTCTGGAAAACACTCGTCCCACGACGGGAAATATGGAATTTAAAAGGAGGAGAAGGGTAAAATGAAAATGGGGATGGGGGGATGAGGACGTAAAAATAAAAAGAACGTGCGTGTGTGTACGAGGAATGTGTCGCGATCGCCAGGTGCACGTGGGCACCGGATGTAACGGGCGGAAGAGAAATGACGCGGTGTACTTACCTCCACCCGAAAAAAGCACGGGAATGTACAGTGGATTCTCCTTCCTTACGTCGGCCGGCCGACGTGGAAGATTTGATCCGGTTACCTTGCAAAAGGAAAAACAACAAGAAACGTGTGAAAGTGGAGGTTAGACTGTGAAGCGTAGTAAATGTAGATGTAGTGAAGTATGGGAAAACATGTAAATGAAGAGTAACACACCTCGTGGAGGTGGTGTTAAACCCCTAGGAAGTGGGTGGGTAAAAGAAATGCTATGTGTGTGTGTGTGTGGAAGTGTGCAATGCATGTGCTAAATAACAAAAAAAAGGGGATTTGAAGAAGAGGAAGAGGTAGAATGACAGCGTAGCCCGATGACGAAGCGTGGAGAGGACGGAGGAGACGCCGGTGTAGCTTCCCTGCCATGCCCAAACACTCGGAAGCTTCGGTTCGCGAAGGAGATGATGCGAAGGCGACGTATGCGTTGCGTCCCGCCTCCGAAACACGAGCTTTCGATCCGATGGAGTCCCGCCTTAGAGGATTGGATAGTAGGAGTCCGGAGGTCGGGGTGGGAATTCGGCAGGGCTTCGCCGTGGTTCGGATTGGATTCAAATGAGGATCCCCCGGGTCTATATTTATAGCCAAAATCACGTCCAATTCAGCGAACGTCTATTACAACTTAAAAGTGTCCGCCTGACAGGCTGTGATTCATAAGATCGCTCGATTTGCGCGTGATTAGACATTTTCATGATGATCGTAGCTGTAAGCTAGGTTCTGAATCGCGTCTGGGTGGCTGGCCGCATTTTCTTAGGCAAATCGAATCTTTGACAAAATCCGATCCTTGATTTGATACTTATAAAACACGGTGAGCCACCCAGACGCACTTCAAACAGACATCATGATTGCTGACATGGCGTCCATTAAATGGAGCTGACAAGGTGCGGTCAGAATCTTTGACCTTAAATCGCGGCGAGTCGGCAGGACGCGCATTAATTGCGTCTACTAATCAGGACGCGGATCAACTCTGGGAAAGGGCGTCTGCTGTGTTGGCCGCGAATAGATGAAGCTCAACAGACCTTTGGAAAGAGATCTAAAACCCCCCCTAGAAAAATCTAGAAAAATAGGAAGATCACTCACGAGATTAATGGAGAAGAGCCACTTCGAGGCATCGCGGTATAACATGGAATTTGCTCGATGTGTTGCCAAATTGGTGTGTCTACACTGCCCAGATGACAGTGGAGCGTGCCGATGCTTTGGGCGCTTCGTCGAGTAGGGGCATCCCCGACCCGGAGGTGGCCTCTCTTCGGGCGCAGCTGGCGGCGGCCGTGGCGCGAGCGAAGGAGGCGGAGCGTGACCTCTCTGCATGGGTAAGTAACTTTTGATTAGATGTATGTATGTATTGAAATGTCTTACTTACCAATGCATGTTCTTGTGTAGTCTGACGAGCTTCAGAGTGCCCTCACGCGGGAGATGGACACTCGTGCGGAGCTGGCTGAGCTGTCCCAGCAGTTGTCGGGGCTGCGGACACAGACTTCCCAGCAGGACTCGGACTTGCCACGGGAGGCTGGAGAGCTCCGCATGACGCTCTCCTTGAAGCTTCACGACCATGAGCGAGAGCGGACACAGTGGGAGGCAGAGCGTCGCCAGCTGGTTGAGGAGTGGGAGCGGCTCGGCCAGCAGGCGTTGGAGGCGCGCGCGAGCCAGCTCGCCTCGGAGCGCAGGGTGGCGGACTTGAAGGAGCAGTTTTGGCGTGGACGCGAGTGAGCCGCACGGGAGGGGCGACGCAGCGCCTACTCCTCGAGCTACTTCGTGACGTCCTCTCAGTATGAGAGGAACGTCCAGGCAGAGCAGGCTGCCTAGGGTTCCACAGGCTCGCGCGCCTTCATGAGACCACCAGCTCCACATCTGGCAACGGACCCGGATGAGGCCAAGAGCAGCCAGTGTCAACGGCCTACGGAGGGTGAGGGTGAGAGTGTCCGGCCTGCAGGGGACAGTGGCGAGTGTTAGGCCACTTCATTATGATATGTACTTCTTCTTACCTTTGGATGTATACCCATTTGGGCATTTTATGATGATGTACTAGGGGTTGGCCACCCCCCCTCTTTTTGGCCACATATATATATATATATATATATATATATATATATATATATATATATATATATATATATATATATATATATATGTGTGTGTGTGTGTGTGTGTGTGTGTTTTGCTTTTCTCTTCCTGTGTCTGCAAATTCACTAGAACAAACAAGTTAAATGTTCGTTCCGGCTCAGCCCCTTGCATAAAAAAACGATTCTTGACTCCACGCTCTTGTCAAGGGGCTGAGCCTTTATTTAAATAAGGCAAAAAAACGAAAGGAACGATGAATATGCAATGAACATGCAATACTTACACATGAGGGTGACGTGACTTGGCTGAATGCACAGAGTATACATGAAAATGAAGGTGCAGAATGTACATATTTTTTTGGATTTTGAAATATGTGATTTTTTTTTGTATTTTGAGAATGTCTGATTTTTTTGGATTTTGAAGTATCAGATTTTTTTTTGGATTTTGAAATATTATATTTTTTTTGGATTTTGAAATATCAGATTTTTTTTATTTTGAAGTATTAGATTTTTTTTGGATTTTGAAATATCAGATTTTTTTTATTTTGAAGTATTAGATTTTTTTTTAGATTTTGAAGTATCAGATTTTTTTTAGATTTTTGAATTTTGAAAATAAATGCCGCAACCCGGCATGGTCCCTTCTAAGAAGACACGCGGAGCGAAGGGGGTCCGCTCAAACTGGAAATTCGTGGCACTTGGACCCCTTAATCACTTGGTCGTCATTAAGAATGCATTGATTGTTCTTGAGTGTATTAGTTAGAGATTGGACGTGCTTAAGTGGTGCCTTCACCGAAGGTTACTTTTGGCAACGTCCTTCTTAGTTGATCGCTAGTAGTCTGCTAGTAGTCTAGGAGACTGGGGAAATACTCACTCTTCTATCCTGGACTTAGTGGGTTTCGGATTTTCTTTGGACTTGTGAGGTTCCTTGCACGCTTACATCCAGGTCCATTTGGATTCCTGCGGGGACTTTGCCACTCTTGTCGTGCTGCACGCTTACGTCCAGGTCCATTTGGATCCCTGCGGGGACTTTGCCGCTCTTGACGTGCTTTTACTTGATTAGCCTTGTTTTGGCTCTTTTGGTTTGGATTTGCCATTGATTTTCTCTATTTTTCCCCTTTATGCCTTGACCTACATCCACTGAGTTTTGAACAGATTTGTGAGGTCAATCCTTTGGGTTTCCTTTTCTATTGGCAGACCGAAAGGGAGAGAAACAAGTAATGCCTTAGGATCTTGGTGTGGCATTGATCTTCTTTGGATTCCACGTCTCTGGCTTCCAGGGGGGCGTATTTGTGTGTGGGTGTCGGCACCTCTGGCTAACCCACCAAGAATCAAAAATAAATTAATATTGACATCTTTTCACCTTAGGGTCCTTGTGCCACGCAGATTCAAACAGTTAACTAGGGGTAGTATTTCTTGAGATATAACCCGCTCCAAGGGTGAGTGAGCTCCTCACCCTCCGCGTTCACTAGCCTATACCTGTTGCCTGGACCTATCTTTTTGACCACGTACGGCCCTTCCCAGTTAGGTTGGAGTTTTGACCGGGGACCTCCGGGTTTTACAAAGATTCTTTTAATAACCATTTCACCGACCTTAAATTTTCTCTCAACAACTTTTTTTTGATGAAAACGAGTGAGTCTATTTTGGTACACTCTTGTATGTTCTGCGGCGACCAGGCACCTAAGCAAAACTCCAGAAAATCCCCTTCTATAGAGAGCATTTCCAACCAATGTATACTTCTGGGATAGCCTCCTTATTGCTCTCTTCTCATCGGCTGTGGCTTCCTCAGGGTACGACTGGTTTCTACAATACCTAGCTATCTCATAATACCATGGCTTTTCCTCATCCTCCATCTCTTCTTCTAGCTCCATTAATATGACCTCGGTTTTACTTCTCCTTTCTGCGTTCCTCAACACTTTTTCCTTAACCCAGAGAAAGTTAGGATCTAGAATGACGGAAACATGACGACGCTCGATCTGAATGCTGTCAGAATCCCCTGGATAGCACATATACATGGTTGCGCCAACTGTAGCGAGGGCATCGGCTAGAAGATTCTGATGACGAGGGATGTTGACAAAAACTAGCTTGGAGAATAGCTTGGCATAAGCTGAGGCAAGCTCTTGATAGGGCTTGAGCTTTGGATCGCGAGTGACAAATTTGGTGAGCACTTGGCGCAAGACCAGCTGATTATCACCTACGATTCGCAGATGGGTGACACCATAGAAATGAGCAAGCTCCAGACCAGCCAACTAAGCCTCATATTCAGCGATGTTATTGGTGGCAGGAAAATCTAGTTTGTGAGCTCGTGGAATGGTGACACCTTCAGGTGATAGCATAACAATCCCGATGCCCTTTCCTTGAGAGTTCTGAGCTCCATCAAAATATAACGTCCACATAGGATCAGATTGGCTAAGTATCACGTCCCAATAGCAGCGGAAATATCGAGGCGTAACAGATTAAAGCGATAACTTTCACTAGTGGAACATTCATTACAATATATAAGTTGGCATAAAGCCGGAGAGTTTCAAATATAAGGAAGACTATTATAATAACTCATTAAAATGCCTAGGTTACAAAATCATGACATGACTAACTAGACTTTATTACAATAAGAAGAGGGTCTCTCGATGCACAACCCTGCCCACCATGTTCGAACTTAATTATCACCTGAAAAATATCAAGAGAACAAGGATTAGCAAAAACTTGCCCAGTAGAATCCTTTAAGTCGGTCTTAATCACTAGCAAGTATGCAAGACGAGAGGAAGAATTAAAATTGCATATCAAAGGAAAGAAATGAGAGTCTAGAACAACGCACGAATTCATGTATCACAGTAAAAGAAATAGTTATCACTATTAATAGCAAATCTCAAAGTGTTAAGATGAAAAGCACATGAACAAGTAAATTAAATAACGAACATGATTACTGTCTTTGTTAAGTGAAAATTCAAGTTTACCACTGAACACTTCCATAACGGTCATGTACTTAGCAGAATATTAAAGAGCTATATCATTAATCACTGTCACGAATTTTGAATTGTCAGTCAGATACTATAAACACTTCACTTATGGTGTATGCCAAGCCCCAGGTCATCACTCTCCATACGGCACCGCTGGGCACTAAGAGCATTCGGTATCTTCCCGGGACTAGACCATAGCCCCCTAACCGGCATGAATTCCACTTTTGAGTTCACGATTTCAAGTAGCGAGCTGACAACTCAGAGTTCGCAAAAGAATGAGAAATAGTTTGGTATTATATAGCACACATGAAATCCCTAGGTAGGTAGGACTCTAGAGGTGGCCCCCACAGGCTCAAGAGATGGCTCTTGCTATGTAGCACTTCGCGCCATTGTGGCCTCAAGAGGTGGCTCCCATAGCATATCACTTTGCCCTGTGTGGCACTTAGCTCCCGCTCTTCCGATTGGGGTTCGACGTAGAGAGGGATCTTGAGAAATCAACGGGCAGTATTCCGACATAACGGGAGAACTTGAGGATCCAAACAGACAACATTCCGGTGTAAAGAGGGATATTGAGAGATCAAATGGACAGTATTCCTGTATAACGAAAGATCTGAAGAAATCATACGGACAGCATCCCAGCGTGGATGGGAATTCCGAGAAAACAACCCGACATAGTTCTGATATAAAGAAGGGTTTCGAGAAAACATACCGGTGAAGTCTTGTCATAGAGTAGGGTTTTGAGTGAACAAACCAACATAGAGGGATTTCGAGAAGATGGATCGGCAGTATTTCGACGTCGCGAGAGATTCCTAGAAATCAAATCGGCAGCACTTCGGCGTAACGAGAGATTCTGAAAAATAAACCGACTGTGTTTCGATGTAGAGAAGGATTAGAAGAACATAAGAAATAGTACTTTCACTCACTAGGGGTATAGAACTAACTTAAAAGAGTCTACCTATAGGCAGTACTTCAGGGTGGGCACTCCTTTTCTTCTCTCTTCTCTTCTAGCCTAACCCTTCTTGGAAGCCTTGGAGGAGATGGATGGAATGGGTGGAATGGAGGAGGAGGAATGGAGAGGGGGTATTTATAGGAGGAGAGGAGAGAGAGAGGCGCCCCCTTGGGCCTTCTAGGTTGGGGACATGTGTCCCTAGGGGATAAGGATCTCCTAGATTGGGACAAGTGTCCCTGAGGGATAAGGATCTCCTAGATTGGGACAAGTGTCCCTAAGGGATAAGCATTGTTTGGATGTGGGACATGTGTCCCTTTCTAGATGATTCTAGGGCATTCTTGATTTTTCTAGGAATTTGTAAGATTTTTATATTTTATTTCACTTAACCCCTAATTTTTCTATCTTTAATCTTTTTTACTTTTGACTTTTAGAAATTGGAGATATGTCCATTACAAATCTCCAATCGGCCATTCAAGCTCCGTTTGAGCTCCGATCGAGAATCTGATTGTGTCTATGGGGATCGGTAGAAATTACATCAGGGTCCCTAGAAAAATTAATTTTTGCTTGAAAACCCTATATTTTATAATTGTAGATATGACCCTCCTATTTACATTTATACTTTTTCTTTTTATTTAATTCTGGGTTCAGTGTGAACGGAGATATATCTATATCCTTATCCTCATTCTTTACCAATATGCTAACCTCTAAGAGTATCCTTTACTCTTACCATTTACCTTTAGTGGTATCCTTTATTAATATCATTACTATTTATCATTAGTAATATCCTTTACCAATAATAGTATCATTTAGCATATTTTTAGTTAGACCTCCGATAGGTCCAAATTTGCTTAATCTATCCATCTGCGTACAAACCGCATTACGTTTTCTCGACCGTTTCTTACTTATTTATCATTTTATACCTTGGGGTATTACACTAAGGGACATCAATTCTTCATCTGGAAACTCCGAACGGACTGGATCGAACTGGGGAATAGGGTGATGAGCGAGATGCTCCGCTATGGCGTAGCCTTTAATCGATTTCTGCTGAATATAGGTGATTTCGAACTGAGACAGGAAGCTTTTCCAACACGCTAGCCTATCGGTCAGAACAGATTTTTCAAGGAGGAATTTGATAGGATTCATCCGGGCGATAAGATGGACTTCATGAGCAAGAAATAGTGCTTCAATTTCTGCATTACCCATACGAGCGCGGCACAGGTTTTCTCCATCGCAGTGTACCTTTGCTCGCAGGGGTTGAGAAGCTTAGACAGGTAGTATGCTGCCCTCTCCTTGCCTTCTTCATCAACTTGCATAAGGACAGCTCCCACCAAATCTTCCAGGACATATACATAAAAAATAAGAGGCTTGCCTGGAGTCGGCGGCCTCAGGACAGGGGAATTAGCCAAATAATCCTTAAGTCCATCAAAAGCCGCCTGACACTTCTCATCCCAACGGAACTCGACTCCCGGCTTGGTGTGGTCGTAGAAGGGTCTACACCTCTGCGAGTGTTGGGAGACAAACCGGCAAATAAACTGCAACCTCCCGATCAATCCTCGAACTTCCTTCAAATTTTTGGGAGGGGGCATTTCTCTTATTGCCTTTGCCTTGTTGGGATCAATTTCTATACCCCTCTTGCTCACGATGAAACCTAGGAGCTTACCCGACGAAACACCAAATACACACTTTTTGGGGTTCATCTTCAACTGATATTCCCTTGCTCTCTGCAAGACTTTAGATAGAACCCTGGGATGCTCAGCCAACATCTTAGATTTCACCACCAGGTCATCCACATACACCTCGATAAAAATGTGAATCATGTCATGAAAAATTGCCATCATAGCCCTTTGGTAAGTGGCTCCAGCATTCTTGAGTCCAAACGGCATGACCACATAACAATAAGTTCCCCAAGGCGTAGTGAACGAGGTTTTCTCCTGGTCTTCCTGAGCCAACTTTATCTGGTTGTACCCTGAGAAACTGTCCATGAAGGAGAGAGTTTCATACCCAGCCGTATTGTCAATGAGCACATCTAGGTGAGGTAGTGGGAAATCATCCTTAGGACACGCGCAGTTAAGGTCCCGGAAATCGATACAAATGCTGAATTTTCCATCCTTCTTCATAACCGGGACGATGTTCGCCACCCAATTCGGATAAACCACAACTCTAATGAACCTGGCTTTGTGGAGCTTGTCGACCTCATCTTTCATTTTCAAAGCCATCTAGGGGTGGAAACGCCTCAACCGCTGCTTATTGGCGATGGACCCCGTCTTAAGGGTAAGACGATGTTCAACTAGCGCGGAGTCCAAGCCTGGCATATCCTCGTAGCTCCATGCGAACGTGTCCTTATATTTTCTGAGAATCTCGATAATTGCCTCCTCTTCAGCTGGTGACAAACTACTGCTTATGAGGACGGTCTTAGGATCTTCTTCACTTCCCAAATTAACTTCCTTGGTGATTTCCTCTACGGCAGCTGACGGTTCATCAAATCTCTTCAATCCACTTACGAACACGTCAGCCTCGTCCTCAAATTCTTCGTCACCTTCCTTAATTGGGTCGTTGTTATCCATGATCTCATAGACTCCGAACCCATCATCAGCAAAGCATACTGACTGCTCATATTCTAGATCCGGCAACTGCAAAGGCTCCTCTACAAACTCTGGAACTGCTAAGCATGCCTTGCATCTACGGGCTAGATCTGCTAGGAAGCGGTGTAGAACCCTCCTACCCTTGGACTTCTTTTCTGACACTACCCCTAGTTTGCTACCACATTTGCCTAGACTTGAGCTACAACTACTGGAATCTACAAGCGAAGGAAAAACAGTAAATGCTGAATCCCACGAGGGGGAAGATGGAGGGGAATTTACAACAAGTGGAATAGCAAAAGCAGAATCCCACGCGAGGGAATTACTGAGAGCAGTAGAAGGACTTCCCGGCACTGGGGCAGATAGAGAAGGATTTACAAGAGGGAAAGCAGTAAAAATAGAGTCCAGCGTGGGGGAATTAGGGAAAGTAGTAAAGGAAGGATCCCTCGAGGGGGAAGATGAAAGAGAAAAAGTAGAAACATTCCCCTGTGAGGGGGGAAGATTATGGAAAGCAGTAAATGCCTGGTCCCGCGCGAGGGACTTAGGGAAAGCAGTAAATGAAGGATCCCTCAAGGGGGAAGACGAAGGAGAATTTACAGTGACATTCCCATACGAGGGGGGAGATGAAGGAGAAAAAGCAGAAACATTCCCCTGCGAGGGGGGAAGATTATGGAAAGCAGTAAATGTCTGGTCCCGCGCGGGGGACTTAGGGAAAGCAGTAAATGAAGGATCCTTCAAGGGGGAAGACGAAGGAGAATTTACAGTGACATTCCCCTGTGAGGGGGGAGGATTATTGAAAGCAGCAAATGCCCCTGCGCGAAAGGGGGCGGGAGATCAATCAAAGGACCGAAGAGGAGTGGCTCGCCGACTGGGGCACACTCGAGGGCGAGGAAAGAAGTTTCCTCGAATGAGATGGTGGGATCGGCCATTGTGAGACAGAAGAGATGAGGCCGCCAAATGGACTCCGGAGAGGAGAAACCAGAGCGTGAGGACAGGAAGCAGGTGCCTGGTGGGAGACGCGATGCTCGGAGATAGGAGGGAGGTGGGAGTGTTTCCCGAGGAGGCAGAAGGAGGGAGTGTGCTGCTAAGAGGAGGGGCAGAGCAAGAGAGTGTGTTAGAGAAACTATGGTGGGCGTAGTGCCTAAGAGAAAGGGGAAGGACGCATTGCTTAGAGGAAGGGGGTGTCAGGCAGTCTGTCTGGAGGGAGCGGGGAAGCAAGACCGCCAGACGAGAAAGTTCGAGCTCGAGGAAGAGGGAATCACCGTGAGGGAGAGGGAGGATTGCAGTGAAAAAGAGGGAGGAAGATCACAATGAGGACGAGGGGAGAGGGTGAGGCGAGATTGCCAGCTGAGAAAGTTTGACTAGAAGCAGGAGTTCAAGAGAAGAAGAATCGCTGTGAGGAGGAGAGGTGGTGAGCGTCTGCTCGGAAGAGTGCCAGGAGATTGCCAAGTAGGGCACCGGCGCCCGAGGGATGCTTAGAAGGAGAGGAGAAGACCACACAGTGGCCCGTAGGAGAGAGGGTGCAACACTTGGAGAGAGGAAGAAAGTGGGTGCGTTGCCCAAAGGAGATAGAAGAGGCACATGCGCGATGCCTGGGGAACAGGAAAATGCGGACTCGTTGTCCGAAGAGATTGGAAGAGTGGGCGCGATGTCCGGAACCGAGATTGACGTGGGCGTGATGCCCGAAATGAGAATTGAAATGGGCGCGATGCCCAGATTTGAACTTAAAATGGGCGCGGTGCCTGTGGTTGGATTTGAAGTGGGCGCATTGCTTGGATTTGGATTTGGAATGGGCGGTTTGCCCAAGATGGAATTGGGAATGGGCGCGATGCCCGAGGAGGAGGGGCCCGCCCTAAGCCTTGTTGTGGTTGTGGCCGCTTCTTTGGCTTGCATGTCTTGGCCCGCGTCTGGTTGCTACTCAGTCTCCTCCAGTGCGAAGAGTTGGTCGAGAGATGCTGCCACATCGCTCATATCGAACCACTTGCTCCATTCCGACTCTGACTCAGTTCTTTTGATATGCTTAGCTGGCCTGTGATTATCTGTATCTCGGTGTATGGCTGGAGACGACTGACAAGTAGATCCGACAATGACAGTTGATGCTTGCTCACTTCCCGGCTGTAGTGGTCCTCTCTTAAAATGTTCGTACAGTGTCCATGTGAGGGGTTCTTCAGGCTTCTGCCTGGTCTTGCTTGGTTTGTAACCCAACCCTACCCTGGGTCTCATCTTGCAGTCCTTTACTGCCTCTGTTCTGCCTTGCAACTGTGCTCCCAATCCCTTACCTGGCTGGTATCCCATCTGCTTTATAATATGCCACCCCTTTTCAGTAATGATTTTGCTTCTTCTTGTAGCATTAACAGACGGACTATTCGGGCCCGGATACATACTCGGCACGCCTAGTATTGACATTAAAGGCTGATTGCTAGGCCAAATGGAAGGGACTGAGTTGTCCGTTATGGCGTTCATTTCTGCAATAACAGGTTACTGGGCCTTTGACAATCCGCCATTGAATAGAAATTTAAGACACTGGTGGACAGTGGATATAACGGCGCAAAGGGCTTTGATGAACGGCTGACCCAGGATCATGCGGAAATTTGGATCCATATCCAAAATGTGAAAGTCCATTTCATTAAAGGATGGTCCCAGCCTGATTCCCAAAGTGACGACCCCTTTTGGTGGCCTGCTGGTGTTGTCGTAGGCCGTGACAGTGATGGCAGAGGGCCGAATTGCTTGAACTGGCACCCCACAAAGTTGCAGTGTGTCGAAGGACACGACATTGATTGACGCGTCGGAATCTACTAAGCAACGATCCACACAGATGCCATTAACATAGATTGCGAGGCATAGGGCGCACTGCTGAGACTCGATTGGCGCTAACTCTTCTTCGTGGAATGTGATGGTCGGGCGCGTGCTTGTGGGAGTTAAGACAACACTAATCTGGTTTACTGGCAGGTCCTCGTTCACCATCACCTTCTGTAAATATTGCATGAGGGCTTCCTGGTGGACCATTGATCTCTTAATTAATTCCAGAATGGAGATTATGGCCGGGGTCTTATCTAAATGCTTTAGAAAATCATATTGTGTCCCTGGGACGGACTCCTCTGGCTGGGCCTCTTCTTCTTCTTGGGGTGCCAATGTCTGATCTTGTTGCTGGGGAAACACCCTATTGAACATTCGCCCACTCCGGAGCACCATTGTCACCTCAGGGGTATCTCCTGATATTGTTGTTGGAGCCAACAAAGTAGAAGTTGGAGGGGAGGAGGTAGAGGGTTGGTCGGAGAACATCTGGTGCGGCAATTGGATAGTTACTGCATCGGAGGGTTGAGTGGGGATACGGAGAAAGAGGGCTCGATGGTTGGGGTTAACGAAGGGTACGGTCGATGGCGTGCGGAGAATAGGTGGGTTAGCTGATGGCGGTTGTGGGACTGTGGTAGAATGGGATGTGTAGATTGGTTGTGGAGGGATGGTGGAAGGGTTGCATAGGAAAGGGGCTTGTATGTTGGTGGGTGGAGGTGCCGTAGCGGCGGTGGACTGGCGGATGAGCGGCGGGTAGGCGGGTTGACTGGATGGTGCGATGTACTGGGTAGGGATGCGTAGGAAGGAGGGTAGTGGATTATCGGGGGTAGGTGTATGGATGAAGGGTGGCAGGGTGAAGGATGACTGGGAAGGGGAGGTGGATGTAGAAGCTACTTCCGTCGGCCGACTGGAAATTTCATATTGGGGAGATGCTCTAAAGGTATTAACTTGCTGATTCGGAGTCTGGTGCTCCGGGAGCGGGTTCTGAACAATGCCCATACTGGGCTGCTGTTGGGGCTGGAGCTGCTGTTGCTGCTGTTGCTGTTCCTGCCTAGCCGGCCTTCGTGCTTTCATCTCTGCAATGAATTTCTTCATTTCTTCCCAATCAATGCCTCCACTGTCGTTCAGATTATAGATGTAATCTTTGAAGTGAAAGCACGCCTCCAGGGTGTGGCCTGGTCCCCGGTGGAACTCACAATATCGAGAGGTGTCAACATTGGGAGGCCATTGTAGCCTCTCTCTCGGCAGGGTGAGTGCGCCAACGGCCATTAGGGCATTAAAGATATCCGGAAGGGTTTCTGGAAATGGGGGATAGTGGGTCCTCCTTGGGCCAGGTGGTTGTCGGGGTAGTTGAGGCTCATAGTTGCCTGAAGGAGGGACCTGATTGTATTGGGGAGGTGTAGGAGGGGGTTGGTACTAGGGAGGAGCGGGCTGTCGGTATTGAGGTTGTGGAGGCTGACGGTATTGCGGTTGCAGAGGCTGTTGGTGGTACGGGGGAGGTTGTTGGTACTGTGGCCGTTGGGGCTACTGGTAATATGAGGGCTGCTGAGGTTGCTGGGGCTGCTGGGGCTGTTGAGGCTGTTGAGGTGGTGTCCTAAATATCAGTGGGTTGCTCGGCCTAGGGGCTGGCTGTTGGGGTTGTGGGGCTTTGGTGTTGGTGTTTGGGTGGTAGGTGGAAGGACTGAGGTTGCCCATTGCACTCACCTGCTCATTATGAATAACCCCCTCAGTCGTGGGGCCACCAGCTGGAGCACTGACACTCTTCTTGAAGGTTCGGGCCTTCGGCTCGAACATGACCATGATGGGAGAGTCTTTTAGTTGGGTCTGGATGTATCGGGCTCTCTCGTACAGCTTTTCCATAGTGGTTAGCTTATTCATATCCAATATGTGCCTAAACTGAGGCGCGGCATTCAACGTAATCATTTTCACTTGCTCGGCCTTGGATAGTGGATCTCTTAACTTTCAGCTAGGGCCCTCCACCTATCAGCATAATGTGTGAAATCTTCATCTGCCCTCATCTTCTCAGCCATTAGATCAGTAATTGACAATACTGGACCTACTCTGTCTCTGTATCGTTGCAAAAACTTCCTCTGCACTACCTCGAAATTCTCGACATCTGCAGGTTCCAGGGAATAGAACCACTCAAGGGCGGGCCCTTCCAGGGACCAGCGGAAGAGAAAGGCAAGGGCACGGTTGTCGTCCTGCCAGAAAGAAAATTCATACATGAATTCTTTGATGTGCACGAAGGAGTTGCCGGTGTCGTTGTAGCGGCGGTAGACCGGCATCTCAGAGGGGGGAAGATGAAAGACTGGCATGGAAGGAAGTGCCAGCTCGAATGAATCCTTGGGTGCGGACACCCTTCTCAGCTCCTGTTCTAACTTACTCACCTTTGCTAGGAGGGCTTGGGCGAGCTGATTGGTAGATGGTTGGTGAGGTGCCCCAGAAGGAAGGTGGTGGTGAGGGACATTCACTTGAGGGGGGTAATAGGGAAGAGCACTGGCGTGTGCGGGAACGTGGGTTGGGACCCGGGGTTGATAGGTGGGCCTTGTTGCGTCGAGGCTTGGCCGAACATGAAGGTGCCTCCCTTTGGGGCTGTGGGGGCGAGATTGGATAATAGAATGGGCCCGCGAGGGGGCAAGAGAGGCTCGTCCCGTCGGGTCACGAGTGGACTCAATGTAGATTCCCATGTTCGGGTAGTGAGATGGACTGGGATTGGGAACGGACTTCCCCTTCAAAGCAGCTTGAACCTCCTGAAGCTGGGGTGCCTGGAGGTTTTGCAGGATGTCCACGAGTTGGGATATGTCAAACGAGGTGGAGGGATTCACAGGATCGCGCCTCGGGGAGATTTGAGGAAGTTGAGGGATTTGAGCATCCATCACATTGACATGAGGATTAGATGGATCAATATGGGGGTGGTTGTGGAGTTAGGTAAGCCGTTGGCTAGGATCATACGCCTCATCATAGACATTATCATAGCCCATATCCTCGTACTCGGCCATTGAAAGGGATTGACCGGAACGAAGCTGCATGCACAACGTTTGAAACACACGGTGTAATTTAACAAACAACTAACAGACAACTACTCAAACAAGTTTGAGATAAGGAGTTAATGGCTTTTAAATCACACACTTGAAAATGATTACGTCCACTTAAAAATATTCAATAAAATTTAATGTGGATTTTAATTATGATGAGTCTCTCTAATGTGGGTACGGGCCTAAAATGGGTGAGACGACAACTCTGGGCTTTTCTAAGCAACTTCCTCTTGCGTGACGGGTTTTCTAACTCAGGGCACCGGGATGGTACAACCAGCTTGGTCCACCGTGAGGGAATCCACGGGGTACGGAGACTTACGGAGGTCCCGATGAGGATTCTCTAGCCTAATGAGATGGAATGCCCAATGGGGAGATAGCCCTCGTCGAGAAGGTGTGTGGATCCTAGGGGAGGAGGGAAGGAAGTCCCTCGGCCGAAATGCCCTACAAATGGAAATAATGCAAATGTAACACAGATGGCAGAAAAAACTGGTGCTCTGTGACAGACTAAATCGCGTCCAGTACAGTGGGTGCGGTTCATGGCGTCCGTTCTGTCGGATGCGGATCTGACAGCTCCTAAAAGCTGTAAGAGCCGAGGCAACTCCCTCCAGACTCTGTCACAAAATCGCATCCAGTCTATCGGCCACGCAAAGCAAGAACATAAAAAAAAAGTCGTATGTACTGGACGCGGATCAAAAGTGCAACCGAGAACAGCAAAAAAAATAGGAAATCAAACTAGCATGCTTTCTAACAATTATGGAGGAAGAAGTACAACCCAAATAAAGATGCTTTCTTCAGGTAAAAGTAGGTACACGAGGTGGGGATCAAGATGATATATATTTTTTTCTCAATAAATCCCAATGTAAGAAATGTAACGAAAAGTAAAGGTAAACACGACTACAGTTTGGTAATGGCGACGGGACTCTTCAAATGGCACCACGTGGGGTGCGGAAAGGGGGAGATTGTACCACGTGGGGTACGAAGGAGGGGCACACGTGGGTGCCAAATGAAGCAACCGGAATCAAAAGAAGAAGGGTCCCATCGCGTTCGCCAAGTTGTAGACGGCGTTTTTCCCCGACTCTCCGGAAAACACTCGTCCCACGACGGGAAATATGGAATTTAAGAAGAGAATGTACGGATGAAGAATGGAGGTGGGGATGAGGACGTGAAAATAAAAACGAACATGCGTGTGTGCACGAGGAATGTGTCGCGATCGCCAGATGCACGTGGGCACCAAATGTAGCGGGCAGAAGGGGAATGACGTAGTGTACTTACCTCCACCCGAAGAAAAGCGCGGGAATGTACGGTGGATTCTCCTTCCTTCTCTCGCCGGCCGGCCGACGAAAAAGATTTGATGTCTGTTACCTTGCAAGAAGAAAAAGACAGGAAAACATGTGAAAGAAGGATTAGACTGCGAGGTGTGGTAAATGTAAACGGGAGAGAAATGTAAACATGCCAAATGGGGGCTAACACACCTCGTGGAGGCGTTGTCAAACCCCTAAGAAGTAGGTGGATGGAATTATGATGTAAGTGCATGTGTGGAAATTCGGTGAAATGTATGCAACTAAGGAAAAAAAAAGGACTAAAAGAGAAAGGGATGGAGGAATGGAGGCGGCGGTGTAGCCCGGTGGTGGCGAAGGACGAGGGGAAATGAGAGAGACTGTCGGTGGAGTCCCTCCCGCCGCTACTCCGTCGCTTGAATTCTGGTTCGCAAGGAAGGCGACGCGAGGACGGCACACGCACTCCACCTCGGCTTTGGAATGTGAGCTCCCGATCCTGCAGAGTCCCGCCTTGAATGGTTGGAGAATTGAAGCTCGTGGGTCAGGGTGAGAATTTGATAGGGCTTCGCCGTGGTTCCGAATCGATTCCAAATGAGGGACTCCCGGGTCTGTATTTATAGCCGAAATCGCGTCCACTACAGCGGACGCCTGTTTCCAATAAACAGCATTCATCTGACAAGCCACGATTCAGAAGATCGCATGATTTGCACGCAATTTGACATTATCATGATGATCGTAGCTGTAAGCTAGGTTATAAATCGCGTATGGGAGGCTGGCCGTGTTTTCTTAGGTAAATCGGATCTTTGACAAAATCAGATCCTTGATTTGATGTTTATAAAATGCGGCGAGCCGCCCGGACGCTTTTTAAACAGACATCATGATTGTTGACATGGCGTCTCTTAAATAGACCTGACAGGGCGCAGCTCGAGGATTTGACTTTTAATCGCGGCGAGTCGACAAGATGTGCATTATTCGCGTCTAATCTTCCGGATGTGGATCAACGCTGAAAAAGGGCGTTCGCTGTGTTGGCCGCGAATAAATGAAGCTCAACAGACCCTTGGAAAGAGATCTCAAAAACCCTAGAAAAATCTAAAAAAATACGAAAATCACTCAAGAGGTTAATGGAGAAGAGCCGCTTCGAGGCATCGTGGTATAACATGGAATTTGCTTGATGTGTTGCCAAATTGGCATGTCTACAGCCCCGTTTCAGAAGGTCAATTTGGATGAGACACGCGCATGATTGCCGTCATGTCTCTAAATCGCGTCCTGTCAGGACGCCGCGATTAGGAGGGGAATCACGTCCGCCAGGGTTGCCGCGACTTGAAACTCGACGGCTATGGCCGACGCGATTACCTTAGAGGCAATTTCGAGGCAATCAGCTCATAAATGCGCTTGTCGACTAGAAGCTTTTAGGATTTGACCTTCTAAATCACGTCTACTGACAAGGACGCGATTACAGGATCTTCTCATGATTGCGGGCTTGAGCGCAACGAATTTCTGGGCCACATTGAATCGGCTCTGAATAGCGTCCGGATGTGACTATGAACTAGATTGTATCAGTACAACACGTCGCGATAAGATTTCCTAATTTACTTATGGAAATTCTGTCGAAAATGAAATTGGAATCGCGTCGCCTATGGCGGACGCGTTCATAAAAGGGGCAATTTCCATAAATAAAATAAGAATTCATTGTCGCGTCGCGCAGGGCCGACGCGTTAAGATATAATCGCGGTCGACTTGCCGGCCGCGTTAAGGTTGCGCCCATGAAGGCCGTCACGATAAGCCATGGTATCCTGAATCGTGTCCGGTGTCCTGGACGCCTTTAAGAATGCGTCCCCCAAACCCGTCGCGACATGGAACTGATGCTTATAATACCCGAGAGGTTCCAGAAATGAAGGGAAAGCATCGGGGAAGAATAGAGGTGATCCAGAATGATGGGAAAAACACTCTTTCAAGACAAAATGAAGGCCATTTGTGACATTATGGCGCAATATGAAATTTGCCCGCGGTGGAGCCAAATTCGCGTGTCTACAGCTGCAACGCCTTGGTGTCTGCTTTGCAGGGGAGCGAGCGAAGGGACACGAAGTGGAGTGTAATGGAGAGAAATGGAACATAATGGAATGAAATAAATGTAGCGTGGCAAAGTGGAGTGCAGTGGAGCAGAATGGAACGGAATGGAATGAGAGAAATGTAGCGTAGCGAAGTGGAGTGCAATAGGAGCTGACTGAAAAGTAGACGCCAAGGTGAAAAATAGACACACGTAATCATTGGGGCTGCCACCTGATAAGAGTCTTTCACCAACAATCTAGGAAGTCACCACCGGAAAGAAGACCTAAAGAAACGAATGCTTGGACAAAAGAAAGGGATAAGAAAGGAAAGGTGCGCGCGGGCACAAAAGGAAGGAAAAGATCAACTTCCAGCATCGGGGAAGTACCTAAGGACACAATCCGTTAGGTTTCACCATTGGGGGCGTCTGCCACTGCCGCAGGTGGATCTTGGGGAGAGAAAGAGAGATCAACTTCCAGTGTCGGGGAAGTACCTAAGGACACAATCCGTTAGGTTTCACCATCGGGGGCGTCTGCCACTGCCTCAGATGGATCTCTGGGAGTAAAGACGACGAAAAAATAAAGTCCAAACAAAGGATTCTTAAGGAAATCGAGCCGGAGGCAACAACAAAGGGAGTTGGGTACTTGACCCGGAATGGAATATTTCAAGGTTGCTTTTGAATTTGAGGTGCGGATAGCCCTCAAATTGGCTTAGAAGAGTGGTTTCCTACTGAGATTTCAATATACATGTATGCTGGGCTAAAAAAGGAAAATAAGATTAAAAGATGAGTAGAAAATAACCAAGGATAATATTGTCACGTCGGTGAGTTAGGACCGGGGTTTTATGCATGGGTCCGTCGTCCTCACATGCCAAACATAATGACCTATCCGTGCGGCTAAGGATCCTCTGGGATAATCATTGTTTTTGATAGAGGGGAACTCAAATTCCAGATTCCTCATAGCCACAAGGTCCTTGGTATGCTTCTAAGGGTATAACATATAGTAGATGCAGATAGTTGATGGTGAAGGCGGCAACAGTCTGATGGTAGCGCCAGATGAGGTAACTCGAATCCTGCGCTCAAAACTCATTAGCCAAAAAACAAATGTCATGGAAAAACAACATTCATTCAAAGCATGTCTTAGAGCATTAATAAAGTATTAAATAAACAACTCATTTAGTTTGTTTATTAGACTATGAGGATAGGTAATCTCTGGCTAAGGAGATTGGAGTTAAGGATGGGAGGAACCCATGAAGGGGAAGATTTGTATCGTCCCGGCGCAAGCAGGAGGCGCAACATGCTTTGTGCAAAACCATCAGGAACTTTTTGGATTTTGAAAATATTCAAATTTTTTTGTGGGATTTTTAGATATATTCAAATTTTTATGGGATTTTGAAAATATTTAGATTTTTTTTGGTTTTGGAAATATTCATCTTCTTTTGTTGATTTTGAGAATATTCATCTTTTTTTTGTTTTGGTTTTGGTTGTATATTCATCTTTTTTTTGTCGATTTTAAAATATTGCCATGCCAAGGCGGTATTAAGGTTATGAGAATTGACTGGCGAGGGGTCCTTGTTACTTTCCGTTTCGTTAAGGAATGCCCAGAGTAGGGTGTGCTTTTAAGGTGGTGCCCAGGGGCTGATTGCTCGTGGCTAACAGTGCCACTATCAAAGCCACACCTAAAAAGGCGACTAAGTCTAGCAGGGAGAATAGAGGAAAAATTTGGAGATAAGCGGATATGGGTTTTGAAGAGTTGAGTTCGACTACCCTCCTTGGCATAACTGTCAGAAGGTTTAGTCTCATTAAGCACTGGGGCTTTTTCTAATTATTTTGGAATCTTGAGTGATGACCACTTGATTGTAGGGACATGCGTATGCCCGGGTCCATTTGGATCTCCGCGGGGACTTTGCCACTCTTTGCCATGCCCTATTATCATTGATTTAACTTTGACTTTTGCATGCACACGACCGGGTCCATTTGGATCTCCGCAGGGACTTTGCCGCTCTTGACACGCATTTGACTTTGATTTTTTTTTGTTGGTCATTTGACTTTGCCCATTTGGAGGACGTCTTCTTATGACAGAGGTGCTTTGGGTTGGTTGCCTTGCCCAGACTACCTCTGCTACCCATATTTCGGCCGAAAGAGGAGAGAAGCAGACATTTGTGCTATTCAGGCGAGGCTGTGATGGTGACGGTGTCTACCGAGAGCAATCGGCTTAGGGCGCCGTGAAGTATGTGAATTGCCCATGCCGAGGGCAGACTTTAATGACCCGGGAGGGAACTTTGGACTCCTGGCTCGGAATCCTCACAACGGGAATGCTGTGATAGCATGGCAATGCCGAAACATTCATCTTTTTATGGATTTTTTGACACTGATAAATATAGTAAGAGTTTGGAGGGTAAAGGAAGGACGAATGCCCTGCGTTGGGGCGAGACTCGGGGTCTAGAAGAATTTACATTTTTTTTGAAATTTAAAGAAATACATGGGGGCTAAATCCCCGAAAACAATGCGAGAAGGGTCGAAGGACCCGATTAAAGGTGGCGAGGAGAGAGCGGAGGAAAGATTTTGGAGACTCTGGCGGATCTGGAGGGGATTGGAGAAGAAGGAGGGCGTGGTGCCTTGAGAGAGGAAGAGAATCCGGATGAGCCGGAAGAGAGAAAGGAAGAAGTGGGCCACGAGGGGCCGAAAATGGAGGTGCGCAGCGTGGGGCGCAAGATGGAGAGATGCCTCGTAGGGCACAGGATGGAGACGTGCCACGTGGAGCACTGGAAGGAGATGTTCCACATGGGGCACTGAAGGGAGATGTGCCATGTGGGGCACGAGAGGGAGAGTAAGGAGTACAAAAAGGGGCACGATGCCCAGTGCAAGAGGATGGATTGTACAACAAATGAAAATAAAATGCCTCCCGTGGTGAGGGAATGTGGAGAACACACGGGAAGGTGCTGAGAAGAACAAACGATGACTGGAAAGGAAATGAAAAAGATGGAAGAGACCCCCTGGTCTTTTGCCTTGCCCGACGTTTGGGCTTCCGCTTAGGAATCGACGTTCTGACCCTCAGATATTTCCTTACAAATTTTGCCCAGCAGGCGGATGATCTTGCTCTTCTCGGAGAGTTTGAATGTCTCTCATTGATTGGATTGTTGACTTCCGTTGGAGTTTTGAGTGACAGTGGCAACTCCCTTGGAATGTAGTTTAATGAAAAGGTGGGGAGTTCCACCGGTGGAGTTGGAAGCAACAATGAGGGGATCGTGCCCAAAGATTGTATAGCATGTGATATGGAAGGGGGCACGACCCCTTGGATAATAGATTGTGCCAATGATTTGGCGTTGGAGTGCGTGAGGACAATCTGAGAAGCTGACCCCTTCACTAGAGTGGGAAGGTTCACAATAACGGTGTGAGGGGTCATGAGAGCTTAGAGGGTTTGATTCCCTATGAGTATTTTAAAATAAACCCAGTTGGCAACTAGAATGATTGGCATAGATTTATAAGGCCTCTTTATGGCCATGATTGGAGGGGAGGACTCCAGCTCAGTAAATGTGCCCGGTATTTGACAATGACCGACATGCGAGGGATGCAATCTTGGATTTTGAAAAGCATGCCCAGTCCCGGGGCTTCCTTCTGCTGACGCTTGAATCGCCTTAAATGTTTGCACCTGCTCCGTTGGATGGGGGTGGATATGGTGGGCATAATGGGAGGTTGTATGTCCTGTGGAGGCGTAATGAGTATGAAGGGGAAGATTTGCTCGGGTTTGGCTGCCAAGGGTGTTGGCGTAATGGTAGGTGTAATGATTGGTGTAATGGTAGGTGGAGGCTTAATGGTAGTGGATGGCAATGTAGGAGGTGTAGATAAATGGCATACGAACATGACCTCGGAAGGTTCATCGTCGTAGCACCAAGTGGTTTTCTAGATGGGTTCGGTATTGGCAACTTCAGCCCGAGTAACAGGCTGTGATGGAGGTGGAGGTTGTTGTGGGGGTAGTTGTGGTGGGGGTGCAGGAGCTGACATGGGTGCCAGAGCAGGTGCAACGTAGGGCACGAGAGCTTCTTCATTAAAAATAGGGGCATCGTAGGGCCCAGTTGGAGGTTGTTGAGTCTGAGGAGGACGAATAAGTGGATGCCTAGGTGGCGGCATGTTGTGGTAAATGGGAGTTTGTGGAGGTACACACGGGGTGTATGTTGTAGAGTGGTGAGGCGGATGGTGGATGGCATCCACTGATCCGTTCTTTCTCGATTTAATTTGATCAAATAGCTCTGCGATCGGGGAGTCTGTCAGATGTGTCTGGATGTAACGTCCCCGCTCGTAGAGCTCCTCCATGGAGGTGATTTGATTCATGGCCAAGATGTGTTTGAACCTCGGAGTAGAATTTGAAATAATTATTTTGATTTTCTCTGACTCTGAGAGCTCATGCTGTAAGCGAGTGGCCATTGACCTCCAACGGTCAGCAAATTGTACAAATTCCTCGTTGGCCCTCATCTTCTCGGATGCTAGATCCGTGATAGAGACATAGGGGCTGACGCAGTCTTTGTATCTCTGAAGGAACTTCTTATGCAGAGAGCGGAAGTCTCCTGCCTCACTTGGCTCTAGGGAGTAGAACCATTCGAGTGCAGGGCCATCAAGAGACTTTCTAAATAAATATGCCAATGTGATGGGGTCACGTTGCCAACGAGAAGACTCATAAAAGAATTCTTTAATGTGAAGGTAGGGGTTCCCCGTGCCATTGTACGGTCGGTACGTTGGCATCTCCGAATGATGAATATAAATTTGAGGGAGAGCCGGCATGGCGGCAACGAGGTCACCCTTGGAATTTGAAAGTTCGTTTATTTGTTTCCCAAATTATTCAATTTCTGGAGAAGAGCATCTTAGAGAGGGGTGGATTGCCGCTGGGCATGTGAGGGAGTACATGGGGGTGGCCGTGAATGAATGGGCCTTCCCAAGGGGCGGTCTGTTCGGACCGGAGCATGGGGGAGCAAATGGCCAGGGGGCTGAGGTGATGGAGGATATATAGGGGCATGTGGCGAAGTCGTCGGAATATACAAAGGTGGGTGCCTAGGAGAAGGAGAGGGAGAAGGAGTCACATCCTCAACCAAAGATTTGATCAGATTTAATTGTTGAGGGGTGAGCTGATCTAGTGCATGCATGACAGTTTGGACTGTCGGATCATGGTGGGGGGGAAGACTCTTGCCGGGTTCTGATTGGAGTAAGGTATGGAGGGACATCAGATAGGCTGGTGCGCAGTGTGTGCACATAACCATAGGAGGTGGAAGGTTGTCCCTCACGGTGGTGAAATGGACGGACATGGGATTGAAAAGATGGAGATCTAACATTATCCTCATAGTCCTCATAATAAAAATCGGCAAGATGGTATGGGTCCATTTTATAAAATAAGCAAGCAAACAAACGAGTTGAACAGAGATTAAGTCAAGCAATGTGGTTCAAAAAAGTTGTGATGCTTAACGCTCGTTTTTCTTTAGGAGTTTCACAATTAATTAATGGATTGAAGAATATTGTGTCACTCCAGGTGAGTTCCTAGTTGGGTAGAAGATGAATACTTTGGGGTACAACTAGAATTACCTCTCACCACACAATAGATATCTAACCCGGGTCAACGGAGGGGTACAACCAGCTCGGTCCGCCGTGAGGGAATCCACGGGGTACGGAGACTTATGGCATTCTGGGAGAAAGTTCGCTAGTCCAAAGGGACGGAATGCCCAATGGAGAGCTTTGTTGCCCAGTTGACGAGCCCAGAGGGGGGGGGGTGAATGGGTCTTTAAAAATTAATCTAGAAGATACCTGTAACTAAAAACATTCACACAAACGTTCTTCGAAGTAGGTTAGTGACAGTTAGTTTAAATAACAAACACACAAAGAAGACAATCACACAACACAAGGATTATCCTGGTTCGGACCTCCTTTCCACAGGAGTCCTACGTCCAGTCCTCAAGCAATCTCTTGGGATTTCACTATCTAGGGTACAGTCCCCCTAAGGACGCTACAACACCCAGCTCAGCTGGTCTTCCTTCACACCCGAAGGGAATAACACCCTGGATACCACACCAGGTCTTCCTTCACAACCGAAGGGAATAACACCCTGGATACCACCAGGTCTTCCTTCACAACCGAAGGGAATAACACCCTGGATACCACCAGGTCTTCCTTCACGACCGAAGGGAATAACACCCTGGATACCACCAGGTCTTCCTTCACACCCGAAGGGAACAACACAAAGAGAGTGAATGAAATTCAAGCCCCTAGATCAAGCTTTTGACAAGCAAGGATCTGAAGTAACTAGAACTGAGAGGAAGAGATTTAAGCTAAGCACTCTCTCAGAACTACACAGGCTCTCTCAAGATTTTCACAAACTAGTGGAGAGCAAAAGAGCAAAACTAAAACAGAATGAAGTTATTGGATCTAGACTTTCTTCAGAAGAATTTGAATGCTTGAATACGCGTTGTTGTTTTTCTTCTATTCTTCTGACTTGTACTTATATCTTCAATTTGAAATCTAGACGTTGAAGTGTCCGTTGTCTCTCTTTTGAGTAGTCGTTAGACTGAATGACATCTGGAGTCTTGGAAGCTTCCTGTCAACAGTCTTTTGATCACTTGAGCACGCAAAGAGATAAGATCTTTAGAGATATCCTTTGGCTTCAATTTGTTTAGGTTTGTACCATGAAGCTAGATCAGAGGTCTGCACAAACGTCAAACTCAAATAGCAGATAGCTAAGCTGTCTCTGATGTCAGTCAACGTCAGTAGCAATAGACATGAAAATAGTAATGCCAAATAGCTTAAGTCTAAGAGACGTTATCAGAGTAGGCACGATAAAGGATGATATGGTCTGCATGCATGCAGAGATACGTTCAGATCTCATAAATGCAAAAGCGTTAGAGAGATGCATACGTGGTCTTTGACTAGTCAACGCTTTTAAGATGAATAAGATATTAAGATATGAAATCGTTATGAGTCATAGCAAATCGTTATGTGACAGAAGATATATCATGACCACTTAATGAATCGTTGCTCAAAGCAAATCGTTGTGTTTCTGAAGAAATCGATGTGAAACACTTAACAAATCGTTATACAAAGCAAGTCGTTGCGAGTTCTAAAGAAATCGTTATGAATACTTATAGAATCGTTACGGTGACCAAGTCGTTATGATTACTTATAGAATCGTTACAGTGAGCAAGTCGTTGTGAGTTCTAAAGAAGTCGTTATGAATACTTATAGAATCGTTATGAATACTTATAGAGTCGTTACGGCGAGCAAGTCGTTACCGGCTCTAAGGAAATCGTTACGGTCACTTATAGAGTCGTTGTGACGAGCAAGTCGTTATGGGCTCTAAAGAAATCGTTACGATCACTTATAGAGTCGTTGTGACGAGCAAGTCGTTACGAGCTCTAAAGAAATCGTTACGGTAACTTATAGAGTCGTTGTGACGAGCAAGTCGTTACGGGCCCTAAAGAAATCGTTACGATCACTTATAGAGTCGTTGTGACGAGCAAGTCGTTACGGGATCTAAAGAAATCGTTGCGATCACTTATAGAATCGTTATGACGAGCAAGTCGTTACGAGCTTTAAAGAAATCGTTGTGATTACTTATAGAATCGTTATGGCATTGACTTGTTTGAAACAACATGACTTTTCAGTCTTATAAGGAAATCGTTATGAACTTCAACAGAAATCGATATGGACTTAGAGAAATATCATGTTGAAAAGATTAAAGCTTCAGAGAAGTAATGCATACCTTTATTGGCTTGTTTGACCTTGGTATTTTTCCTGTACTTAAGACTTGTGAAATATTCGTTAGATATAAATGATAAACTCTTGTTTGGTTTTGTTAATCATCAATATATATATATATATATATGTAATTAATTAAAATTACATGGGGACAGGCTGGTCATCAATCTCCCCCTTTTTGGTGATGGCAAAACTGAACAATAAGCATGGATGAAAAATGTCATGCTAAGTTTCTTCCTTAACCAAAAATTGTATTTCGGACATGCTAATTTTCTCCCCCTTTTTGTCATTGAGCAAAAAGACAATCTTCGACAAAGAAAGAAGAGAGAAAGAGAATAGGATTACACAAGGGAGGTCATTTCATTAACTTTGTGGAGGTACAGGTAAATAGAAGGCAGGAGACAGAAGAGAGGCAAAATGGGAGATGGTTTCCCATGCCTGTGCTTCCTGCTCTTCAAAATGAGTTTTGAAGACTCCAAAAGATACAGTGTAGGATGATCCCATAGTGGGAGCCATCCTCTTGAGATGAAGATCTAGGTGCTGATAGAGAAGATCAGCATATGCATTCTTGTTCATGTTCATCTTGAGAAATCGACGAGTCCCAAAGCTGGCACAGGAGAGGAATTGGTCCATGGTGACAGGATAGTGGTTGTGGTTATCTCTAAGAGCTTTGTGCATAGCCACATACACTTTGTATCTTTCCTCCCAGACTTTGAAGGGGTCATCAACAAGATGAATGGAGTTCATATCTAGGAAAGTAGCTGAGAAATGGCTGGTTTGCCTTCTCTGGCCTGAGCTTCATTGATTTCAAATAGTTGCTGAGCTGACTAGGGGTAGAACTTGGACCATTCGGAAGGTGTCAGCCTTTCACATTCAGACAGAATATGAGCTAGAACTTCAGTACTTACATGCCCCTGGTGATATTCCCTGAATAGGAATCTAGAAAAAAGCTACCAGGCAACCTTTTTGTACTTTAATTCTGCCCATTACTCTGGCAAAACGTTCAAAGATGATGGATCCTACAGAGGACTCCATAATTAGAAAGTGAATTTGAGGGAGGGCTATATCTTCAGGTACTTGAAGGGTAGCAAAATCTACCTGAACATCTGAAGTTTGAGAGATATCCGGAGTCAGAGCTGAAATGGCCTTTCTGAACTGACAGAGCTGAACCTCTGGAAGTCTATGAATATATCTGTAGTTGTTGAATAGCATGAAGTGCCTGATCATTTTGATTTCCTTTTGAATATAGGGTGCCCAAAGTTCCCTATGATAGATCTTGAACCACTCTGATAAGGTCAGGGAGTGGTCCCTTAGAGGGAATCTAGCAGATTTGGCAAGAATGAATTTCTTTAGGAGATCCTTGTGACCTTTGCCCCATTGCTCTTCAGATTTGGAGTGGGCAAGAGAGAAGATTTTGGATTTTTCGGATTTCGAAAGAGAAGTGTAGGGTAGAATGATATTCAAATGATCTGTGAGATCAAGAAATGGAAGGTTAATGATGGTTGTAAAAACAACCTTTGAGAGATATTCTCTGTACAGTGAGGGATGTTTGTTGTCTACTGTGAGAGAAAACCACAAAGGTGGGTATTTGGGTTCAGAGGATAGGGAGGAAGTAGAAGTAAGCTTCCTCTTTTTGGGGGCAGGACTAGAAGGGTCTGCCCTATGAACATGTTCCCCAACCTTCAACACAGACCTGAGGATCCCTTCCTCAAACTCATCCTTTATTTGTTCCATAAAGGGAGAGTTAAGTTGGGCTCTTTCAGGTATGATGGTGATGAAAGAGGGTGGAGGAGTAGGATGAAGAAAAGAATGAGAAGTAGTAGGGAGGTCATCCACTGGTCCAAGGGAGGGACCAGAGGAGGAGGAGGATGCTCCAGCTGAGGATGCTGGAGGGGCCTCATGTATAGGAGAAGGAGAAGGAATGGAAGTAGAGGAGGCAAGAGAAGAGGTGGACTGAAATGGTGTGGGAGAAGAAATTGGTCTAGATTGAGGCTTCTTGAATGTTTGAGGAGCAGGAGGTGCTGTAGGAGCTGAGGGTGGAGTTGGAGGAATAGGTGTGTGAGAGGGAGAAGAGGGAGCTGGGGGCTTGGGTGCCAAGAACTCTTCTGCCTCTAACTGCACAGACTCACTCTCCAATGGCCCTGATGGCCCTGACCCTTACTCAGATGGCCCTGTTGGCCCTACCTCTTTTGGTGGTGCTGCTGCTTCTGGTGCTGCTGCTTCTTCTGGAGGAGGAGCTTGAACTCCAACTGCCTTGATAATATCCGAGAGCATGCCTTTCATGCTACTCATTTCCTTATTAAACCATTTCATAGCATTTCTGATTTGACCTAACTCTTTGTTGGCTGAAGCTTGGCTCAAAAATATAGAATTTACATCTGACTGGAGAGTACATAAAAGCTCACCTTGCACATTCAGCCTTTCAATTACTGGCTTCAAATTTATGACAATTTTCTGCTTGACCTGCCTCTCAAAAGGTGAATCAGCCAGGAGAGGAACTTCAGAGGCAACTTCTTTTCCTTTCTTCTTGCCTTCTTTTGCTGGAGGAGGTTGATCATCATCTGAGCTCGAAGAGCTTGCAATTTCTCCTTCTTTGTCATCCAAATTTTGAGAATCTCTATGCCTTTCCTCCTGACCATCAACAACTGGAGTTGTTTCTGCTGAACCTTCTTTTGATAGCTCCCCCTCAATAGGAGCATCTTCTTCATTTGATACTTGCTCCCCCTGAATGGGAGCATCTTCCATCACAGAGTCACCTTGAGCAGCTGGGTGCTCTACCTCTACTTGAACATCTTCCATTGGTTCATCAATGTGGCCTGATGTCCACAGCCTCTTCTGCAACTCTGCCACTGGTTTCTGGAGCACTAGAGGTGAAAGGAATTGAATCAATAATGTCTGAAAGAATAGATGCAACCACAGTTGAGGGTAGTGGGTCCTCAACTGAAATAATATCCTCTGGGAGAATATCCTCAATTCTCCTTTCTACAAAATTTACAACTAATTCTTCTGGAAATTCTGAAGCTGGTGCTGATACTCTTTCTTCTTCCACTGTAATTTTAGACTGAACTTCTGCTAAAGAGGGGCCTGATGATTCTGCTGCTCCAAGTACTGGCACTTAAACTGACTCCACTGGCAATTTTGGAATCATATCCGCTGATCCCATCTCCTGATGAACAATTGAGGTGTCGTCGATGATGGCTTCGCCTTCAGCAACTGAAGCCTTGGACCAGACACCATTTACTACAGAGAAGCCACTCTTCTTTAGGTTCCTGGACCTGATTGCTTGGCCCATTTTCTCTACAACTGCCCCAGAAAGATCAACACCGAAGTGTTTGAAGATCTTGGTAAGTAGGTGGGCATAAGGCAGGGACACATTTAACTTACTCTTGGTGTCCCAAATCTGATCTCTGGCAAATTTCATTCTTTCCATCATCACTGCGGCCATATTTATCTCCTTATTTTGAATGGCCCAGTACATCATGTCTGAGTCGGCCTTTGTGCAAGAAGAAAATGTTGCACTTCTGGGAACTAAGATTTGACAGACAATAAAATGAAGGAGGCGGTTGAATGCAGATAGTTGATTTATATCAAGCTTTCCGTCCCTTAGCTTGAAGCCCGGCCCTACAATTCCCAAACCTTTCACTTGGGCGTCCACGGTGTGAACCCCACTAAATCCGGAAGTCTTCACATCAAACAATATCTTCAGCAACTCAGGGTCTATTCTAATCATGGTTCCCTTCACTGAAGAAACTAGGGACCCATCTTCCTCTATTCTCATACACACAAGAAAGCTTTTACCAAGTCCGGATAACTGACCTCTGAAAAGGTGGTAACTCCTGTCCACTGCATCTGATTAATCAAATCTACCACACTGCTCATTCCATTTTTCTTCAGATTAGCAACATCGACTTCTTTATCCCCACAGAGCTTCGTCTTTACAAAGGTAAACCTCTCCTGCTGCTCAGGAGTGAGAAACTCGGCGTTGTAGCCACCCAAACTGCCGGCAATGACTGGTGCGACCATGGATTCAGGTGGGAAAGTCTCTGGAGGGTTGAAACGGAAGGAGAAGAGAAGGAATCCTCAAGAAATTTTGCGGGAAGGAGGAGGAAGGTTCAAACTTGCAGAAGGTTGAGATATGAGTTGTTAGGGCATCGGCTCATGCGACAGGATGAAAAGGGGAAAAGGTAGACGATGAGATACGAATCGTTCTGTCATTTATTTTATGAATAAATTAATGCGTTGTGGAAAGTGAGGCGCCAAAAGGGCGGCAGAAGAAGACAAGAGAGTTTGACTATTCAAACCGACTTCAATGAGAGAGTGGTTACAAATGATAATTTGAATCTCTTTTTGTGACGGACTGGGGTATTTATGCCCATTAAGGCTCCATATCCAGATCCGCCTCCCGCGAACGCACTGAAGTGTCGCAAGGGATATCTCACACACGAGTCCAGTAAGAGTACAAAAAGACAAACCACAAGAATATAAGACACAAGAAAGTACATGTGCTCATATCTGTTTACAAATTTGTACAACTGTCCCATTACAATAATACATGTCCAATTAAAAGAGTACAACTACCTGGGGCATACCCCGAGGGAGCACAAGCTCACACAACACTAACTACTAAACTACTGCTGGTGGTACAAGTCTGACGCAATGCCACTGCAAGCCAAACACACGGCAAGCCCTGAAAAGAACTGTAGGGGAGTGAGCCTCAACAAGTCACTGGCTCAGTAGGGGCTACCCAAAACAACACTGTAACCACAGACACCTCGACCCCAATGGGTCTCACTGGCAACAATAATAGCCAAACCATTTCATGCTCACATCATTACAATAAATAACAATTCAACATGCTCATGATAATAAACATAAAGTCCTCAGAAGAAAAGTAGGACTACAGGACTAACATAATATCATTAGTCAGCCCAACAACCAAAGTGCCTAAACCACAGTCTCACTGGCACACTACCACGACAACTGGTTGCCTAAGCTAAAAGCCATACAGGCAAAGTACTGCCCAGACTACAAGCTTTATAGGCGAACCTCAAACACTTGAGTAATAGGACTGCTAACAAAGAGCTGGTCCTTTATACTCCAAACTACTTTACAACAGAACTACTCAAAGGTAATGGAACTGGCTAACACAAAGCCAATCCATAACACACTAAAGCTATAATTGGAATCATACCCAAGATGAGTAAAACTCAAACTGTGGAAGGTCTCACACGGCCTCCACGGAACATAGCTTAATTAAACCACAATATGCTAGGCCATAAGCCTCATCGGCAAATTACCCACAAAGGTATCATAATTAATAATCACAAACTAATCCACAATAAATTATAAACAAAGATTTACCTAAAACAGTTAGGATACAACAAGTGGCAGGTCAAACCACAAGACCTCCACAACACACAAGTACCCGGAAAGGTTGGTACACAATGTACCACCACAAAACCACAAAGTAACCCACGAAGGGAACAAGTACCTGCTACTCTGAGGTACCACAACACAAACACCCGAACAAGGGTACAAGTAGGTGATAAACACCACACTGAACCATAATTATATTATACCTTAAATTAGGCACAATATTACAGGTGAAACCTTAATCGACGAGTCACACAAACCACAACTGAGTCACAACTGTGCCAACACCAGGGCACATCTCGAACTGGTCAAACCTCGACCACGAGTCACAAACTCACAAACTACGACAAGTAGCAAAGCACGAGTCAAGCTACAATTAGAGCAGGCAAAGCACGAGTCAGAAAGAACAGCGCCACCACACGGGAACGTACTACTGGCTGATCAGGCCAATATCCAACCCGGACAACACAACACAAGAACTACCTCTCAGTCTCGCAGTCACGGACGAAAGGTCCAACTGTTGCTCCACTAGGAAGAAGTCAAACAACTGTGGAGAGCAACCAACACCACACCTGCAGACACACAACTGCAGGCCCATGCCTGGCACCTCTAGAGTCTCTGGCCGGAGCACTCTAAAGTGAGGCACTGGAAAACAGGACTAGCTGGGGACCAGTGTCGACTACTGGTGTCCGTACCCCCAACTACGAGCGCGCTACAAGCGACAAAAGAACAAACTCTGGGAAGTCGTTGTCCTACTGCCGTCTTTCCCTCAGCCGGACGTACAACTCAAACTCAGGAGTGAGGGTGTCCAGGAAGACGACACAGACCTCAACGGTACAACACAAGTACCGGGACAAAACCCCGAGCACAACAAACACACGTGCCTGGCTCACAAAGAACCTGGGGTACCCGACTAGAGAGGCATTCCGGAATAGGCGCCGGACCACCACACTCGGCTAGCACAAACCACGATATTTACATATATAGCCTTTACTTATAATTCACAATATACAAGTGTTAGGATTAGCTTAACATCGGTCACCGTGTGACCCCAAAGCTATCCCACACCAACACATAACTGAACCACAAACTTGCCTATCATTGGTCATCTTGTAACCTCCAAGCTAACTCACACTAATACATATATAAATCACGATAGCCAATCATATTTGGCCTATCACCGGTCATGAGATGACCTTCATAACACACATCACTTACTTCATAAATCCATATAATATTATTCGAAAGACAACAACGGACCAGGGCTAGGTCGGTATGGACCTTCACTGCCCAAACACCACAGAGTCATGGCTAGGCTCACACAGGAACCTCACTGCCCAGTTACTACGACAAATCATAAGAATTACATTACGACAAAGTGTGTAGTAAACACACACTCAAACCACGTAGACAATACGTGTATATTACACCCTGGATGGTGTACTACACGTCTTCCACGTAAACCACATGCCCAACATATGGACAACGCACTCCAAGAGTGCCACGGGTGCCAACGCACCACACATACCACGTAAAGCGATTACGTACATCACATATCATTTACGTAAAACATGCCCATTACATGAGCAGTATGCTTCAAGAGCATAACAAGTGCACTGGCTCACACCGGTCATTGCCATGCACACACAAACACGCATTATTCATAACCAGGAAAGCTACGTAAACAACACTGCATGGATACATACACAAGTTGGCGGCAACATCGACTGCCGCTTGAAGGAAGTAAACGGCAAGCGATCTAGCCGTCTATATCCCGGCTGGTGATCTTGGCGGCAAGCGATCTTGACGCCAAGTTCTCCGGCCTAAAACCCTGCAGAAACCCTAATCCAGCTCTACAGGTTTTCCAACCGTTTAAACTACAGAAAAACATATAAAAACGGTTCCTTTAACATACTAGAACCCGGAACAACCCATTACAACATGCTTTACACATTAAATTCATCAAACCACCCTTTAACCCCGCATGGTACGACTTGATCCGAAAATACAATAAAAATGCTGGTTCAAGTGATTAAGTCGTGTTTTAATGTTTCTAACAAACTAACAGGGCTCGACCCCTACCTCAGAAACGCAATTAAACTCCCGAAGAACCTCGAATCACGCCGAAACCCGAGAAACGTCCCACGAACACCGCGCTCCAATCCGTCATTCCCCGCCCGATCTGCCGCTACCACGCGCACCACGGCCTTCCCACGAGCTCCCGCCGACCGTCAGAACTCGCGAAGAAGCTCAAGGGTGAAGGTGGGGGAAGAGGAAGGGAGAGAGAGAGGAAAGAACAGAGCTCGGGTCTGCCATAAAAACACATGCATGCCAGGTTAACGTCAAGCCTTTGGCCGTTTAACCAGACCGCCACAACTAGACGTCCACAAAGCCTGACGCCAAGTTCAACAGTCAACGTCCTCATCGATGGACGTTAACACCATGTTAACGGCACACCACTGCCGCCAACACACAGTCGACGTCACCCACCTGGACGCCAACACACTGTGTCCAGCAAGCTGAACACCAACACGGACCCAAACCAAACCCGGTAAGGATCTAGCAAGAAACACACAACACTAATGGGCCTCACATTGGCCACCAAACCCACTAAACCTGGATCTACGGGGATCCGAAAAACGCGCGACGTTACACTTTTGCTTAAAGCCATGGAGGGAAAAAATTACTTAATTCTGAAATTTAATGTGCCAGTTGTAAACAAAAACTTTTTCACAAATTGCACATGCCTAATTCCCTTCTAAGAGATGTGAATCTCTCCTCGGGTAAGGCTTTTGTGAAAATGTCTGCTAACTGACCATTTGTATCAATAAAGGATATTTCAATATTATCATTTGCTATATGATCACGAATAAAATGATATCTAACCTCAATATGCTTGGTCCTTGAATGTTGAACTGGATTCTTGGTGAGAATTATGGCACTAGTGTTGTTGCACAACAGTGGGATGGATTTAATGTTTAATCCAAATCTTCAAGTTGTTGCTTTATCCATAAGAGTTGTGTACAACAATTTTCAGCAGCTACGTACTCAGCCTCAGCAGTAGATAGTGCTACTGAATTTTATTTCTTTGAAGACCAAGATATTAAACATCCTGCAAGAAATTGACAACCACCACTGGTGCTTTTTCTATCTAATTTGCATCCAGCATAGTCAGCATCAGAGTAACCTACTAAGTTAATTTCACAATGTTTTGGATACCATAGACCTAAGTCATGAGATCTTGCTAAATATCTAAATATTCTTTTCATAGAAATTAAATGTGATTCTTTAGGATCTGCTTGATACATAGCACACATGCATACACTAAATAAAATATCAGGTCTATTAGTTGTTAAATAAAGGAGTGAACCTATCATACCTTTGTAGATCTTTTGATCTACTTTCTTACCATCTTTGTCACTGTCCATCCTTGTTGATGTGCTCATCGGTGTTGACAGTGGCTTGGTATTTTCGAATCCAAATTTCTTCAAGAGTTCTTTTGTGTACTTTGCTTGACAGATGTGAGTTCCTTCCTTTCCTTGTTTGATTTGTAGTCCAAGGAAGTAGTTAAGTTCTCCCATCATGCTCATTTCGAATTCTCCCTGCATCAACTTTTCAAAGTACTTGCAAAGGGATTCATCAGTAGACCCAAAAATAATATCATCTACATAAATTTGAACTAGTAGAATATGTTTGACCTTTGACTTTATGAAAAGAGTACTATCTACTTGACCTCTATTGAAACCATGGTTTAAAAGAAAAGAACTAAGCCTTTCATACCAGGCTCTAGGTGCTTGTTTTAAACCATATAAAGCCTTGTGAAGTTTGAAAACATGATTAGGAAATTTTGTGTCATCAAAACCCGGGGGTTGTTCCACATAAACTTCCTCTTTTATAAAACCATTTAAAAATGCGGATTTAACATCCATTTGAAATAATGTTAAATCTAAAGCTGATGCATATGCTAGTAATATTCTAATAGCCTCAAGTCTAGCTACAGGTGCATAGGTTTCATCGAAATCTATGCCTTCCTCTTGAGAATAGCCTTGAGCTACCAATCTGGCCTTGTTTCTTAAGATTGCACCAGATTCATCCAGTTTATTTCTGAACACCCATTTGGTGCCAATGACTGGATGGTCTGATGGTCTAGGAACAAGTGACCATACTTGGTTTCTCTTGAATTGATTTAATTCATCTTGCATGGCTACTATCCAAGATTCATCAGAAAGAGCTTCATTGACTGTCCTAGGCTCTATTTGAGAAACAAAGGCTAGGTAATCACAAGGAATAACATTACCTCTTGTTCTTACCCCTATGGATGGATCACCAATAATATTCTCAAGTGGGTGATCTTTCTTGTATCTCCACTCCTTTGGAAGATTTTCATGAGTAAGTTCTTCTTGTTGAAGGTCTTCCAGAGGTGGATCATCCTTGTCCTCAATTGATGAGTCTTTTAGTTTCTTGGACAGTTCATCTGTTTCCTCATTATCACTATCTACTTTCTTTCTCAAGGAAGGGTTAGTTTCATCAAAAATAATATGTACATACTGTTCAATCAATAAAGTACGTTTGTTAAATACTCTATAGCCTTTGGGTTTAGAGGTGTACCCCACAAAGATGCCTTCATCTGATTTGGCATCCAACTTACCAATGTCCCTTTTTCCATTGTTGTGAATGAAGCAAGGACATCCAAAAGTTCTGAAGTGGCTGATCTTTGGTTTCTTCCCTTTGAATAGTTCATATGCAGTCTTCTTCAGGATTGGCCTGATCATTACTCGGTTGATAATGTAGCTTACTGTGTTGACTGCTTCAGCCCAGAAGTATCTTGGCAGATCATATTCTGAGAGCATAGTTCTTGCCATATCTAATAGGGTTCTATTCTTTCTTTCAGCGATACCATTTTGCTGTGGTGTTCTTGGTGCTGAGAAATTATGCACAATTTCTTGATCATCACAGAATCTAGCAAACTTTTCATTCTGAAATTCACCACCATGATCTGATCGGATAGACACAATGCTGAACTTCTGATCTTTCTGAACTTTCTTACTGAAGCTGACGAAGTTTTCAAAGGTGTCATCTTTATGCTCTAGGAATGATACCCATGTGAATCTTGAGTAGTCATCAACTATGACAAATCTAAAATTCTTTCCTCCAAGACTGGTAGTCCTCGTTGGCCCAAATAGATCCATGTGAAGGAGCTCTAAGGGTTTTGAGGTGGTCACCACCGTCTTTGACTTGAAGGAGCCTTTGGTGTGCTTTCCCTTAGCACAAGGTTTACATACAACATCCAATTTTGTACTAACCTTAGGTAGACCTTCCACAAGATTCTTCTTCAGCAGTTTTCTCATGCCATCTATGCTGCAATGTCCTAGCTGTCTGTGCCATAATTCAATAGATTTATCTTTATTTACTGCCAGACAAACATTCTGAATCTTGAGTTCTTCAAGATAGAGCACATACAAATTCTTTTCTCTATTAGCTTCAAAGATGACTGCTCCATCCTTCAGTATGTTGCAGATGCTAATGAGATTGTGCTTCAATCCCTTGACTAATAACACATCTTCTATGACTGTTTTTCCTTTGTTATTCACAGAGCCACTGCCTATCACGGTTCCTTTCCCACTACTCCATAAGTGACTGTTCCTTCTTCAGCTTGGAGATGAGAGAATAACTTCTGGTTTCCTGACATGTGCCTTGAGCACCCGCTATCCAAATACCATTTGGATGCTCGAGAGATGTCCTGAAATAAAAATATCAAGTTTTAGGTACCCAAATTCTTTTGGGTCCTGATGGGTTAGTATCATTTATTTTGCCTTTTATTATCCATTTCTTATGTCTTGTTGGGCATGTCGTTATGACATGTCCTAACTTGTTGCAGTGACTACAGCAAGATAATTTGGTTACTTTTTCTATATATCTGAAATCAGCTTTGTATGCTGTATCTTGTTCAGGTACAAATTTTGGTGTTGGATATGTTTTAGGATAAATTGTGGTTTCTTCATTATCTGGGGGTGTATATCCTAATCCATTTTTCTTCTTACCTGATCTTCTAGCACCTTTTAATATGAGGGAGTTTTTACCATTAGTGAATTTTTCTAATGTGCTAGATAACTGTATATTTTCCTCTGTTAGTGTTTTGATTTCAGTTTTCAGTTCATCTGAACTTACTTGTTTCTCTAATTTAGTTATTTGTTCATTCTTAACTTTTAGGTCTTCACATAACAGTTCATTTCTTCTTTTAAGTTCAGTTATTCGACTTTCTAATTGTTCATTTTCTGATTTTAGATCTGAGTTTGTATTTTCTATACAGACTATGTTTTTCTTGCTTACTTTTAATAATTTGGTTACTTCTTTATATTTTTCATATAGTTCGTTGAAAGCCTCTTCTAAACTATCGGAATCTGAATCATTGCATGAATCAAAAGAGGAGTCAGAAGTTACCTTATCTTCAGTATTTGCCATGAAGGCCAAGTTGGCTTTTTCTTCATCACTGCAGGAACTTGACTCACTGTCTGAGTCGCTACTGTTTTCCCATGCTGCTGCCATCGCCTTCTTCTTGTACCTTCTGAACTTCTTGGAACTGTCCTTCTTCCTGAACTCCGGCTTCTTTAATTTTGGACACTCAGTTTTAATGTGTCCTGGCTTCTTACATTCATAGCAGATGTGTTCTCCTTTCTTTATTTCTTTTCCATCTGGCTTCTTGAATTCCTTGTTCCTTTTGAAGTGCCTTCTACCAGATTGGAATTTCTTCTTCTTAGCCAAAATTCGCTGTAATTTTCTAGATAGCATAGCTTCCTCATTCTCGCTGTCTGCATCACTTTCACTTTCCGCTGAACTTGCTTCTGGTGAATCTTCTTGAGCTTTTAAGGCGTTGGAGTGCTTCTTTCTGCTAGAGGACTCTCCTAGCCTTTCCATGTTGATCTCATGGGCCATGAGGGACCTAATGAGCTTTTCTACAGACATTCTCTTCAGGTCATTAGCTTCTTCTATTGCTGTGACCTTTGGGGTCCATGAGGATGGTAAGGATCTAAGTATTTTCCTCACCATGTCTCCAATCTCATAGGTTTTCCCCAGACTGGCTAGTCCATTTGTGATGTCGGTGAACCGACTGAACATTTGGGTTATGAATTCACCTGACTGCATCTGAAATCTCTCATACTGAGTGACAAGAATGTCGATTCTTGTCTCTTTTACCTTGTCTGTGCCTTCATATGTGATCCTGAGCTTTTCCCACATTTCCATTGAGGATTTGCAGGCTGAAACTCTGTTGAATTCCTTCGTACTTAGAGCACAGCATAGGATGCTCTTTGCTTTGCAATTCAGGAAAATCTTCTTCCTGTCATCATCTGTCCATTGTGCTTTCTCATTTGTGACTTCCAGATCACCTTCTTCCACTATGGACCAAATTTGATAGTCGTGGCCTTGTAGAAAGTATTCCATTCTGGTCTTCCAATAAGGATAATCTTCACCATCGAAGAGAGGGGGTCGGTTGACAGAATGACCTTCAAAGTTACCTTGGGCTGCCATGGATCTTTACTCTTCAGATCGTTGGATCCTTTTTATTTATCGAAGAGACTCTCTCTGATACCACATGTTGCCCAGTTGACGAGCCCAGAGGGGGGGGGGGTGAATGGGTCTTTAAAAATTAATCTAGAAGATACCTGTAACTAAAAACATTCACACAAACGTTCTTCGAAGTAGGTTAGTGACAGTTAGTTTAAATAACAAACACACAAAGAAGACAATCACACAACACAAGGATTATCCTGGTTCGGACCTCCTTTCCACAGGAGTCCTACGTCCAGTCCCCAAGCAATCTCTTGGGATTTCACTATCTAGGGTACAGTCCCCCTAAGGACGCTACAACACCCAACTCAGCTGGTCTTCCTTCACACCCGAAGGGAATAACACCCTGGATACCACACCAGGTCTTCCTTCACAACCGAAGGGAATAACACCCTGGATACCACCAGGTCTTCCTTCACAACCGAAGGGAATAACACCCTGGATACCACCAGGTCTTCCTTCACGACCGAAGGGAATAACACCCTGGATACCACCAGGTCTTCCTTCACACCCGAAGGGAACAACACAAAGAGAGTGAATGAAATTCAAGCCCCTAGATCAAGCTTTTGACAAGCAAGGATCTGAAGCAACTAGAACTGAGAGGAAGAGATTTAAGCTAAGCACTCTCTCAGAACTACACAGGCTCTCTCAAGATTTTCACAAACTAGTGGAGAGCAAAAGAGCAAAAGCTAAAACAGAATGAAGTTATTGGATCTAGACTTTCTTCAGAAGAATTTGAATGCTTGAATACGCGTTGTTTTTTTTCTTCTATTCTTCTGACTTGTACTTATATCTTCAATTTGAAATCTAGATGTTGAAGTGTCCGTTGTCTCTCTTTTGAGTAGTCGTTAGACTGAATGACATCTGGAGTCTTGGAAGCTTCCTGTCAACAGTCTTTTGATCACTTGAGCACGCAAAGAGATGAGATCTTCAGAGATATCTTTTGGCTTCAATTTGTTTAGGTTTGTACCATGAAGCTAGATCAGAGGTCTGCACAAACATCAAACTCAAATAGCAGACAGCTAAGCTGTCTCTGATGTTAGTCAACGTCAGTAGCAATAGACATGAAAATAGTAATGCCAAATAGCTTAAGTCTAAGAGACGTTATCAGAGTAGGCACGATAAAGGATGATATGGTCTGCATGCATGCAGAGATACGTTCAGATCTCATAAATGCAAAAGCGTTAGAGAGATGCATACGTGGTCTTTGACTAGTCAACGCTTTTAAGATGAATAAGATATTAAGATATGAAATCGTTATGAGTCATAGCAAATCGTTATGTGACAGAAGATATATCATGACCACTTAATGAATCGTTGCTCAAAGCAAATCGTTGTGTTTCTGAAGAAATTGATGTGAAACACTTAACAAATCGTTATACAAAGCAAGTCGTTGCGAGTTCTAAAGAAATCGTTATGAATACTTATAGAATCGTTACGGTGACCAAGTCGTTGTGAGTTCTAAAGAAGTCGTTATGATTACTTATAGAATCGTTACAGCGAGCAAGTCGTTGTGAGTTCTAAAGAAGTCGTTATGAATACTTATAGAATCCTTATGAATACTTATAGAGTCGTTACGGCGAGCAAGTCGTTACCGGCTCTAAGGAAATCGTTACGGTCACTTATAGAGTCGTTGTGACGAGCAATTCGTTACGGGCTCTAAAGAAATCGTTACGATCACTTATAGAGTCGTTGTGACGAGCAATTCGTTACGAGCTCTAAAGAAATTGTTACGGTAACTTATAGAGTCGTTGTGACGAGCAAGTCGTTACGGGCCCTAAAGAAATCGTTATGATCACTTATAGAGTCGTTGTGACGAGCAAGTCGTTACGGGCTCTAAAGAAATCGTTGCGATCACTTATAGAATCGTTATGACGAGCAAGTCGTTACGAGCTTTATAGAAATCGTTGCGATTACTTATAGAATCGTTATGGCATCAACTTGTTTGAAACAACATGACTTTTCAGTCTTATAAGGAAATCGTTATGAACTTCAATAGAAATCGATATGGACTTAGAGAAATATCATGTTGAAAAGATTAAGCTTCAGAGAAGTAATGCATACCTTTATTGGCTTGTTTAACCTTGGTATTTTTCCTGTACTTAAGACTTGTGAAATATTCGTTAGATATAAATGATAAACTCTTGTTTGGTTTTGTTAATCATCAATATATATATGTAATTAATTAAAATTACATAGGGACAGGCTGGTCATCAATCTCCCCCTTTTTGGTGATGGCAAAACTGAACAATAAGCATGGATGAAAAATGTCATGCTAAGTTTCTTCCTTAACCAAAAATTGTATTTCGGACATGCTAATTTTCTCCCCCTTTTTGTCATTGAGCAAAAAGACAATCTTCGACAAAGAAAGAAGAGAGAAAGAGAATAGGATTACACAATATATATATATATGTAATTAATTAAAATTACATGGGGACAGACTGGTCATCAAGCTTGCCTTCACCGGAAGGGTATGTGGAGCCTAGGATATGAGGGAAGGAGGTCCCCCCGACCGATACGAGAATGCCCTGTATGCAACAATTATAGCAGAAATGGCAGAAGGGGCGCGTTTCTGTCAGCAGGCTGAATCGCAGCGGGGACAGCCTCCGCGACACAAACTGAATCGCGTCCAGTCACTTGGACGCGGATCTGCAAGCCACCGAAGGCTGTCAGAGCCGTGAACAGGTCCCTGTGGATGGTCAACGTCAGGCAGAAAACGTGTCGCCTCTGGCCGGCGCGACAAGAAATCGAAACGTGTCCGGATTGTCGGCCGCATTATCAAGCAGTGAATCGCGTCCTCTGTGTGGGACGCGACTCCAAACAGGCACCCGAGAAGAAAACGGAAAGCAGGAAAAAAATGGTAAATAAATGCGTCGGGCTTAGCCACCGCGACAAGGAATCTGAACGCATCGATTTTGGCCGCCGCAACAACAAAACGAAATGCACCCTGTGTGTTGGACGCAATTCCGACAAGCCTCCCGAGGACAGGAAAAACAAGCAGAAACGCAGAAGATGTATATGTATAAAAAGACAAATTAAAACACACATGCCGCAGGGTATTAAGCAAAAAAGAAGAGTGCCACGTGGGGCACAAAAGAGGGGATAATCAAATGGAAAACGCAAAAGATGTCCCACCATGATCGCCAATTTGTAGACACCACCGATGGACGACGTGTGGTCCACGAAGAGGGATAATGAATAAAAACGGGGGAAAAGAAAACGTATCGTGATCGCTAGGCACGCGAGGGTGCCGAATGGAGATGCACGGCGAGGGGTGCGGATGGAAGAATGATCGCGAGCGTACCTTTTTAGCGGGGAGATTGCGCGAGGGATGATGTGGGCCCTCTCTTCCTCTACGAACACGGCCGGCCGCGGTAGAGGGCATTTTCCGTTTGATTATCCTGACAAAATAAACAAATAAAAGTAAAAAGGAGGGGGTTAGCCACGTGTAGTATACAGTCCTAAATAAATGAAATGAAAGAATAAGAGAACATGGAGGCGTATTTACCGGGTGGTGGCTTTTAAACCCCTAAATGTAGGTGTGTGTGTGTATGCACGCATGTGTGTAAAAAGATTAAAGGAGGGCCACGTGGGGCCCGGAGGGAGCAGAAATGCAAATAAAAGAGAGAGAGAGAGGGGAGGGGGTGCTTCCCCAAATGTTGGTGCGGCATGACGGGCCGTTGCGGGAATTGATGGAGGGTGTGGAGGAAGATGCTCCCACCTCACGCGTGGAATGGAAGATGGCTTTACGGCACCGGACGAGGAAGAGCTCCTTGGGCCGGAGTCGAGGCAGAGATTCGGCAGAGCTTCGCCGCTTCATGGAACCCCCCCCCCCCTTTACAAATGACCCTCGGGGGTCAATTTATAGGGGTAAAAATTTGAATCGCGTTGGGTACAGCCGCCGCGACAAGAAACTGAATCACGTCTGGGCGGCCGGTCGTGACTTGAATCGCGTCGGGTATGGAGGCCGCGACTTGGTTATAAACGCGTCTGGGGGGCAGGCCGTGTTTCAGAAGGTCAATTTGGATGAGACAAGCGCATGATTGCCGTCATGTCTCTGAATCCCGTCCTATCTGAACGTCGCGATAAGGAGGGGAATTGCGTCCGCCAGGGCTTCCGCGACTTGAAACGCGATGGCTATGGCCGACGTGGTTACCTTAGAGGCAATTTCGAGGCAATTAGCACATAAATGCACTTGTCGACTGGAAGCTTTTAGGATTTGACCTTCTAAATCACGTCTACTAACAAGGACGCGATTACAGGATCTTCTCATGATTGCGGGCCTGAGCGCGACGACTTTCTGGGCCACATTAAATCGGCTCTGAATAGCGTCCGGGCGGCTGGACGCGACTATGAACTAGATTGCATCGGTACAACACGACGTGATAAGCTTTCCTAATTTACTTATGGAAATTCTGTCGAAAATGAAATTGGAATCGCGTCGCCTATGGCGGACGCGTTCATGAAAGGGGCAATTTCCATAAATAAAATAAGAATTCATTGTCGCATCGCGCAGGGCTGACGCGTTAAGATATAATCACGGTCGACTTGCCGGCCGCGTTAAGGTTGCGCCCATGAAGGCCGTCGCGATAAGCCATGGTATCCTGAATCGCGTCCGGTGTCCTAGACGCCTTTAAGAATCTGTCCTCCAGACCCGTCGCGACATGGAACTGATGCTTATAATACCCGAGAGGTTCCGAAAATGAAGGGGAAGCACCGGGGAAGAATGGGGGTGATCCAAAATGATGGGTAAAACACTCTTTCAAGGCAAAATGAAGGTATTTGTGGCATTATGGCGCAATATGAAATTTGCCTGTGGTGGAGCAAAATTCGCGTGTCTACAATCGCGTGGGGGAGGAATACAACATTATCATGACCCCCGAGGACTAGAAGTACTTGTTGGACAAACCTGGCAGCTTCGCGCTCTCCCTGGACATCTTGGAGGCAGGGTTCCAGCTGCCGTTGCCGGAGGTGGAGAGGGATCTGCTGAACGCATGGAAGATTGCACCGGTTCAACTAACACCCAACTCGTAGAGCACGATATTCGTCTTCTGCATCATGTGCCGGAAGAAGGGGATCCAGGCCATGACAGACCTTTTCTGGAACCACTTCAGCCTCGCGTCCTTGCCGCAGTCTGGGAATGCGATCATGTACACCAAGCACCAGACGAATAGGATGCAGATCCACTTCTCCGGCCGCCTTTCGAACAACAAGGGGTGGATGGGGCGCGTCTTCTTTGTTGGTCGAAGGAAGGGAGTCGGAGCTCCCAAGTGGGGGTTCCCTACTTAGATGTGCGAACCCATGAGGAAGGATATTGCACCCTTCCTGATCCATGACACAGCAAAGGCATCAATGGAGTTGTCCTCCGTGCTCATGAACAACGCCGAGTTGTATCTAACAGAGTATAAGCTCATCAAGTACAAGCTCAGCCGAGCATGGGGTAAGTTTCCTTCTGATGATCAGTCTGTCCCCATGTAATTTAAATTAATTACATATGTATTTTGGTGATTAACAAAATTCTATCAAAAATCTCTAACATATATTCTTCCTAAGTCTTAAGTACAGGAATTATACCAAGGTCAAACAAGTCAACATTGGTAAGCATCACTTCTCTGAAACTTTAATCATTTCAAGATCATATTTCTCTAAGTCCACATCGACTTCTGTTGAAAGTCACAACGATTTCCTTCATGTATCGTTTTAAATAAAAAGCGCAACGATTTCATAAGTCATCGTAACGATTTGCTCATCGCAACGATTTCATAAGTCATCGTAACGATTTGCTCATCATAACGATTTGCTCATCGCAACGATTTCTTAAGTCATCATAACGATTTGTCCATCGTAACGATTTGCTCATCGCAACGATTTCTTAAGTCATCATAACGATTTGCCCATCGTAACGATTTGCTCATCATAACGATTTGCTCATCGCAACGATTTCTTAAGTCATCATAACGATTTGCCCATCGTAACGATTAGCTCATCGCAACGATTTCATAAATCATCGTAACGATTTGCTCATCATAACGATTTGCTCATCGCAACGATTTCTTAAGTCATCATAACGATTTCCTTAGCGCTCATAACTACTTGCTTTGCGCAACGATTTCTTTAGCGCTCATAACGACTTACTTTGCACAACGATTTCTTTAGCGCTCATAACGATTTCCTTAGTGCTCATAACGACTTGCTTTGCGCAACAATTTCTTTAGCGCTCATAACAATTTCCTTAGCGCTCATAACGACTTGCTTTGCGCAACGATTTCTTTAGCGCTCATAACGATTTCCTTAGCGCTCATAACGACTTGCTTTGCGCAACGATTTCTTTAGCGCTCATAACGATTTCCTTAGTGCTTACAACGATTTACTCTCTATAACGATTTCTTCAGTATTCATAACGATTCCTTTGATGAATACAACGATTTGCTTTCTATAAAGACTTGTTAAGTAATCATAACGATTTCATAAGTCATATAGGCAACGACTTTATGTGTTATATCGACTTGATGCTTACATTATTTTTGAAAGCGTTGAATGGTCAAAGTCTTCTCATATCTGTCTGACTGCTGTACATTTAATGAAGACAGAACGTATCTTTGCATGCATACAGATGATATCTTTTCCTTATCGTGCACATTCTGTCAACATCTTTTAGAACAAGCTATTTGGCATTGCTACTTTGGTGAATATTCACGTCAACATTTTCTGTCATTAAGAGACAGTCTAGTTGTCTACTGTTCTAGCATTTAATATGTGCAGGGTCCTAAAGACATCCTGTCATACAACGTTGGACCATATAGTCGCCAGAAGACCTTACCTCTTTGTGTGCTCAACTGAATAAAAGATTGTTGAAGCTTCCAGATGTCAAGCAGTCTAACGTCTACCAATCTAAGAGACAATGGTTACTTCAACGGCCGCTTTTCAAATTGGAGATATAAACTCAAGATATGAGCTCCAGAAGAAATATATAGAAGTGAGAGACCTATCATCAATACTACAAGCACTGCTGATCTCCTGAAAGAATCCTAGAGCCAAGAATTTCATTCGTGTCTTTAGCTCTTTGCTCTCTGTGCTGTAATAGAAATCTAAAGAGAGCCAGTATAGTTCTGAGAGAGTACCCTTGTTTAGATCATTAGCTCTCAGTTCTAGCAGCTTCAGATCTTGTCTTGATAAAGCTTGATCTAGGGGCTTGATTTCCTACTCTTCCTTGTTTTGTGCTAGTTCCCTTCGGCTGTGAAGGAAGACCTGGTGGGATCCAGGGTGTTGATCCCCTTCGGTTGTGAATGAAGACCTGGTGGGGTATCTAGGGTGGTGTAATTCCCTTCGTGTGAAGGAAGACCAGCTGAGCTGGGTGTTGTAGCGTACATAAGGGGACTGTACCTTGGATAGTGGAATCCTGAGTTATTGCTCAGGGACTGGACGTAGGACTCCTAAGAATAGGAGGTCCGAACTAGGATAAACTCTGTGTGTTTGTCTTCCTATGTGTGCACTTGCTATTTATTCTAACTATCACTAACCCTCATCAAAGAACATTCTTGGGTGTATGTTTTTTAGTACAGGTACTGTCAAAGTAACTTTGAAAAAGACCCATTCACCCCCCCTCTGGGCTCGTCAACTGGGTAACAAGTGGTACCAGAGCAAGTCTCTTCGACAAAGAAGAAGATCCAACGATCTGAAGAGTAAAGATCCATGGCAGCCCAAGGTAACATTGAAGGTCAGTCTGTCTACCGACCGCCTCTCTTCGATGGTGAAGATTATGCTTATTGGAAGACCAGAATGGAGTACTTTCTACAAGGTCACGACTATCAGATATGGTCAATAGTAGAAGAAGGCGATCTCCTAGTCACAAATGAGAAAGCTCAGTGGACAGATGACGACAAGAAAAAAATCTCCTTGAATTGTAAAGCAAAGAGTGTTCTGTGCTGTGCTCTAAGCAAAAAGGAATTCAACAAAGTTTCAGCCTGTAAATCTGCAATGGAGATGTGGGAAAAGCTTAGAATTACCTATGAAGGCATGGACAAAGTGAAGGAGACAAGAATTGATATTCTTGTTACACAATATGAAAGGTTTCAGATGCAATCAGGTGAGTCCATAACTCATATGTTCAGTCGATTTACAGATATAACAAATGGATTGGCGGGACTTGGGAAAACCTATGAGATTGGAGACATGGTGAGGAAAATTCTTAGATCCTTACCATCCTCATGGACCCCAAAGGTCACAGCTATTGAAGAAGCTAATGATCTGAAAAGGATGTCTTTGGAAAAGCTCATTGGGTCCCTTATGGCCCATGAGATCAATATGGAAAGACTAGGAGAGTCCTCTAGCAGAAAGAAGCATTCAAATGCTCTTAAAGCAGAAGAAGACAAGTCAGATGAGTCATCAGCTGAAGATGAGAACTCAAGTGGTTGCGAAGATGAAGAAGCTATGTTGTCAAAGAGATTGCAACGCATTCTAGCAAAGAAGAAGAAGTTCCAATCTGGTAGAAGACACTTCAAAAGAAATAAAGACTTCAAGAAACCAGACGGAAATGATCAAAAGAAGAGTGAGCCCATATGCTACGAGTGCAAAAAGCCAGAACATATCAAAGCTGAATGTCCAAAGCTCAAGAAGCCTGAATTCAGGAAGAGAGAGAGCTCCAAGAAATTCAGGAAATATAAGAAGAAGGCTATGGCAGCTGCATGGAGCAACAGCAGTGACTCAGACAGTGAGTCAAGCTCAACCAGTGATGAGGAAGAAGCCAACTTGGCCTTCATGGCAAATACCGAGGAAAAGGTAACCTCTGACTCATCCTTTGATTCTTGTAATGGTTCAAATTCTGATAGTCTAGAAGAAGCCTTCAACGAATTATACAGTAAATATAGAGAAGCAACCAAACTATTAAAAGTAAGCAAGAAAAATAATACTTGTCTAGAAAACACAAATTCAGATCTAAAATCAGAAAATGAACAATTAGAAAGCCAAATAACTGAACTTAAAAGGAGAAATGAACTGTTATGTGAGGATCTAAAAGCTAAGAATGAACAAATAATTAAACTAGAAAAACAAGCAAGCTCAGATGAATTGAAAACCGAAATTAAGACACTAACAGAAGAAAATATTAAGTTATTTAGCACATTGGAAAAATTTACAAATGGTAAAAACCCCCTAATACTAAAAGGTGCTAGAAGATCAGGAAAGAAAAAATATGGATTAGGATATACAACTCCAGATAATGAAGAAATCGTAGTCTATCCTAAAATATACCCGACTCTAAAATTTGTACCTGAACAAGACATATCATATAAAGCCAAGTTCAAATATATTGAAAGAGTAACAAAAACATCTTGTTGTAGTCATTGCAATAAGTTAGGTCACATAAAAGCAACATGTCCAACAAGACATAAGAAATGGATAATAAAAGGAAAATTTGATGATACTAACCCTTCAGGACCCAAAAGAATTTGGGTACCTAAAACTTGATGATTTTATTTCAGGGTAACATTCGAGCATCCAAATGGTATTTGGACAGTGGGTGCTCAAGGCACATGTCAGGGAATCGGAAGCTATTCACCCATCTCCAAGCTGAAGAAGGAACAGTTACCTATGGAGACAATGGGAAAGGCACAATAATTGGCAGTGGTTCTGTGAGCAACAAAGGAAAAATAGTCATTGACGATGTATTGCTTGTCAAAGGGCTGAAGCACAATCTCATCAGCATCAGCCAGCTTTGTGACAGAGGTCACCAGATTCAATTTCAAGAGTCAAAGTGCAGCATATTGAAGGAAGGAGCAATAATTTTTGAAGCCAATAGAGAAAAGAACCTGTATGCACTCCATCTTGAAGAACTCAAGGATCAGGACGTCTGTTTGGCAACAAACAATGATCAATCAACTGAACTGTGGCACAGAAGACTAGGACATTGTAGTATAGATGGTATGAGAAAATTGTTAAAGAAAAATCTTGTGGAAGGTCTGCCAAAGGTCAGCACAAAATTGGATGGCGTCTGCAGACCTTGTGCCAAAGGAAAGCATGTTAAGAGCTCCTTCAAGTCAAAGACTATGGTAACAACCTCAAAACCCTTAGAACTCCTTCATATGGATTTATTTGGGCCAATGAGAACCACCAGTCTTGGAGGAAAGAATTTTGGTTTTGTTATTGTTGATGATTATTCCAGATTCACTTGGGTTTCCTTCTTGGAGCACAAAGATGATACATTTGAAAGCTTTGTAAGCTTCATCAAGAAAGTTCAGAAAGACAAGAAGTTTTACATTGTTGGAATCCGGTCAGATCATGGAGGAGAATTTCAAAATGAAAGATTTGCTAAATTCTGTGATGACCAAGGGATCGAGCACAACTTCTCAGCACCAAGGACACCACAGCAGAATGGAGTTGCTGAAAGGAAAAACAGAACTTTATTGGATATGCAAGAACAATGTTATCAGAATATAACTTGCCAAGGTACTTATGGACTAAAGCAGTAAACACAACTAGCTACATCATAAATAGAGTAATGATCAGGCCAATTCTGAAGAAGACAACTTATGAGCTGTTCAAAAGAAAGAAACCAAAGATCAGTCATTTCAGAACATTTGGATGTCCATGTTTTATACACAACAATGGCAAGCGAGACATTGGTAAGTTGGATGCCAAATCAGATGAAGGCATCTTCATGGGGTATGCTTCTAAACCCAAATGTTATAGAATATTTAACAAACGTACCTTATTGATTGAACAGTCTATGCATATGATTTTTGATAAGACTAACCCCTTCTTGAGAAAGGAAGAAGATAGTGACAATGGTGATGCAGACGAATTATCCATGAAACTAAGGGACACCTCAATTGAAGATAAGGATGATCCACCTCTGGAAGACTTGCAACAACAAGATATTACACATGAAAATCTTCCAAAGGAGTGGAAATATAAGAAAGATCACCCACCTGAGAACATTATTGGTGATCCATCTGTAGGGGTAAGAACAAGAGGTAATGCAATTCCTTGTGATTACCTGGCGTTTGTTTCTCAAATAGAGCCTAGGACAGTCAATGAAGCTCTTACTGATGAATCTTGGATTATAGTCATGCAAGATGAACTAAATCAGTTCAAGAGAAATCAAGTATGGTCACTTGTTCCCAGACCATCAGACCATCCAGTTATTGGCACCAAATGGGTGTTTAGAAATAAATTGGATGAGACTAGTGTAATCTTGAGAAATAAGGCCAGATTGGTGGCTCAAGGCTACTCCCAAGAGGAAGGCATAGATTTCGATGAAACTTATGCACATGTAGCTAGACTTGAGGCTATTAGAATTTTATTAGCATATGCATCTGCTTTAGATTTGAAACTATTTCAAATGGATGTTAAATCCGCATTTTTAAATAGTTTTATTAAGGAGGAAGTGTATGTTGAACAACCTCTAGGTTTTGATGATACGGAATTTCCAAATCATGTTTTTAAACTTCATAAGGCATTATATGGTTTAAAGCAAGCACCAAGAGCCTGGTATGAAAGGCTTAGCTCTTTTCTATTAAACCATGGTTTCACTAGAGGACAGGTAGATAGCACTCTATTTGTAAAAACAAAAGTTAAAAGCATATTACTTGTACAGCTTTATGTAGATGACATTATTTTTGGATCTACTGATGAATTCCTTTGCAAGTACTTTAAAAAGTTGATGCATGGAGAGTTTGAGATGAGCATGATGGGGGAGCTAAATTATTTCCTAGAACTACAAATCAAACAAGGAAAAGATGGCACCCACATCTGTCAAGCAAAATATACCAAGGAGCTTTTGAAGAAATTTGGTTTTGAGAACACAAAGCCATTCTCAACGCCCATGAGTACATCTACAAGGATGGATAGTGACAAGAATGGTAAGAAAGTAGATCAAAAGATCTACAGATGTATGATTGGTTCACTGCTTTATTTAACAGCTAGTAGACCTGATATTTTATTTAGTGTATGCATGTGTGCTAGGTATCAAGCAGATCCTAGAGAATCACATTTAATCTCAGTAAAAAGAATATTTAGATATTTAGCTAGAACACATGACTTAGGTCTATGGTATCCAAAATCTTGTGAAATTAACTTAGTAGGATACTCTGATGCTGACTATGCTGGATGCAAAGTGGATAAAAAAATATCAGTGGTTGTTGTCAATTTCTTGCAGGGTGTTTGATATCCTGGTCCTCAAAGAAACAAAATTCAGTGGCACTATCTACAGCTGAAGCTGAGTACGTGGCTGTTGGAAGTTGTTGTACACAACTCCTATGGATAAAGCAACAACTTGAGGATTTTGGACTAAATATCAAATCAATTCCACTATTGTGCGACAACACCAGTGCCATCAATCTCACCAAAAATTCAGTTCAGCATTCAAGGACCAAACATATTGAGGTTAGATATCATTTTATTCGTGATCATGTAGCAAATGGTAATATTGAAATTTCATTTATTGACACAAATGGTCAGTTAGCAGATATCTTCACAAAAGCCTTACCTGAAGAGAGATTTACATCTCTTAGAAGGGAATTGGGCATGTGTAATTTGTGAAAAGATTACTGTTTGAAACGGGTACATACATTTTCAGATTTAAGTAAATTTTCTCTCCATGGCTTTGAGTAAAAGAAATTTAAATTGTTCCTTTATGGTCGCTCTTCTTAATAAAGTCTACTAAGGATTGGTCAAACTCTTTTGTCGTTTTCTACCACCTCTTGGCGCTTCGCTTTTCGGTAAAATTTTTATTTAACCCCAAAATCGATGTGAAAACGATTCATCTCCCCCCTTTACACCCTTTTCCCTCTTTCGTCTGGTTGCTTGAGCCGATGCCCTAACAACTTCGACATCGACTCTCTGCAAATTTGAAGCTTTTCACTCCTTCTCGCGAAAAATTTATTGAGGGCTTTCACTCCTTCTTCCTTCTCAACCCTCCAAAAAACTTGTACACCTGAATCCATGGCCGCATCCGTCATCTCCGACAGTCTTGGGGGCTACGGTGCTGAGTTCCTTACTCCTGAGCAGCAGGAGAGGTTCACGTTCATGAAGACCAAGGTTTGTGGAAATAAGGCAGTGGATGTAGCTGATCTTGAGAAGAACGGCATGCACAGTGTAGTGACCGCAATGAGCAGGATGCAGTGGATGGGAATCACCACCTTCTCTGAGGTAAGCTATCCATACCTCGTGAAGGTTTTTTATGTGTGCTTAAGAACAGAGGCAGACGGGTCCCTGGTTTCATCAGTCAAAGGAACCCAAATAAAAATAGATCATGAGCTATTGCATTTGTTGTTTGGAGTGAAGACTTCCGGGCACAGTGGAGTTCACACCGTGGAAGCCCAAGCTAAAGGACTTGGTATTGTAGGACCAGGGTTCAGACTAAGAGATGGAAAATTAGATATTAATCAATTGAATGCTCTCAATCGCCTCCTTCATTTCATAGTTTGTCAGATTTTGGTTCCTAGAAGTGCAACTTTTTCAACTTGCACCAAGGCAGACTCAGATATGATGTTTTGGGCCGTTCAGAACCAAGAAATCAACATGGCCGAAGTAATGATGGAAAGGATGAAGTTTTCCCGTGATCAAATATGGGATACCAAGAGTAAGTTGAATGTATCCATGCCCTATGCTCACTTGCTCACCAAAGTCTTTCAGCACTTTGGAGTAGATGTTTCTGGCGCCGTTGTAGAGAAGATGGGCTAAGCAATTAGGTCCCAAAATCTGAGGAAGAGAGGTTTTTCAGTGGTCAACGGAGTTTGGACCAAGACCTCAGTGGCTGAGGGTGAACCTATCCTAGGGGAAGCCCAAGATGTCCAACTCGAAGCAATGGCAGCAGAGTCAGAAGGTCCATCAGCAGTTGTAGAACCAGCAGCAAGAGAGGCCGCAGTGCCTAGTGCTTCACTGGAAGTAGCTGCCAACAGAGAAGTTGAAATGGAGACTCCGGTAGTAGAAGAAAATGTAGCAGTAGCAGATTCTTTCAGAAGTTCAGAGGATCCTCTTCCCACCTCCTCTGTGACTTCTGTACTCCGTCAAGTATTAGAATCCATTCACTCCTCCACAGTGGTTCAAAACACCGGTGGGAGTTTGGTTGATCATATTGTGGCATCTGGCCACATTGAAGATTCTGTATTGGTTGATGCTCCTATTCAGGGGGAGCAAGGAAGATTTGTGGAGGAAGCTCCTATTCAGGGGGAGCAAAATATTGAAAAGGAAGCAGCATCTCGAGCTGCACTTTCTGAAGATGCTTCTGTAAATGCAGGACTTAATGAAGTTCCAATAGAGGTCACGGAGCAAGTGGAAAGAAGGAGCAAACTCAAGAAGCCTGCTCACAGAAGGTAGAAGTCAATTTTGAAGAAATACTTGAAGCCTATCTTGAAGAGTTTGAATGATCAAGGTGCACTCTTGGACTCAGTAAAGTCAGATGTAAGTACTGTCATTAAGCGCCAGGCATACATGTCCAATGACATCTCTCAAATAAATGACGCCATGAAGTGGTATAATAAGGAACTGAGCTCTATGAATGTGATGCTGTCTGAAGTTTTGAAGGCAGTAGGGCCCAAAAATCCTACTCCTCAAGAGAATGAGCCTTCAGGGCCTAGTGAAGTTGATGCAGGGCCATCCGGGCAGATTAGTGATGATCTTGTGCAGCGGACATCAGGGCCTTCAGTTGATACTCCAGCAGGGCCTTCAGGGCCAAGTATTGAAATTCAGCCGTCTGAAATTTTGCATACTGAAGATTCTGATTTGTGTCAGGGGTCTGGACCTGAGAAAGAGTCACTCAATCCAATGGAACCGGCAGCTGAACCAGTAGACCAGGCTGTAGCTCCTGAGCCCCCTGCCTCTTCTTCTCTTCCCACTCCAGCTGCTCCCTCTCCACCATCTTCTTCCACTGCTCCTCCAGCTCCAACCACCTTTAAATGACCCCGTTCAAGATCTGTTTCCTCTCCACAACCTTTTCCCTCTCAACTTGCCTCATCTCCTATCTCTTCCACCATTGTTCCTCCTCCACCCTCCTCTCCACCTCAGCCTACACCAGCATCCTCTTCTACTGGGTCTTCCTTTTCTGGTCCTTCTACATCAGCAACTTTTGCTCTTCCTACAGTAACTCTTGACTCTATTTTCAATCCACCTACACCTCCCTCTTTCATTACCATTATTCCTGAGGGTGCCCAACTCACACAAGTAGAAATCCAGGATATCAAGGATGAATTTGAAGTAGCAATACTTTGTTCAGTCCTGGTTGTTGGGACCCACTCTCACAGGACATGCTCTTCTAGTCCTGTCTCTAAGAAAAGAAGACTCACGTCTACTCATCCTGTCTCTTCTGAACCTTGTTATCCTCCCCTTTGGTTCTCCCTTTCTATCTCCAATAAGCACAAACTTATCTATGAAGAATATCTTCAAAAGGTAGTTTTTGCTCACATTTTTGGCCTTCCCTTTCAAAATCTCTCTGATCATCTTACCACCATTTTTCCTTATACCCATCTCTCTAAGGCTCAACAGTCAAAAGTCTTCTCCATGACTGAAGCCAAAACTGAAGAGCAGTGGGCTCGGAGCAACAAAGAACTGTACAGTCAATTCCGTCGAGTTCAAGCTGCCAGATATCCACCTAGGGAAGCTCCTCTTCCCCTTTCTGAATGGTTCCAGATCCATCACAGAAATCTTTTTGGCCCCTTCATTCAGAAAGAGATCAAATTTATCCGACAGTATCAGATGTACTGTAACTACTGCTATGTTCATCGCCTCCCTGAATCTCAGTTGGGTCAATTTCGTGCAGCCATCAGGACCCTCAGTTCAAGCACAGCTCATACTGAGTCCCTTCAGTTCGACTTTGCCACCTTGGTTATTCCTGATATCGTGTTCCTTCCCCCTCTCCATGCTTTGATTATGGACTCTTCTGTGGGAACACTTATCTTTAAGCGAGCTGCAAGGGTAATGGCTAGATTATTTGTGCAAGATGGCCGTGACTTATCTTTCCCAAGATTCGTCTTCAGGCAGTATCTTTAGGGGCATATCAAGGCAGATGTTTTGGACCCCATTCTCTCTGAATGCGAACGGTTGTCTCCTGAAGAGTGGACGAAGCTCTATCCCTTGTCTTCTCAGCAGCTAAGCGATCTAAATACCTCTCAGGACAGTTCAAATCAACCTCCCTTGTCTCCTAGTGAATTTTTGGATGTCAATTCTCTTCACCTCATCCGGGATTCCTATCTGACCTAGGTCGAAAGATACAATGTTTTCTTTGCTTTAAAGAAAGAGCTTAGGTCGCTTCAGATTGACTATCCCCTCAAGATTGAAGCTTTTCTTCGGTTTGCCAACTTTGGGTCCTTCTTAACCTACAAGTTAGCCCTTGGCAGTGCTAAGTATGGGGACTTCATTTCAGATCAACAGCAGCTTCATATCAAAAGGATGGCTCCCACCATGGGACCCTCCTATCAAATTGAATTTGGGGCCTTTCAAGCTTTCTTTGAAGAGCAGGAACGCCAGGCACTCCCTCTCATCAGGCGCTTTGGCTCCTTGTTATCTCCAACTTATTATTTATCTGTAACTCCTCAAAACTGATCAATATATTTGGATGACTGCCCTTCATTTATCTTCTCTCTTCATTCTTTGTCTCAGAGTATCTTTTTGTTTACTGACAGAAAGGGGGAGAAAAATTAGCATGTCTGAAATACATTCCGAAAATATTCTGATTTTTTTTCTATATTCATGCTTATTGATAAATTTTTGTCATCACCAAAAAGGGGGAGATTGATGATCAGTCTGTCCCCATGTAATTTAAATTAATTACATATGTATTTTGGTGATTAACAAAATTCTATCAAAAATCTCTAACATATATTCTTCCTAAGTCTGAAGTACAGGAATTATACCAAGGTCAAACAAGTCAACATTGGTAAGCATCACTTCTCTGAAACTTTGATCATTTCAAGATCATATTTCTCTAAGTCCACATCGACTTCTGTTGAAAGTCACAACGATTTCCTTCATGTATCGTTTTAAATAAAAATCGCAATGATTTCATAAGTCATCGTAACGATTTGCTCATCGCAACGATTTCATAAGTCATCGTAACGATTTGCTCATCATAACGATTTGCTCATCGCAACGATTTCTTAAGTCATCATCACGATTTGCCCATCGTAACGATTTGCTCATCGCAACGATTTCTTAAGTCATCATAACGATTTGCCCATCGTAACGATTTGCTCATCACAACGATTTCATAAGTCATCGTAACGATTTGCTCATCATAACGATTTGCTCTTCGCAACGATTTCTTAAGTCATCATAACGATTTGCCCATCGTAATGATTTGCTCATCGCAACGATTTCTTAAGTCATCATAACGATTTGCCCATCGTAACAATTTGCTCATCGCAACGATTTCTTAAGTCATCATAACGATTTGCCCATCGTAACGATTTGCTCATCGCAACGATTTCTTAAGTCATCATAACGATTTGCCCATCGTAACAATTTGCTCATCGCAACGATTTCTTAAGTCATCATAACGATTTGCCCATCGTAACGATTTGCTCATCGCAACGATTTCTTAAGTCATCATAACGATTTGCCCATCGTAACAATTTGCTCATCGCAACGATTTCATAAGTCATCGTAACGATTTGCTCATCATAATGATTTGCTCATCGCAACGATTTCTTAAGTCATCATAACGATTTCCTTAGTGCTCATAACGACTTGCTTTGCGCAACGATTTCTTTAGCGCTCATAACGATTTCCTTAGTGCTCATAACGACTTGCTTTGCGCAACAATTTCTTTAGCGCTCATAACGATTTCCTTAGCGCTCATAACGACTTGCTTTGCGCAACGATTTCTTTAGCGCTCATAACGATTTCCTTAGCGCTCATAACGACTTGCTTTGCGCAACGATTTCTTTAGCGCTCATAACGATTTCCTTAGTGCTTACAACGATTTACTCTCTATAACGATTTCTTCAATATTCATAACGATTCCTTTGATGAATACAACGATTTGCTTTCTATAAAGACTTGTTAAGTAATCATAACGATTTCATAAGTCATATAGGCAACGACTTTATGTGTTATATCGACTTGATGCTTACATTATTTTTGAAAGCGTTGAATGGTCAAAGTCTTCTCATATCTGTCTGACTGCTGTACATTTAATGAAGACAGAACGTATCTTTGCATGCATACAGATGATATCTTTTCCTTATCGTGCACATTCTGTCAACATCTTTTAGAACAAGCTATTTGGCATTGCTACTTTGGTGAATATTCACGTCAACATTTTCTGTCATTAAGAGACAGTCTAGTTGTCTACTGTTCTAGCATTTAATATGTGCAGGGTCCTAAAGACATCCTGTCATACAACGTTGGACCATATACTCGCCAGAAGACCTTACCTCTTTGTGTGCTCAACTGAATAAAAGATTGTTGAAGCTTCCAGATGTCAAGCAGTCTAACGTCTACCAATCTAAGAGACAATGGTTACTTCAACGACCGCTTTTCAAATTGGAGATATAAACTCAAGATATGAGCTCCAGAAGAAATATATAGAAGTGAGAGACCTATCATCAATACTACAAGCACTGCTGATCTTGTCTTTATAAAGCTTGATTAGTCATGTTCACCAAAGTGTTGACGTAGGACTCCTAAGAATCCTAGAGCCAAGAATTTCATTCGTGTCTTTAGCTCTTTGCTCTCTGTGCTGTAATAGAAATCTAAAGAGAGCCAGTATAGTTCTGAGAGAGTACCCTTGTTTAGATCATTAGCTCTCAGTTCTAGCAGCTTCAGATCTTGTCTTGATAAAGCTTGATCTAGGGGCTTGATTTCCTGCTCTTCCTTGTTTTGTGCTAGTTCCCTTCGGCTGTGAAGGAAGACCTGGTGGGATCCAGGGTGTTGATCCCCTTCGGTTGTGAATGAAGACCTGGTGGGGTATCCAGGGTGGTGTAATTCCCTTTGTGTGAAGGAAGACCAGCTGAGCTGGGTGTTGTAGCGTCCATAAGGGGACTGTACCTTAGATAGTGGAATCCTGAGTTATTGCTCAGGGACTGGACGTAGGACTCCTAAGAATAGGAGGTCCGAACCAAGATAAACTCTGTGTGTTGTGTGTTTATCTTCTTGTGTGTGCACTTGCTGTTTATTCTTACTGTCACTAACCCTCATCAAAGAACATTCTTGGGTGTATGTTTTTGAGCACAGGTACTGTCAAAGTAACTTTGAAAAAGACCCATTCACCCCCCTCTGGGCTCATCAACTGGGCAACACCTTCTTTCCATTGTTTTGCATTTTGCTACCATATAATTTCTAACTCTTCTTCCTCTTTTTTTTCGTTGCAGATGTTGCCGAGCTGGCCGCGGGTCGTGATCAGAAGGATCAAGCCCTGTTTGTCGAACAGATCACCGTCAGGTCATACCTGACGTATCTGGGCAAGGACACGCCAGCGGCCATAGCAGGGGCAAAACGGCCCGTCGTCAGCAGACGGCCTACCGAGCAGAGGCCCCTGAAGATCAGCCTCCGAAAGGAGACAACCGCTCCGAAGAAGGCGGTGCGGGCTCCGAGGCCGGCCGAAGAGGAGGCAGAGGAGGAAGAAGACACTGCCCCCTAGCTCCGACTTCACAAGAAGAGGAAGCTGGTGAAGGCGACCGAACAGGCGAGGGACGCAAATCCGAGCACAATGTTAGTCGTGGAGAAGCCCCCTACCATGGAAGGGGTGCTCTCGGTGCTGGGCCTCGAGGGTGAGGACGTGGTCGTCATGGACACCAATCCGACAAGGAGTCATCGGGGTCGGCTATGTCACGTCCCGACATTTAATATATCTATAAATGCTGGAACGTGAACGAATAAGAAATCAAGAGTGAAATTTGAACTATTCGAGTAGAAAATTGCTCGGGGGCTTCACTAAATAAAAATTTATTAACTGTCGTTCTACAGGTGTTACATGATTCTCAATTTACAATTCAAAAGTAAACACCGCAAAGGTTGATCTCTCAGCCCACAAATTCCGATGTCCAGCCTTCTAGAACTGTAGATTACCTGAGAAAAAGTAGGATTTGATGAGCTAATTAGCCCAGTAGGATTCAATCTTCTAGTCAAAAGGACTATGATAACCAAAGAATAGACAAGAAACTTAACTATTAGCACTACTGAATATCAAAGATGATTGGATGACCATGTCAATAGATAACAATTGTAGAACATGAGTACTGAACAAGATTGCACGGTCAAGAATTCGGGACAACAATTCACATTTTGGTTCAAATACATATCCAACTCATGATAAAATAACATGATGACTAATCAAGCTTGTATGATGCAATGCCAAACATCCACAGATCTCTTATCATTCTGCACGGCCACTAAACGAATTCGGGTGTTCCTCCGGGGACTGGACCAGCCCCACTTGCACAGGCATATATCTCATTTGAGTCCAAAGACCCAAAAATTTTCATCATAATCATTTTTGTTAAACTTTCAAGTATGGTACATAGGTACTCAAAATCTCACATGTAACAAAGGTTTAGGGATTAATACCAATGACTTCAAAAGGTTGTAGCCATGTAGGAAACAATCAAACTTTGGTTGCTTAAGAACAATCCATAGCTAAAAGAATGATCCCTCACAGTGGTATATGTTGTGTTGAAGACAGGTCGACACTACTTGACAGACAGGTCGACACTACTTGGTTTGTCAAGCCAGTTGTGTTGACACAGGTCAAGTGTGTGTCGACACAGGTCAAGTGTGTGTCGACACATCCTGTGTTCTCCAAAACACAATCAGAAGAGAAGAGGACAGTTGTGTCGACACAGGTCAAATGTGTGTCGACACAGGTCAAGTATGTGTCGACACAGGTCAAGTGTGTATCGACACATCCTGTGTTTTCCAGAACACAATCAGAAGAGAAGAAGAAGAAGAATCCTACAACATGGGTGGCATGAAAAACTTATGAAAGGAAGATTATTGTATATACAACCCTTCTAAGAGATTTTTCCTTGCATCTAGTAAGGAGTTCTTCACAAGTATACTTGGCTAAGACATGAGCATTAGCTAAAGCATGAACACAATGGACAGAAAGGCATACCTAATGATCTTTACAGAACACAAATCATGGTGTGAATATGGTATACACTCAGACTCAAGATTCTAACAAAAGAAGGAGAGGTGATTACAGAAAAGAAAACTGTTTCTATTGGTTTCAAAAACACAAATCAGAATAGGTACATGGTAAGAAACTTAAACACAAGGTTCTTAGCAAAAAAAGGAGACAAGAAGGAGAGAAATCCTACTAGTACATAAGTCTACACCTAAAGACATGAGTGTCAATTTAGATACATGAATTCAATGAAAAAGAAGTAACCAAGAGAGTTTACTGAACCTCATGACAATTAATGTGAGGTCAAAGTAGATGCTTGAACTTCCAGACTTTAAAAGAAGGAGAAGCAAGAGAAGAAGACAAGAGGAAAGAATCCAACCTGACTTAGGAAGATGAAGGCCTTCTCTTCTCCTCAACGAAGGAGCCCACAGTAGGAAGGAGAAGGAAACTGTAAGGCTACGGAAGTAGCAGCAACAAGAGAAGAAGCAGCAGCAGCCATGGCAAAGCAGCAACAACAACGGCAAGAACAGTAGCAGCAGCAGAAAGTAGCAGAAGCAGCAGCAGCAGCAAGGAGCCTGACCAAGAGGTGGGAAGGCTTGCACGATGGGTATAGGGGGGGTTTATATAACCCCCAGGCTTCCCATGCATGTTTGGCACGTAGCCAAACAGGTGGAGCCGTAAAAACCCATTTACCACCACCAAGTCACGTTAACCATACAAGTTTCCCATGGCTTACAAAACGTGTAGGCAGTTTAACCCAGGTAAAAGGAGCTTACGTAACCATAATGCGTAAGCAACAATTATTCCAAGAAATGGGTTACGTAAATAGGTGGAAATTCAGCTGGCCCATTTGACCCTAAATTTTTGTACCCAAATGGTGTCCAGTCAAGTTAAAATTTCAACCATAAGCTAATAGGAAGGTTTTACAAATTATGATGATTTTAGTTTGTTTTTTAGAATTTATTTTTCACCCAACAAAAATTACCCGAAAAATAGTTGCGTCGACTTAATCTTGAAATCCGCACGTCAATAATTCCAGATATTTACATTTCTGATATCATTACATTTTTTTTGGAAATTATGGTGTTCTCAGATTTTAATTTCGTTACAGAATTCTGGTGTCGCTTTGTCGGAACGCGCACCTCTAAGTACGACACTGGAATAACATTTTACTAATACAAATTAATCCTAAATTAAAGTTAATTACATCGCACAATAGTAGTTATGTTTAATAATCAAAATCTTCACATTTTTCTAATAAATAAAATTTTTGGGGTGTTACAGGCTGGAATCCCAACACCAGGAGAGAGCGGGGTGCCTCCGGCCGAGGTGGCGACGGCGACGACTAGCGGAGGGGTGCCGACGTGGATGCCCAGGTCCAATGCACCGACCATGTCTGCGAAGGAGGTACCCGCGATCGAGCGGACGTCAACAGCTCCCGCCGAGCAAGTGACGGACCATGGCGAGGCGTCGACCCTTCCGGGGGCATCCATAGATAATGTCGTAGACTCGAGAGTCGCGGAAACAAGGACAACTGTAGAGATCGTGGTCGAAGAGCCAATTGTCTTCTTCAAGCAGACCCCTGCCGGATGGCCAGTTATGCCTCCCGAGGAGGCGGTCGAGACGGTCGTCATAGAGGAGGAGCTGGACGAGGATTGCGCGACCCTAGATCGGGTGTTCGCAGCGAGAGTCCCCGCGCCGCCTTCGGCGGCAAGTATGGAGGCCGCCCTGGAGCGTCTCCAAGAGGGTCCCTCTATGAGGAGCTTACCCCCTTGCCCCACCGCTGAGCAGTTAGAGGTGCTCATGTGGTGTCAGGGGTTGAGCTTGGAGGAGACCCCGGAGAGGGCGGAAAAGAGGGGTCGCAAGGAGAGGAGCTTCTCGGAGGATGACGCCGAGCTCGACGCCGACGAGTTGACTGATGGCATCTTGAGATCGGTGGAGGTGCTCTGGAGGCTGGCGTCGCAGGCGTAGGATCATCGGCACCTGTGGGATGCCGAGATTGCGTTCTCAGCGGAGCGCGAGGAGCAGCACCGCTGTTGGGAAGCCGATCAGTGGAAGGAGAATGGCGATCTCCGAGCCACGCTAAAGGCCGCTGAGCGAGAACTCACCATCGTCAAGGCGGAGAAGGCTGCCTTGGTGGGGGTTCTCCAAGAAGCCGAGGCTCGAGGTGTTGCCGAGTACAAGGCCGGGCCGGAGTTCCAAGAAGATCTGGAACAGTACGGCACGATTTGCTACAAGGTCGGGCTCGAGGTCGACGACGTGCGAGGACGGCAGTAGGCCACCTTGGAGTATGTCCATGAAGCATTCGAGGCCGCCCTCCGAGAATGCCACCGACGAACCCAAGATCCTCGTCTGGACGGGGTTCGTTTTTCCAGCTTCCAGGCAGGACGGATGGCTTCCGGTGCCGAAGGCGTCGACCCCTCTGACCGAGTTCCTTGAGTTTTATGTTTTTTTTTGCTTTTTTGGTATGTAATTTGCCTTGATAGTCTATGTACATTTTTGTGAATAAAATAGAAAGTTATCCTTTTTCTATCATTTTCCTTCTTGTCTAGTTCTTTTCGAATCGAAATCCGTCGGTGTCTCAAGGCTTTTGGGTACTGCGGAAGCCTTCCGAGCTGAAGAGCTCTGGCCAGGGGTTGTACAGCATGCCATTGGGTTTTTTAGGGTTTTTAAGTACCACGCAAGCCTTCCGAGCTGAAGAGCTCCGGCCAGGGATTGTATCGAACACCCTTCCCTCAAACCGATAGAACATGAAAAGGAGTAGGATTTCGAACAGAAAATGCCCTTCTTATAAATAATAAGCCTTTAGGTTTGACACATGCCAGGTCCTCGGTATGATTTCGCTGCTAAGTGTAGTCAGCTTATAGGAACCTTTTTAGAGAACCTGGATGACTTTATAAGGTCTTTCCCATTTCGAAGCGAGTTTTCATGTTGCTCTTCGGGGATCCGAAGCCGAGCAGCGGCGTAAAACCAGGCTACCTTTGAAGAAGAGCCATTCACGAACTCTGGAGTTGTAATATTGCGCAAGCCTCTGTTGATAGGAGACCAACCTTATGCTGGCGTCGCTTTGGCGCTCGCTGATCATGTCTAGATTCTCCCTTAGTGCGCGGTTGTTGGCTGCCTCATCGAAGTGGGTTGTTCGGAGCATTGGGAGAGCCACTTCCAAAGGCACAACAACCTCTGTGTCATAGGCCAAGTGGAAGGGAGTCTCTCTAGTGGCTATCCGAGCAGTTGTTCGGTGGAACCAGAGTATGTTAGGTAGCTCCTCCGTCCACGAACCTCCTGGTGCTTCTACCCTTGTGCGTATCCCGTGCAGCAGTGTTCGGTTGGGGTTTTCTATCAAATCGTGAGCCTGGGGATGTGCTACCAAGGTGAAGTGATTGTAGACGCCGAGCTCCGAGCACTTTTGTTTGAAGAACGTGTTGTTGAACTGTTTCCCGTTGTCGGTGGTACACACCTTTAGGACGCCAAAGGATGCTCTTCCACACAAAATTCCATGTTGCCTGATCGGTGATGGTAGCAATAGGTACGGCCTCGATCCACTTGGTGAAGTAGTCGATGGTGACCAGCAGGAATTTCTTCCGACCTTGAGCCTCGGGGAACGGTCCCATGATGTCTATTCCCCACTGAGCAAAGGGTCGAGGTTCGAAGAGGGAGTGCAGATGTTCTGCAAGCTGCCGAATGAGCTGCCCGAACTTCTGGCACTCCAGGCACTTCTTCGCGTAGAACATGTAGTCCTTTAACAAAGTAGGCCACCAAAACCCTGCTCGGAGGATGCTCTGTGCCAAGGTCCTTCCGCCCAAGTGGCTTCTACACAGACCTTCGTGTACCTCTTCTATAGCCAGCGCTGCCTCGGAAGGACTAAGACACCGTAAGAGGGGACTGGAGAGGGAAAGTCGGTAAAGCTGGACTTCGACGACGACGAACTTTTGGCTGTGTAGTCGGATTTTACGAGCTTCGATCTGATCAGGAAGAAGCTCTCCTTGGAGTAGATAGGCCAGTATAGGGTCCATCTAGCTCGGGGCCGGTTGGACAGTTTCGATGGCTGCAATATCTATCTCCGTGCTCGGTGAGGCGAGCTCTTCAACAAAGACAGAGCAAGAATGGGTGATGTCGCCTGAAGACTCTAGTCTGGCGAGTGCATCTACCTGCACATTCTGCTCTTGGGGAATGTGCACGACTTCGAAGTAGAGGAGGCCTTCTGCTTGGCACTTGACTTGTTGAAGGTATTGCGCCATGAGAGACTCTTATGCTTCGAACTATCCGTTAACCTGGCTGGCCACCAGTTGGGAGTTGCTGAAGGCCCGTAGCCAGAGTGCTCTGAGGTGCCTAGCCATCCTGATGCCAGACAATAATGCTTCATATTCTGCTGCGTTGTTGAAGGCAGTAAAGTGAAACCTGAGGGCGTACTGAAATTCCAATCCCTCTAGTGAGGTAACGACCAGCCCTGCACCACTTCCTGTGACGCAAGAGGACCTGTACACATAGAGTTCCCATGGCGGTTCATCGGCCAATGGGGGGTCTGTCTCGGTAGGAAGGGTGCATTCCGCCACGAAGTCCGCTAGCGCTTGAGCCTTGATAGCAGTCCTGGGTCGGTAGCTGATGTCGAACTCTCCGAGCTCAACGGCCCATTTAATGAGCCGTCCGAAAGCCTCTAGGTGTTGTAGAATGAGCCTTAGTGGCTGGTAAGTTAATACCGTGATCGGATGGGCCTGGAAGTATGGCATGAGTTTCTGTGCAGCCGTGATGAGCACCAGCGTGAGCTTCTCTACTCGGGGATATCTCCTCTCAGCCTCCTGCAGGACTCTACTCACGTAGTAGACTGGATGTTGCGTTGTCACTTATTCTCTGATTAGTGTCGTGCTGATGGAGTGTTCGGTGACTGATAAGTACACGAATAGCTGTTCTCCGAGCTCTGGCTTTGAGAGAATTGGCGGAGCAGCGAGGTATTCTTTCAGCTCGGTGAAGGCTACTTCACACTCCTAAGTCCACTGTACCTGCCCCCTTGCGGTGAGGCACCTTTGGGGACTCGCAACAACTTGAAGAAGTTAAAACTTATTTCTGCTGCTCGAGACATGAAGCAGTTGAGGGCCGCTAGGCGTCTAGTGAGCCGATGGACGTCGCGTACTATCCTCAGACTGCTCATCTCCATTATGGCCCTGATTTTTTGGGGATTCGCCTCTATTCCTCTATTGGAGATGAGGAAACTGAGGAACTTCCCTGAGCACACTCCAAAAGCGCACTTGGCTAGGTTGAGATTCATGTTGTACCTTCGCAAGGTGGCGAAGGTTTCCTCCAAGTCGGTAATATGGTCGGTGCTCAGGCGCATTTTGACCAGCATATCATCGACATAGACCTCCATATTGCGCTCGATCTCCTGCTCGAACATTTTTTTGACCAGCCGTTGATAAGTCGCGCCCGCGTTTTTCAAACCGAATGGCATTCTAGTGAAGCAGTAGAGGCCGAGGTCGGTTACAAACATGGTGGCGTCTTGGTCCGGTGGATGCATACTGATCTAGTGATAACTAGAGTAGGCGTCCAAGAAGCTGAGAAGCTCGTGCCCGGAAGTTGCGTCTACCAGCTGGTCTATGCACAGCAGAGGAAATTTATCCTTGGGCGTTGTCTTGTTGAGATCCTTGTAGTCCACGCACACTCGCCATTTGCTGTTGGCCTTGCGGACGAGGACTACATTCGAGATCCACCTAGGGAATTGGGCTTCGCGGAGCAGTCCAACTGATCGGCTTTTGACAACGTGATCATGGATCACGATCTACCGTTCTCGGTTGATGGGACGACGCCTCTATTGGACAGGTGGTACCATTGGATCCAGGTTCAGGTGATGAGTCATCACCTTTGGAGGGATATCGGGCAACTTGTCGTCCGACCATGTGAATGCGTCCAAGTTGGCGAGCAGAAAAGCCTTGTAGCATTGATGTTCGGCTTCTGGTAGCAAAGCGCCAATATAAAGAACGTGATCAGGGTCGTCATCCACCGGTACAGGTAGCAGAACCTCGGCAAGCATTCCTCGGCTGGTTGAAGCCTCATTGGTTGGCACGGGCAGAGCCACCGGGTCTTCAGTGGCCTATTTGTCTCTTAAGGAGAGAACGTAGGACTGCCGAGACTCGCGTTGGCTTCTGAGCACCTCCCCGATGCCATGCGAAGTTGGGAACTTCATCTTCTGGTGCAGAGAAGAGGATACGGCTTTGATGCGGCCGATTAGGCCCCTGCCGAGGATGGCGTTGTACCCTGGCATGCTTTCGATGACAAGGAACTCCACCATTTTGGTCACGTTCCTCGGTGTTGTTCCCAAAGTGATTGGCAAACGAATTCGACCCATCGGCCATGCAGAGACTCCAGAGAAATCGAACAAAGGCGATTCTACTGGGGTCAGCTGCTCAACCTTCAAACCGATGAGAACGAAACAGTCATACACCAACACATCCAGTGCGCTTCCATTATCCAAAAGAATACGCCGCACATTACAATGGTTGACGGTGGCCAAAATGACCAACGCGTCAGTGTGTGGAGTTGTAACTCCTACAAGATCATCATCCGAGAAGGTGATGGCCTCCTCGGATCATGCGCGTGTCGGGCTCGATGGATAAGGGGTCAGCCGGGGAGCTGGGGACCATTCGACCTGGTGCACCCTCCGAGCATAGCTACGTCGGTTCAGGGTGCTCTCTCCACCTGCGCTGAAACCTCTCGCGATCACATTGATCTCCTGCCCATTCGGCTCGTTGTTGATGGGCTGCTCGGGGGTTTGTTTTTGGCGTCTTGGGCGGTCTTCATTTTGATGCATGTACCGTCCTAGATAGCCGCGCTTGATCAAGGACTCGATCTCATCCTTAAGTTGGCGGCATTTGGAGGTGTTGTGGCCATGGTCGCGGTGGAAGCGACAGTACTTGTCCTGGTTGCGCCTGCGGGGATCAGAGCGCATCTTGGGTGGCCACCGAACATACTACTCGTCCCGTATCTCGGCCAGGATCTGTTTGGGGGTCACCGTCAGGGGGGTGTAATCGGTGAAGGGGCGTGGATGGCATGGCGAATCCCCATTGCGTCGGCTCTTCTTTCGTTCTCGGTCGGAACCATTCTCGGAAGGCCTCTTCTTCTCCACCGACTCACCCTGCTCGTCTCTGCTGGCTTCCAGACTCTCCTCGCACGCGGCGTGGCACTGGGTGGTGGAGAGGAGCTCGGCGAGGGTCGTCGGCTGTTGCACCCCCAACGTCTTCTGGAGTAATCCATCGCAAGTGCCTTGGATGAGGGCACTGGTAGCGAGCGGGACGTCTAGACGTGAGATGTGTAACGCCTCAGTCTGGAATCTCTTGACTTAGTCCCAAAGAGCCTCGCATTTCTTCTGTCGGACGGACAAAAGAGAGGCCACCGTGCGGGGCTAGGACCTTCCGCCCAGGAAGTTGTCGCGGAAGGACTTCTTCAATTGGTGGAAGGAAGTGATGGAGCCCGCCGGGAGGTTTTCAAAGCAAGCCCTCACGGTCTCTTTCAGAGTCGCTGGGAATGCCCGACACTTCGCCGCGTCTTGAACCCATAGATGTGATCCGCCGAGTCGGTGGTACCATCGTAAGGAGTGATGGAAGGTAGGGGCAGCTTCGGAAAGACCCAGGCCTCCAGGATCTCCAAGGTGAATGGGAAGCGGAAGTCCAGGTTGTCGTCCCCCAGAGCTCTGCCCTCAAACCTCTGAACCATCGCGTCCATGCGTCGTTCCAGGTCGACGACGTGACGTAGACGTCTGGCTAAATCTGGGTCAGAATGCGCAGAGCCTTCTAGCCGAGAAGCATGGGAGTTTGCGCCAATGACGGAACGTGGGGGAGGGGGAGCCGCAGCAGACCTGCGGGGTGACTCGTCCCGCCGTTCCGGTGTATGGCGGGCAGACGGGGCACGTCGCGACCGTCAGGCGACTCTTCACGTTGTTCATGATGTGCCGACGGAGCTGGCGATTGTCTCCAAGATGACTCCGCTTGCTGCTCTGGTGGCAAGGGGACTATTGGGGCTGGCTGCCTCGCCAACTGGGTCTGAAGTCCTTGGAAGACCCCCATTAATTGTTGCAACTGTCCCCGAAGCTCAGCTACCTCCTGGGCCAAAAGTGGAGTTTCGACCGCAGGTCCGTTGGTAGTTGCTCCGGCGAGGACAGTGTTGTCGCCAGCAGGAGGGGCTTGGTCACGTGAGTCCTCGCGCGACTGGCGAGATCTCGTTGCCCTACTGTCGGGATTCTGGTGGGAGGATCGTCCGCGAGCTATGGCTGTCGTCGGTTCCCACAGACGGCACAAAAAATGTGATGGTGTTTCCTATTCGGTAGTGGGCCGAACGGGCCTCCACGAAGAGAGAGGGAACAGTGAGTCGCCAGTGCGGACGAAGACATGCAAGACCTGAAAAGACGTCAGGGGGGGGGGGGCGATTGAAGAACTGGGGGAACCCTCCGATGCCTAAGTCAGGTTAGGCTGTAAAGAGAGGGCAGGAAAGGAAGGTTCTTTGGTGTGTGGATTTGTGCGTGGGCGATTGTGTGTAAGAGAGGTCTCGTACCTTTGCATGAAGGTTACCTGCTCCCTATATAGGGAAGGGACCTGAAGGGTTCGAACATTTTCCTCTCCAATGATAATAGAAGGGACGCATCGGTTGAGTTCCCAAAGAGGGGGTTGTCCATTTGAGACGTCACTTGGGATCTTGTGCTGCCATTACTTCAGATCATGGGGAGGTGCGTTACGCTGTTCCCATTGACTGCTATGGCGAGTGAAGAGTCACTCAGTGTTGTTGGCCATGGAGATGTCGAACAGGGGCCAATGGACCTGCTCGATGAGGTTGTTCGGTGCCTAGTGCCCTGGCGCTGAAACCGAACATGGGCTAGTAGGCCTATTCGGTGTTGCTGTCTAGCGCACAATGCCTTGTCACTAGAGCCCAGATGGACCGAACAGGAGCCATGAGGTCTGTTCGGTCGAATCCGTCCTGCTCGGGCAAGGTCGGTGGTGTCCGAGACTATTTGGAAACCCTTAGGCATTTAGTGGCTGAGTCGTGTTCGGAAGCCTACGGCTGGACCCGAGGACACGTGGCTAGAGGGCCAAAGCCTGATCGCCTTGTTGAGTCATGATGGGCCTATGGGCTTAGGAGGCTGAAAATAGCCTCTACAGGTACCACCGAAAGTCAATCTATGAGTTTTTTTTTTTTTTTTTTTACATAAAACTATGAATTTTGGCATCCTTTATAAGACTTTGTAAACTATTTTCCTAGATTTTTCTTTCATATAAGATTTTCATGAGTGTGACTACAATCTCAACTATAATTCTCATTGTTCGATGCTTGAAACTCGATGGCCGGTGACTGGCAACTCGGCGTACGGTAGCAGACGCCCGATGTCCGACTGGCCGGTGGCCAGCGTTCGGAGCCCGACATCCGGTGCCGCTCGACATCCGGCACCCGGCGGCCCCGCGTCTGACATCTGGCCCCCGACGGCCCGACATCCGGTGTCCGGCACCAGACGGCTGGCGTCCGTCGCCCGGTGTCCCCGCCTCTGATGTCCGGCGCCCGGTGGCCCGGCATCCGGTGTCCGGCGCCAGACGGCCGGCGCCCGGCACCTAGTGCCCAACGGCCGCGTCGGCGCTCGATGGCCTTGCTGGCTCCCGACGGCCCCGCAGGCGCCCAACGTCCGACGTCCAACGGTCAGACATCTGGAGCCCGGTGGCCGACGCTCGACATCTGGCATCCGATGCCTGCGTCCGACACCTGTGTGTTCGGCGTCCGACGCTCGACGTCCAGAGGCCAGCGCCTGGCATCCGACATCCAAAGGCCAACGCTCGGCACTCGACATCCGGTGCCCGACACCCGGTGCACTCGGCGTCGGGTGACCGTCGTAGAGCAATCGGGTGGTTGACATACGAAACTTTTTTATTGATTTAAAAAATATTTTTAATAAATATTTTACTGGTAAACAAATATCAAAAAATCTGTTCAAGAAAAAAAATTTAAGTAGATATCAAATAAATTTTGTATTTTAATTTTTCTGTAAAAGATAATCTTTGAAAAATAAAATTCTATAAATTTATTTTACAAACAACGGAACGGACCCTTGCCCGCCCCGCATTTAGGCGGACGTCGCCTGGGAGACGCTGCGCAATTGCGCATGCATGCGCGCACCCCAACGGACGTCCCTTGGAGATAAATGCATGCACAGGCGACCCATCAGGGGATGCCCACATTGAGCAGTCCAACAGCCTGACGATCTGCCTCTCGGAGGCGCATGGGATGGCTCCCATCACCATAAGTGCAAAGCCCATCCTTCTCACTCTGTATACCTCCTGTGTGGGCCGGGGTATTGAACAGTAATGGGAGAAAATACTGGTTCGCAGATTACTCGATCGAGAGACTGGGTTCTCGCTCCATTCAGCCATTTTCTTCCCTCTTAGTGCTTTCTCCTTAATTTAAGTGATCTGCCGCACAAGCTTTTGCAAGTGTAAAAAGGATCATTCTTCTGTTTTGTCTCAAAGGCATATTATCGTCGACGTCTGAAATTGGAGTGTAGAACTAGGAGCGACTCTAATAACTAGCAGTCTCTAAGGCCTTCATGCATGGGCAATATTCTTCAATCTTCAGATACACTTTTGTTGCGCCCACTAAATGTTCAGTGATGTTTTTAATATTGGAATATATCATGATTAGTGACGGATGTAAAAAATTTATCTAATAAATTATTTGGACGGCCTATGTCTAGGGTCTAAGTATCAACTCAGTGGGTCGGGGTCACCATAGTTACGTTTGGCTCATTTCAAGATATAGTAAGGGTAAAATTTAATCTTTGAGATTTACAAAATTCAGTGAGCCATGAAATATAAGTTGCATTGGCCCTGTGTCATGGTTGCGTTGTTCCTTCCAAGATGTCGGCAAATGATCCTGCATATACAAGCTAGTGCTTGCTGCAATTGAGTAAGACGACTTTGAGTCGGTGAAGATCTAATCCTCGATGATAAGTGATACGAGTCGGTCCTCGGGTGCTCGGCCGGGTAGTACTTCGTCCGCCGAACGGACCCCGATCTGCCATCCAGGCCGAGCTAAGTCTCTCAGGACCCCTTATCCGGGCACTCCGCTGTATTGAATTTCTCCTCTGTCCTCAGTGGGAACGCATTAACTTAGACTTTCCAAGTTATGACTCGCATAACAATACGCAAGAAGAGAGTCTGTTAAAGGAAGGATCCGAAGATCACTCTAGATTACGTTTTTCGTATTTGAAAAACTCCAAGCGTCTACAAAGAAAATATGAAGAAAATTAAATAAAAATAGATGGAGCACAACTTCTGGATGTGTACATGATCGCCAGACACACGTGGGTGTTGAAGGAGTATAAATAAGGAAATGCAGCAAGTGCAAATAAGGAGTGATCGCGAGAAATACCTTTAGCGGGGAGATTGAGACGATGGGGTTCATTTCTTCTTCTACGAAGACAGTCGGCCGTGGTAGAAGGTTTCTTCAAATTGATTACCCTAAAACAACAAAGATAAAAGAAAGATAATATGGATTAGCCAATGAAAGTGTAGTATCAAATTCTTAAAGAGAAATAAAAGAAATGAAGTATATATAACTAACCCTTGTTTGGCTTTTTAAATCCCTTAGGTGGGAGACATACATGTTGTGTGTGATTAAAAAGATTGTCTGTTTAGAATATGAGAGAAAAGACAATTAACAACTTAAATAAAGAAGAGAGGAGGGGGAAAACTTCCCAACGTGGCTTTTAAAGGCTCTTCATGGCTTCTCCAAACAACATGCAAATATGGTACAACAGAGAGTTTATTGCATGTGTGGCTTTCAACAAATTGACATGGAATAAAAGGAGAGGTAGGATCTCAACGTGGTGCTTTCAACATAGAAAGATGCATGCATGAAACAAGAAGTAGAATAAAGAGCACAAAAACCTCAACGTGTCTACCTCCTCAAGTGGTGATCATTGCATGCATGAATATTAAAATATGGATAAGAAGAAATATGCTTCCTATGGAAAGACATCAATCAACCCACTCATAGACGTGGCACTCTCAACTTTGGATGTGGCCCTCATGAATAATAAACAAAATAGAAGAAACCAACTCAATCATGCTCCGAACCCAGCAATAAAGGACGATCCAAGGTTATTTAAGAGAGAGAGAGAGAGAGACGATAAGAGAGAGAGAGAGGGAAGAGAATAATTTTTAAAATAGGTAAGAGAGAGAGACGATAGCAAGAGGGTTAAAAAGGATAAAATAAAGAATAGAATACAGAGAATAAGATAAAGATCTGGGAATGAACGATTTAAAAAATATAATAGAAAAGTAGTGGTAGAGAGAGGGACGATGGAGAGAGGAGAGATGATTAAAAAGAGAGAGAGAAAGAGTAATTTGCAAGAGAACTCTCCTGGACGTGGCGAAGCTTAGCATGGACAGAAGATGCGTGGCCTTGTGCGTGGTGGGTTTCAGCAGCATGGTGTGGCTCTTCCATTGGATCTCTTTTGCATGGCGGGGCTGCAAGGACGTATAGCTTGTTGCAGGGAGAGACGTCTTCAGCAGGGGGATGTGGTCCAAGCATGCGTGAAGACGCTTCTTGGTAAGACTAGAACCTGGTATCACGCCCCTTTTCATGGGTAAGAATCCAGCCTCTTGAAAGGAGGAGAAGACCCAGTCTTTTGTATGGGAGGGTTCGTGGTTTTAGTCCCAAATGAACGGAATTCAAATCTGATAGGAATAGTAAGCCAAATCAGCATGGGTTCTATGAATTTTCAGAATTCCAAATTTCATAGAACTTGCCAAAAGATAGAAATAGGAAGTAGAATTGGCGTTGATGAGAGCCACCAGCATAGCACCTTCCCAATTGCCACCGGAATGGAATATAGTTGATGGGCGGAATGGAATATAGTTGATGGGCCCTTATGAATCAATTATTAGGCTTATGCATGAATTGATCATGGGCTTGTGCATGAATCGATTATGCGATTTGGCCTTTCTTCCTCTCCCCTCCTAATTATTATTTTGATTCTGTTAGCTTATACCATGTTGATAAGAACTCTAGAAAGTTGCCACAAAATGTCGGAAAATCTCAAAAATGGGAAAACGTGAGAAAATGATAAAAATAAGGGAAATCACTCAAAATTTACAACTTGGAGGGCCAGTTGTGGCATTACAGTGTAACATGAGATTTACTCAATGTAATGTCATTTTTGGCATGTCTACAATCACGTCCATAGCCAGCATGTGCTAGCTAGCCCTGAGCAATCGAGATATGTCTGGCTAACCTGCCGCTTTTGATCTCGGCCTACGGAAATCAAGGGTAAATTCGTAAGTCGGCTTCCCCAAAATCATCCCCAGTAGTCTGGTTCGGAGAAACCCTATAAAAAGAGATGGACACCCCTCGTAAAAGAGGTACGTAACTTCTAGCACAAGAACTCTTTCTCCGACCCCAAGCTAACTTGATCGTCGGAGTCTCTACCCATCGAGGAGCCTCATTGGTCTTGCAGGTCGGGAGCTCGGCAGCACTAGCCTCGTCATCAAGCCATCTTCCCTTGGGTCCGCTCGGTCTGAGCCTCCCCTTTTCTCCGCCAGCACATTTGACCGCCGTCTGGGGGAACTCTTACAAAAGCTTTCATGGCACCCAAGTGTAAGATGGTGGCTTGCTCATCAGGCGACGATATCATCCCCGCTACCACTGTGGAAGAGGTCGTCGGAGGCTGTTCTGGTGCTGAGAGCAAGATTTGAACACCTCTTCTCGTCTTGACCGCATCGAGCAGATGATCGCGAGGAGCTCAGTGGTCTTGCAGGTCGGGAGCTCGGCAGCACTAGCCTCGTCATCAAGCCATCTTCCCTTGGGTCCGCTCGGTCTAAGCCTACCCCTTTTCTCCAGCAGCAACATTTGACGCCGTCTGGGGGAACTCTTACAAAAAGCTTTCATGGCACCCAAGTGTAAGATGGTGGCTTGCTCATCAGGCGACGAGATCATCCCCGCTACCACTGTGGAAGAGGTCGTCGGAGGCAGTTCTGGTGCTGGAGAGCAAGATTTGAACACCTCTTCTCGTCTTGACCGCATCGAGCAGATGATCGCAGGGCTTCATCAGATGCTGGCTCGGATGGAGCAGAACCAGCAGGCTGTGGCGGCCCAGGGCGAGGCTGCAAGTCGTCCGATCGCCCTTACAGCAGTCATCCCCGATGACGTCGGGCCCGCGGAGGTCTGGGCTACTCCCCCAGCGATGTCGGCTAGCCATGCTGATGTCCAGGCGGCAGCACCCGAAGCACCCATGCTCTCAGCACCAATCCCTCCGCTAGTCCCAACGATGCCCGTGGCCCACGCCGCGATAACGGAACATGGCGTTCCCAGGACGACCGAAGTTGACCATTACTCGGCCAAGTCAACACCCGCCCCCACCGACCTATTACCGGCAGAGCCTCGATGGAGGAATGACCTCCAAAAGATGAACAGGAAGATTGAGGCTTTGCAACGTGGATCTTGTGTTCCCTCGGTGGCGACGTTGTTGTCCACCTCGCCATTTGTTGAGGAGATTACCTCGGCCCCGGTCCCCATGAAGTTACAACTCCCAAAGTTCCGGCGGTATAATGGAATGACTAATCCTATTCATCACCTTGATAACTTCCAGGGGCAAGTCAAGATGGTGAATATCTCGGATGCGCTGAAGTGTCGAGCCTTCATGTCCACACATGACGATGTAGTGCTGCAATGGTTCAAGGCATTGCCGGCGCGATCGATGATGAGCTTCCCCGACTTGGCGTAACACTTCCTCGACCATTTCTACAACACAGTGCAGCACTCCTTGTGCACCGATGATCTGTGGCTCGTCACTCAGAAAGAGGCTGAGCTCTTCGCGAGACTATGCTAAGAGATCCAAACTCAAAGTCATGAAGGTGGTAGACCTCGACCTGAGGACGGTCGTCAATATCCTGACGAGGGTCTGCTCCAATGCGCCATTCGTGGCCTCCATCGCCAAAAAGCCACTGTGAGTCTCTCCGACCTCCTTTCCTGTATGCAGAAGTACGTGAGATTGGAGTCCATCCTCGGCGCAACTGACAAGCTCAGGCACTCGTCCGAGATGGGATCCACAAGCAGGGCGCCAGAGCAGAAGAAGCCAAGGAGAGACGAGCCTGCAGCGCGCAGGGAGAGGCGGATGGATCCGAGCCGCCGACCAGATGAATCTCGCCGCATCAGGGATCTACCCCACTTCGGCAGGCTTCCTTCCGAAATCCTGCCCATCATCAAGAAGCTGCCAGAGTTTTGGCGTCCCGAGCTGATGACCAAGCCCCCGTCGGGGCGCGGAGCCAATCTGTACTACGAGTATCACAAGGAGTTTGGGCACACCACCGACCAATGCCGAAGCCTCAAGGTGGAGATCGCGGAGATGCTGTGTCACGACATCATCGGGAAGGACGTCGTAGACGGACGACCGAAGGAGCGCACCCCCGAAGAGGAGCTTGGAGCACGCAGTGGCAAAGGGGCGGTGCTGGTCCTAGCTGGTGGCTCAGCATGCGGAGGAGACAGCGGAAGGAAACAGAAGGCCTACGCTTCAGGGTGGATTCAAGCTCTAGCAGACCGACGCCGGGGGCCCAGGGGGTTATTACTTTTTCCGAGGAAGATGTAGTTGGGCTCAGCCTCCCCCATGACGACGTGTTGGTCATACATGCCGACGTCGATGGGTACAGATGTACACCGCATTTTAGTGATAACAGAGCCGTGCCAGATGTCCTTTTCTAGCGAGGTCATGTGGAACCAGACCGAGGCCCGTCGGTGCTATGTAAATTCGATAAAAGCAAAAGAACCAGTTGTTTCTCAGTATAAGCCCGCTCATGTGGACGGTGCAGAAGGCATGAGCCCGCCGAGCAGACCAAACAAGTAGGATCTCGGAAGAGAGCCGGTGGTCGTCGGTGCCGAGTTCAAGGGCTGGAGAAGCAGGTAGTAGATTTTCTCAAAGAAAGCGGCGACGTCTTCGCATGGTCGGAGGACGACCTTCCGGGGATCGACCCGGGGGTCATCCAGCATCACCTGAACGTTGACCCCAAGATCTGACCTGTGCACCAGAAGAAGCGGTCGTTGTCGGCTGACCGGCAGGAAGCGATGGATGACAACCTCGTAAAGTACCTGTGCGCTGGGACAGTTCGCGACGCCTTCTACCCCGAATGGGTGGCGAATGTCGTCCTCGTAAGGAAGGCGAACGGGAAATGGCGCATGTGCGTAGACTTCACCGACCTGAACAAGGCGTGCCCGAAGGACAGCTTTCTGCTTCCTCGCATCGACCATCTCATCGACTTGACGGCGGGACACGAGCTTCTGAGCTTCCTCGACGCCTACTCTGGGTATCATCAGATCAGGATGGCCCCCGAAGACGAGGAGAAGATTGTCTTCACTACAGAAAAAGGTATGTATTATTTCACCCGAATGCCTTTCGGACTGAAGAATGCAGGGGCGATGTACCAGAGGCTCGTCAACATGATGTTCGAGCGACAGATCGGGAAAAACGATGGAGATATACATCGACAACATGTTGGTGAAGATCCGGCGAGCCGAGGACCATGTTCGGGATATGGCCGAGACCTTCGAGGTTCTGCGGCAGTACGGGATGAAGTTGAACCCCGAAAAGTGCGTCTTCAGCGTACGAGCAGGAAAGTTCTTCGGCTATCTCGTCTCGAACCGAGGCATCGATGTCAACCCCGACAAGGTGCAAGCAATCATCGACATGACGGCTCTGAGGACCGTCAAAGAGGTGTAGAGGCTCAACGGCCGAATAAGAGAGTAAGAGTCCTTCAAATAGATCAAGGATGAGAAAATCTTTCTAATCAGTTCAAAACCCTAGATAAGGAGAAAGGAATATACAAATAACTAACTATTTTATATGCACTACAACAAAATGATGTTGTCGAGAAAGGAATGGAACATTGTTAGATATAGTTAAGTCGATGATGGCACATGATAACATCGTAATATCCTTCTAGGGGAACGCTCTTCTGACTGTGGCCTACATCCTTAATTGCGTACCTTGACAATCAATCCTTCCACCCCTCATGGTGTGGTGAAAAACCCAACTTAGATAACCCACACCCTAGGGATTCGATAGGGTATGTCCATGACACAACTCAAAGTTTGGGAAACTTGGCCCCAAAGCTAGAAAGTTTGTCTTTATAAGATATCCCGACAGTTCTAAAGGTCATGTGATGTATGGACAACACCCTGATGGAGGAATGACATAAAATGAAGTATGGTACTGTCAAATCTATACGGAATCCATTTGATTCTCTCTCATGTTGGATTCCTTTGGAGAACTATTTCTCTCTCAATCCGATTGACCTTGGCTAGGGATTTGTCTGAACAAGAACGCATGAGATATTTCTCTCATGATATTGAGAGTAGATGATCTTTTATTGACACACAATTGCCTTCGTAAGGTTGGCTACTATTTCCAATAGTCGGTTATACTAGATCTAGAATTTCCAGACCTATAAGTTTGGCATCAAAGAATGGAATACTCAAACAAGGTACCTTTGGTGTCTCAAGTCTAAAGACCAGTTACACAACTAAAATCACAGAATCATTGTCTGACAATTAGGGATCATCAACCATACAACATTCTAAGAGCGGATTATTCAGTGAACTCATTCTCCAATGAACACATGCACCATACCCCTAGTATCTCCACACAAATAGTTATGAGACCAACTACCTCCATCATATGTGTAGAACGTGCTCTTTCAAACACTCCCACAAAGAGTGATTAAAAAGAAAAAGATTTTTAAATGATAGGAGAAAATGGGCGTAGGAAAAGGAAAGAAAAGTGTGTGTGCACAAAAAGGAAATGTGATCGCCAGGTACACGAGGTACCGAAGGAGACGGGTGAAAAGGAAGATGGATACTTACCTTCACCCAAGATCGCGGAGTTGTGGTTGCGGGTTGCTTCTACTTCCTCCACCTAGAAATGAGGAGAAAATGGGCGTAGGAAAAGGGAAAGAAAAGTGTGTGTGCACAAAAAGGAAATGTGATCGCCAGGTACACGAGGGTACCGAAGGAGACGGGTGAAAAGGAAGATGGATACTTACTTCACCAAGATCGCGAGAGTTGTGGTTGGGGTTGCTTCTACTTCCTCCACCTAGTCGGCCGGCGAAGAAGTCTTTAGTTCGGCGGTTACCTTGTAAGAAGTCTTTAGTTCGGCGGTTACCTTGTAAGAAAAAGCAAACAAGAACAAGTGAAAGGAATTAGGCTATGAAGTGTAGCACACAAAGTCCATAATGAAAGAGAAAGTGATAGCATAGGTATTAACCCCTCGTGGGAGTGGTGTTAAACCCTAGAAATAGGTATGGAGCAATGAGGTGATGTGTGAAAAGGTGATATGATGAACGCTAAATGATGAAATAACAAAATAAGAATGAAATGAGGAAGAAGAAAATGGCGAAGGAAGCCCGCTGTTGGAATGGATGAAGTGGAAGAAGAAGCCCCTCCCGCCTCACTCCGATGCGTGTGAGGATGACGGCTCCGAACTCCAAGAAATGAGTTGAATGGCTTGAGATGGAAGTCCTCCTTGGTTCGAAGTTGAGCCTCTGGTGCGGCAGGGCTTCGCCGTAGTGCTTGGGTTATCCTCAAAACAGTGGCCACGGGGTCTTTTTATAGGGGAAAAATTCATAAATCGCGTCGGACACAGTGGACGCCTATCTTATGAATCACGTCCAACTAAACGACCACGATTACCAAGATCGACTTGCTCCAATTAAGCGTTTCGAAACATCGATTATGGCAGGTTCAAGAATCGTGTCGGCACAGGCCGTCGCGTTTCTAACACTTCCAATTTGCATCGATTCTTTCCAAATATTAATAAATGGAAATAATGAATTACGTCGGCCAAAATCGCCGCGTATTTGAACAGAATCGTTCTCTGAGGGAAATCGATCTTCATATGATGGAAGGTTAAAAACGCGTCGAACCATGTGGACACGGTTCTAATTAGCAACAAAATCTTTTTAAAAAATAATTTTAGAATTTGCCATAATTCGAAAATAGAAACTCTTAATCGCGACGGCTATATAAGACGCGATTCAAAACATGGTAAGCGCCGGAAAAGGAAGTGTGATACACGTCGGTTTTACCCGCCGCGGATCAAGTCTCCTAAAAGGCGTCCACTGTGTCAAATGCGAATAACTGAAGCTCAACAGAACCCTTTAGACCCCTTAGAAAAATTCCTAAAAATCTTAGAAAAATCTAGAAAAATAGAAAAATCACTCAAGAGGTTAATTGAAGAGAGCCATTTCGAGGCATTGCGGTATAACACGAAATTTGCTCGATATATTGCCAAAATAGCGTGTCTACAATATGGACGGGTATTGTAACACCCCAATTTTATAGTATATAGATATGTGAATTATGTTAAATTGGCATTATTCTAGACCAATGTATCCCAACCAGACAATACCAGGACCTCGAAAATGAGAATGAAACTGAACACACTATAATTACTAAAAAAATGTAGAGGTCCAAAAACATATAAATATTTAGGGTTATTGATACCTAGATGTAGAGATTAACTCGACATATTGAATTTTGGGGGTAATTTTAATCCAACAAATTTATTTCAAAAAAAAATTAAATTCACCATAATTTTTAAAACCTTCTAATTGGTCTATGTTCGAATTATTTCAGCTTAAACGGACATCAGATAGATACAAAATTAGAGACTCAAATAAACTTGGGGAATTAAATTGTATTTACGTGAACATTTTTCTTTCCGTAAAAGGGTAAAAGGGGGTTGCGTAGGAAGCTTACCCTTGAAAACCCTTCATACGTGTAGGAAGCGGGGGAAATTTTTGCAGCTAAGTATACGAGAAGGATCTCTTCTGCTACGTGGGTTAGCATAAAAATCTTTCCTCTCGTTTCTGGATATTAGTTATGTTTTTTCTTCTCTTGGTGCTATTCCGCTACTGTGCCAGCAGTGGGAAGCCTGCTCGAAGGAGGGAAGGACTTACTAACCGTGAGGAGGTTCTGCATAAAGGAAGAAGGACCAGCTTTGTGTAGGATTCTCACTCCCTCTTTCTCTCTCTCGTCTTGAACATCTTCCGATGATTGATCCTATGCATCGTTGTGAACCCTCTGCATCTCCTAGATGATGAGTCTCTGGTGTTAGACTGTAATCGAAACTAAGAGCACCCAGTTTGTACTTCCAACCAAGGATAAAATCTACCCAGAAAAATCTAGATGTCGGAAATGATCGATCGTTTTCTTGAATAGGTCCACCGATTTCATCATCTATTAGATACCAATATGGTACTAGAATAAATTGTCGACCGATTTTCTTGAACAGGTCAACTAATTATGTTCAGCAGGTCGACACACCCTGATCAGTGTGTCGACACAGATTGGGTTCCAGTAAAATAGTTCTTCTACAAAAATGAAAGATTGAATAGTTGTCGACACACCCCCTTCACAGGTCGACACACCGCCTTTAATCTGTCTACACACCCCTTCACAAGCCAACACACCCTCTTCAGTGTGTCGACATACCCCTTTAGCAGGTCAACTTGTGCCCTTGGGTAGGTCCACCTAGGTCCTTAGCAGGTCGACCTCCATCCATCAGGAGGTCGACCGACCTTCCTCCAAACAGTAAGGATCTAAACTGTCATACCAAGTTGCCTTTCTTATTTTCGTAGGGTCTAAAGCTACTATACCACTAGGATAAGTCATATAATTGTCAATTAGGGTTTGATTCAATTTTAGCTATTTTAAATTATTTTGATTCTTATACTTTCTAGATATCTTTAATTACTAATACATAGAAACTTGCTTCTTGTGATATTGTTCCACGTCTGATGAGTACCCAAGAATTGAATATACTTGTTTTATCATGAATGGAAATGAAATGAAAAATTGTGAGTCTCTGGACTCTTCTGAACTAATGCCTGTGCAAATGGGGCCTATTCAGTCTCAAGAGGAGCATCCGAATTCATTTACTGGCCGTATGGAACGATCATGGATCTACTGAGTGTTTGGCATGACACCACTATATATTAAATTAGTCAATTTCCATGAATTGTATCATGATTCGTATTGCTTGCTTGTAGATTGGTACAGGGCATCTCTATTCTTACGGCTTTTCTAGTTTTGCTTTCTTCTGAATTGTTGTTCATACACTCATGATCGGCTGATTGCAATGGATGTACATATGTTATATCTGTTTAAATCCTTATTTTTACTATTGTACATTCCTTCTTTTCTTATAAGAGAATAGTGAAACTTACTGGGCAAGATTGCTCATTCTTTCCTACTCTCTTTCAAGAGTGACCATGAGGAAAATTCCAAAGGGAGCATGTGACTGAGTGCCATTCAACAAGTCTTTTAGCTTGGTGTTAGAGATGTAAACTTGTAATAGAAATAGATACTTACCCCAACTCCTTATAAATTTTAAGTATGGTATTTTGTATAATTTTCCACTGCAGACAAACTAAAGTTGATGTGTATAAAAAGGGTTTATTTTTGCATGACATTTCTATCATTTCTCAATTATTTGCAAATTATTGGGACGTTACAGGTATACAGCACACCGATCTATCTTGTTATCTCGATGTTCTTCTCGAGTAACCTATGACTATGGATATTTAGAATCTGTGTTTAAAGAGAATTGGTCTCATTATCATGATCTCATCATGATCCAATTTTCATTGCACAGACCCATGGACATCACAATATAAACATCATCTCGTGTATGTAATATAAAGTGAGAAAATGCCATTAATATTATTGCCAAAAAAGATTAGTATATAGTTACAAGTGTCATCACTAATGTGAGTTGGTTTGCAGGGCACTTATAAGTCATAACTAGTAGCTCAGTCTCAGGAAAGGAGCCTATAAGTCGTCTACAGTTGGCGGCGTCCCTATGTCGAGGTCTTGTCATACTTCCAACTTAAAGGCCTACTAATCTTAATCGAAAGGGTCATAAGGTCACCAAGTCTCTCTTCAAAGACAGTGTATGTAGTAACTCTCTTGACTACCACTGCGGGGGAGGCAATCAGCACCCTCTTCAGCGGATGATTATTTCCCTCAAATATTCCTTAGCATCCAAGAGAGTTTGGAACGATATATATATATATATATATATATATATATATATATATATATATATATATATTTCAAAAAATGTATTTTCAAACATTGTGAAGTAATTACATCTGAAGGCGCTAAGGCGCTACGAGGTGCCCACAAACAGAAGAAAGGTACATTCAACCCTAACTATAATCTTCTTGGTTGTCAACAGATCCTTCTCCATTCGAGGTATACTTTTGGGCCAAAAAGTCTGCATGGGAAAGCGGCTGGAGCTGCTCATCCCTAGTTAGCAAGATGCCTCCACGAATTACTACCTGAAAGGCTACTTTCCCATATGCGTGCATAGCCTTCATCTGGTCGCACTCCTCCCTAGCCTTCAAGCCAAGACCGTAGCACTCAACCCCGAAGACTTCAAGGTCGCCCATATATCGGGGAGTGGCCTTGTACTCATCGATGGCTCATTCACCAGCCTCGGTCGAAGTCTTATCCAAGGCAACCTTCTCGGCCAAAGTAGATGTATCCTTTAACTCTGCCAACTTCATCACGGCCTCTATCTCAGACACCTTCTTCAGGTGCTCCTCTTGCAGTCGAGCGAAAGCCTCGCTCAATTGTTGGGAGAGGCATTGCTCCAACGACAGTTTGGCCGCCAGCTTTTCTAACTCTTCAGTGTGGTGCACCAGCTCAACAATCATATGTTGAAACCTATAGGTAAGCTCCTCAGCCACCATCGCTCGTCTTGACTCCCAACGAGGATGCCTCTATATAGGCCTCGGGGACTCTAGGCTCCTCGACACTTCCTTCTAGTGGCAAATCACCACTAGCCGAGACTTGGAAGGCTGGGGAGGCAAATCTTCTATGCCCCCATTGTACTCTGCCTGCACTCGAGCTAGGAGCCTCTCCATCCTTGTCGAATCTAGACAAGGGATAGATGGCTTCTCGAGTGCTATCTCCTCAAGCATAGTTGGCTTCTCAGCCACCGCCGTGACCACCTCGATCGTCGTACTCAACCCCTCTAGGCAATTCCTTTTCAGTCCCATCTCTTCTATGAGCATGGGGGCACACTACTCTATGACGTCCCTCTCCGCTGCTGAGGTCCTCTCGTGCTCGGTTGTTCCAATGGCCACTTGTGCAGTGGGGTCATCCTCCACTATGATCACGTCTGCATCCCTAGCCTTTTCAGGCAGCGATGGAATGACCTCAGCAATTGCAGTAGCTGGGATTCCCTCTAGTGGGGCGATCTCTTCCTTTTCTCCAATCAGCTTTAGCTTCCTCTTCTTTCAGTCTTGTCCTCCTCGAATGATCGAGCCTTCGCCTTGAGGTCGAGGACTTGATGGTGATCCCTAGGATAAGTGCCGGTGCCACCCAACCCAATGACACCTCATCGACATATGCTAGTAGACGTCTATATGTTCTCCTCCTTGTCATGGACCGTAGCTAGTTCCCGTGCATTTGAGGGACAAAGAGTCGTCACCGGTTGCAAAGGCAAAGCGAGGAAACTAAGAAAAGGAAATGAAGACTTACCCCAAGCTCGACTCAGCTTGTAGCACACCGATTAAAACTCCGTCAGCTTCTGCTCCACTTTGTCAATGATCACATCATGGAGCTTGTTCGAGGCCACTCTTTCCTCCTTGCCGATCACCAAGATGTTGTCGGCCTTCAGTGGGTCCTTCAACCGAAGAGGAAACCCCTAGCCCTTGGCACTTTTCTACTCACATGTGATGAAGAAGAGTAGGTTCATCTAGCCTTTGTTGTTGGAGAGGCTCTTCGAGAACTCGATTCTAATCTGATTTGGACAAGCCTTCAAGTAATACAGCGACAACCCTGACTACGGGGATGATTGCAAAAGAAATGGTGTTGCAGCACCTTCACCGATGGCACCAAACCTCGCTTCACTCAAGCAAGGTAGAAGACGAAGATTAGACGCCATGAGTTTGACGTTAGCTATATGTACATGAGCTATCTTCAGTTCCACCCCCACCATGGCACCTTCTCTAAAAGAATCATCTTGTCAGAATGGATAGGTAGCCCTGACAGAGGCGCTCTAATCGGATCTCCTACTCTCAAGTGTTTTACAACTTCCCTGCACGAAACTTGAGAGTGGGGGCAAGTGAGGAGGTGTTTTTTTGTGTACCACTCATGTCTGGCCCATCGGCCTCGTATGGTCCACTATGGCCTATAGGCAACTGTTCACCCTCCACGTGTCTTCAGACACTTCAAAGGCGACAGAGCACACCTCCCCTCCTTATTTTGCTGTTTGCCCTCCACGTGTCCTTGGACGCTTTAGAGGCGACTGAGCACGATCTTATTCCTTAGAGGCCCCCACTCAGAGATGATGTCCTAGCCCCTCGCCAGCTATCCTTGGTGAGGTTCTATTTGCGAGCATACCCAAACAGATACGTTACCTGCATGTCATAGCGTAACGAGCTCCAACGGTTGAAACCATTCGCGTCCTTCTTGAACCCGTTACTTCTCTATAACTGGACAGTAACAGGGCACCTTCCCACGTCCTAAATGGTTAGCGCCATGCTCTCATCCCATTAAGGGATCCTCTTCATCAGAGTCGTAACTGTCACCGCTGCCGCATCAACCAGTTAGACTTTATCTATATAAAAGGGACCAAACCCTTTGGAACGAGGTACACAACCTTCTGCCTAAAAAACCCCCTCAAGCACTTACAAGTCATGGTACTGACTTAGGCATTAGAAAGTTTTTTTGCTAGTTCCAACACGGGGGCCCCCTTATGCTTTTCTTCTTTGTAGGATTTGCACCCTACATTTCTAGTTGGATCCCCACAACTCTAAAATTCAAAGTGTATAAGGAAGAGTGAAGCTAACGACCACTTTCCGATCTCCATATGTGTGTATACACATAGAGGGAGAGAGAGAGAGTATCTTCACTTATAAATAATATTGTCTTGTTATATAAGTTGATAGTTAAGTTAAGCTAACATGTGATTAAAGTCTTACCCTAAAAATTAGAAACAGACCGTTAAAGTCTTATTTGTAAGATTCATAGATTTTAAAAAGTCTATTTATTTTAAGTTAAACCAAAGTAAAAGTAAAAGTGAATTAAATTAAATTATTTTAATTCAATTCAATTCGAGTTGACTCCGACAATGGTTTGATTTAATTTCTGAAAAGTTTTTCCTCAACCAAACTATGCTATGCCATGGACACCTCTATTAAGAAGAGTCATTATTTTACTTTCTCTCGAAGGCATATCATGGTCGACGCATGGAGTTTGGAGTGTAGAATTAAGAGCGACTCTAATAGACATATCGGAGACCTTCGTGGGTAACTTTATTCAACCTTCAGGTACGTTTTCAATGCGCCCACTAAGGGTTTATTTGGTTGCATGTAAAATATTTTCATTGAAAAATAATTTTTCATGGAATAACTTTTACATAAAAATAAAAATTGTAATTGTCCATTTAGTTCTTAAATAAATATTTTTACTGGTTATTTGTGTAAATAGAAGATTAAAAAAAAGTGAAAAGTCAACAACATTAAATGTAAACTTTTATTAGAGAGTTGCATTGGGACACATGGGATATTATGGTCCACTCCAATAAGAGGGGGCCACATATCCCTAGTACACTATTCATCAAATTTTATTTTACTTTATTTTTTATTTTATTTTTTTAAAAAAATTAAAATTAAAAAATTAGTAGAAAACAAATAACTTTGACATAGACAATTTAAATTAGGAGGAATAAAATAAAAACCTAACTTGAATGAATAGTGTTCTATAGATATTTTAATAAAAAATAAAAATCAAAACAACTAATAAAAAATAATTAGATTTGACAAATGTGACTTACATGAGGGGGAAAAATAATTTAAATGAATAGTGCCTCACAAGTTGACACTGTAGCTACATTAATAAACGCAGAAAATTGTGAACCGGAAAATGGCATACGGATTTTTTTTACCGCGGATGTCAAAATTTAGAATTTTTAGGATAAAATTTTTCATATTTTATTTTTCAGGGAAACCAAATAACTCAAAACATAAAACTTTTCTTGAAAATATTTTACCGAGTGAGGTTTTTATGTAATCAAACGGATCCTAAATGTTTGACCGATGTAAAAAAGTAGCGGCATTGGCATTAACGTGCTGTATGATTCGTGGCGGACAGAAAAAAGATACGAGATTATGGTGCGACTGCAAGGAGGGTGGTATTATCGTCACCATTGTTCTTGTAAGATATTTCTCCAGCTGCTGCCGTTGCCGTTCTGGCATTTTGAAATATATCCATGTCGATGTCGAGGTTGATGTCTTTCCCGACCGGGAACTCATCATCTTGAAGCAGCTCCGGATTCGCTTGCAACCGTGAACTGAGCTTAGAACATTACCATTTTTAGCACTGTTCATATATCTTCGAACTCGGGAACACGATTTTAAAGCAGGAACAGCGTTTTCGAATGGTGTTAAAGGTCGTTTTTGAACCTCACATTTGACTAGAATAATTGGAATCGGAAGCAAACGCATTCCTGGACTAACAAATCGGATTGGCTCTCTCTCTCTCTCTCTCTACTAATGCGGAGGACCCTCTCCCTCGCCCTCCTGGTGACCTCCCCGCGGCTTCTGTATTCTCCTGCTCCGGTTGGAAGATGCAAGATGGCCATCACCCGACGCTCCGCTGGGAGGCTTGCTTCCAGAGCCAGAATGGACGCCTCGCGGCCACCTCAAGGTGAGACCTTTGTAGCATCGGGGAGCCAATCGCGTCCTCTATTTCTTTCCCCACCCTGCCTTTCTGTCCTTTTTTTACTCTTCGATCTTCTCGAACGGGCCCTCCTTCGGAAATGGTCTGCTGGTTTTCAATCTGGCGGTGGCGGGGACTTCAGAATGTTTAGCGTTCTTCTTTCATACTCTTCCGATGCTCCCTCCAGTTTCTGACCCTCCCGTGGATGCTTCCGACCCCGGGGTTCGAACGTATGCGAGACAAAAGAGGACAAAAGTGGGAGGGACTGTGGCCGTAGAAAGCCCAGACGATCAACCCATAGAGAAGGTAATTTATATATATTTTTTCCGACCAAAACAGCGTGCCTTCTTGTACTCGAATCCCCTTGCGGTAGGTTCTGTTCATGGTATTTGGTCGAGGTACAGCATCTACTCGATATTGCTTGTCAAAGTCTTTCAGAAGTATAATTTGCTGTTTATAGACATGAATTACTAAGCAGTTGGTTTACATTTGCTAATGCAAAATTGCGTGGTTGCAGCGTAATCCGGAGCCAGTCTCGCTTCCTGACATCGAGGAGTTTGCATATAAGGCAAAGACTATTACAGTTTCAAGTAAGAATACTTGAACAGGTGCATGATTATTTATGTCACTCGACTATATGCTATTTTTGTGTACCGTCGGTCATGTGTGTAAATGTTATCTGCACACGCCCTATGAACTGGAAGCTTTATTACGTAGGACATCAGTATTTACTTGAGAAATCGTTGGATACTTCAGTTAAAATCAAATTTAACCAAATCCAATAACCCACATATTTGGAATTACACTCAAAGTTGTTTTGTGAGGCATGCATGTCAAATGCTCAACCCAAGCATCTGTTAGACCTTGAAAACTCAAATCTATTGTTGTTTAGTCAACATTGCTTAATTCAATGATCAGCATAATGACCATCAGGTGCACAGATCTTTCTGTTATTTAGATTTCAGAGGGACAGAAGATGCACTTGTTCATCTGGACCGGCTCTTTGCGGTGGTGATCAAGAGAAGATGCCAGTATGCTTTGTTGATAAGAGATGATTAGCTTGTTTTTCAGATCTGAATTGTCTGATTTAATAGAAGTTTTAAACATGAAAATTTGGTGACTGACTTCAGAAACATAAGTTGGAAACTTAATGTTAGAGTTCTATTATTCGTTATCTAACAGTTGGGATTGACTTAGCTTCTTCTCCCCTGATTCATTAGGGTCTTCAAGAACATAAGCCTATTGGATATTGTTTGTCATTCAATAATATGTTTTTTTTCCTTCTCTTTTTCCAGGAACTGGTCATAAGAGGGCATGAATATTTATATTTTTTGTGTTTAAGTCATAGAGAGATCCCATGCATTCATTAAGTACTGGAAGGAAACAATGGTGCATGGCGAACTGGCTCACCTTGTGGGTCACTGTTAAGAATCTCTATCATTTGTTTATTTAAGAGATGGGTTGGGGTTGGTGTGGGCTCTCCTCTTTATTTCCCTTTTTTTTTTGGTTCTTAATAATATCATGGTGTTGAAAGTCTAGACCACAAGTAATGTTCAACCAAAATCACAAATGTAAAGGGAACTCTCTAGTCTCTAATGGATAAGATTGTATCCTATTTTTAAATCTGCATTTAGTGACATTACATGGATGAGCCTCCATGTCTTCTCAGTTTCTTTCTATTCTTAGGCCAACATCTAGTGAGGATCCTGGGCTAAGAATCTGAAATGGTTCTGGTATAGTTCGTGTATTCTTAATTTCCCAAGGAATGTGGCCAAGGTACTGGAGTTTCTTGGAAAGAAGTAAAGCAATGAAAAATGTTGATGTCCAAACCCCGCAAAGATGACAAAATCCTCAAAAAGCATTTATGACCCTTCCCACCAAATTTTAACTGTCGCAACCCTAGGAGTTCATTATCCAAGTTCTGATTTTGGACTAAATAAATCCATTCCTAATGCTTTGGTAAATTCAATTAGAACCTGCCACCTTGATGTGATAAAAATACTAAAATTCCTCCACTGTAAGAATATCTGAGTCACATGTATCCATAGAATGCTGCCTGCCTTTTTTCCAAGAGAACACTTCTGCAGAAAAGCATCACCCTGCCTTTTAAGTCCCTTTGTACTCAATTCTAGAATCTTCCTCCTTTAGTCTGAGAAGGCTGGACCATTATTGGAAGCATTATTTCAATGCATTTCTAGCATATCTCAAAAACCAGAGTTTCCTTCAATAATTCATTCAGCCATTACTGCTAAAGTGTCCGTTGAGTCCCACAAGCTGAAAGTGCTCAAGAAAGCATTAGGCATGGATGATGTTTATTATTTTTTCACAATCATAGGACGTTATCATGTTATCACTTTTATCCTATGATCACTTTTATCCTATGACAGGTTGGCAACCATTGAGTTATCTTCCTTGATCGCTTGGTATCTGAAGCAAATATGCCAATATCAGCATCTTTCATCTGAAACTAATCAATCTAGGGTTAAACAAAGGCAGACCTTCTCCTTTCTCCTCCCACTTGCAGATTCTATAATGTGGCTCATCCCTAATTACATGCACTTGTGCACTTTGCAGAATCAGGAAGCAGTTTAAGCTCTTCTTCAATAAGATTCTTCCAAAGTTGATTATAGACAGGTTGATGGAGTTTAGTTTTTGTCCCTTGGCTCTGTACTTGGGCCATAGTTTTGGATAAAAACTCAGTTACTTCCACCTTACTAGGAAACAGATGATCTATTCTTGTATCCTGGGTTGACTTGGAGTAATGGTTCTTCATACTAGAAAATAGGAGGCAAAGATCAATAGAGGAAATGTGATTGGACACTAATTTGTAACTATCATTATTTGTCTTTGGAAAATTTTCAGACTGAAATTTTCTTGCGATTGTAGGTAATTCATCCTGCATGTTGCTGGGTGATTAGACTAGACAAATTATCATGTGCCACCACTAGTTCTGACCCTGATCTCCACCTCCCCCCCCCTCCTTTTGTCTTTATCCATGGTGAAGGTGTTGAAAAACCAATGCTTTAGCAAGTAAATCGTCTAAACGCATGCATGTTTACTTCTTGGATAAGAGGATCTTTGTTTCTATTTGCCCTTATTTATCCATGGGTCTCACTTTATTTATATTAAATTATATCCATGACAGTTGCAGTGCTTCTATCCTGCATGTGCATCATTTAATAGTAGGTCTAATTAGAGGGGTTTTTTTGTATGAAATTTGATTTTGCAGGTCAGTCACAAGTCATTCAGTCTATAAATCCAGTTGAGAAAGATGAAGAACTCTCAACTGTCTCTACAGGTACTGGAGTTGGTCAAAATCTCACGGAAGACGGAATATTCAAACCTTGAGAGTTGAGAGTGAACCACATTTATAATGGCATATTGCTTCTTCTTTGTTTCAATGAGTTTCTACATGTAGAATCTTTGCTTTAGAGTTGCATCTAATGTAAATTGGTAGTCAACATTTCCTTTTTTGAAAGAGTTGATTCCAACTATTTGATACGACACAGTGGGCCCACCTGCAAATTGGGAACAAATCCTGGAAGGAATTCGACGGATGAGGTCTTCAGAAGATGCTCCTGTAGACTCAATGGGATGTGAGAAAGCAGGGAGCTATTTGCCACCCAAGGTATAAAATATTTTAGTCAGTCTCCTTCCTGTCCCACCATTTGGTGTCAATATTGCTGACTAAATAAAATCAAAATTCAACCGTGTGAGAATCTTGAAATCAGGATCACAGAATTACATATACTTTTAGTGTATATACAGCTTAAATTGAAACTATACTTAAGTAGGATTTAGGAATGTCTCAGATTTGCTATTATAAATAATTGGCAAGGGATAACAAATTTAAGGAGTCAAAATATCGTTACCAGAATTTAATGGTTCATCAGTTACTGCAATAAAATGGCTTAGGAAAAGAATAAAGAAAATAAGATCAGAAAATGAAATAAATCTTGGAATGTCATCAACGACTGTCCAGGTGTCACACCTATTCTTCAGACATTTGGCACCACAAAGATACAAGGAAGAAATTCCAGCTTTTGTGAAAGAGCTGACTTTGCACTCCGGACATTGAATATAGATTTCAAACGTTCGAATCAACACATTGTTACTCCCTACAGGCTCCAGTATAATTCAGTTATCCCAGAACACAACCGCTAGATTTCCATTTCCTCTAGGGCTTATGAATCTCTGCTTTCTAATTTGTTATGCCTTGTGGAATTTAATCCCAGAGCAAAAATTGATTTCTAATACCTAGAAAACAATAATCTAACACCAATTAACCGCAGTAGGACCTATATCCAAGGAAAGGAAGAAAAAAACCTTGGCTTTAACCTGATACCATTCCTATTTTTAACTAAACATTTTCATCCTCTTCCTTGGCATCACATTACAATATTCTCTTTGTTGTTGACAACTGCTTCACTTTTTAGAAGATCCATAATGTGCATTTCTAGCATTTGCATCCATAGCTTGTGTAACATAGTTGATTTGTGCATTAATGAGAGATACTGCAAAATTTCGCCAACTTCTGGATGCTGAGTCTTATGAGAAGTTTGTAATGAAATGCATAATATTTGGATGTGTGACCTAGGCATATCCAATTAAGGTCATTTTTTATGACAGAGGGATCACCTGATGCACACATCTTTCAGTGACTTGGGGTGACTGTGCTTGATCCTCACCCTGTGTTCATACATTTCTTTGGACATTCTCATGCATGAAATTGGCATTCTGCCTTGTTGCTAACTTGTTTGGCATGTCTGAATAAAGTATGTTTTATCCTTGTTAGGAAAGAAGATTTGCAGTTTTGGCATCTTCACTTCTTTCAAGTCAAACAAAGGATGAAGTAACACATGGTAAGTTTCTAAAAGTTTATTGTTTGAAATTACATAGGATATTTCTACTGAAATCATTAGAGATAGTGATCAAGTAATTCAAGCTTCACATTCCGAGAATATTTTCTCATAAGTATTCACCCATACAGTCTTTAAACTTCATGTTTTGAAGGCATCTTCTGTTAAACGCATTTTATGAAATTTAATGTGTGCAGGGGCTATTCAGAGACTTTCTCAGAAAGGGCTACTTCTTCCTGATGCGATTGTTAGCACTGATGAAGCAACCATCTCTTCTATTATCTACCCGGTACACATTCATTACATGCTGATAAGTTGCATAATTTATCTCATTTCATAATGGAATGTCTCTGCTTGTATTTTATACCTGTAATGTCAATAGCTGCGAAGAGTAGCTGCAACCCTGTTTTCTCTTCTTCTCTCTTTCCTCTAAAAGATGCATGGCTATTAAGATATATTTGAAAGCACAATACTGGTCCTATTTTCCTTGAATAACTTAACATGTGTCAGATGTTAGGATACATTTGTTTAAAAGAACAAGCTGCACATGGTGACAAACAATGGCTGCATGGTGCTAGAGTGGTCTCATAATGAGTGGGGATAAACAGAATATGTTTAAAACAGAGTTGTCCATGGTTATCCTTAGGTGGCAAACCCCGTATTTATCATTATCTACATGACATAGTTTAAGGTCAGGCCTACATGTGAGAGAGAATATTAGAGTAATACCTCATGGAAGGGACAAGTAAACTTAAAACAGTGGAGCATTTTACTCGATGCCTTAAGATTTTGAGTTGGATGGTTCAATAATTCAACATGATAGTATCAATGCATGAGATTTCTCTTTTTATTTCTGGTGTGCATGCTCCACATATTTGTCATGGTGCATATGGCATAGTCTTAAGTTGGACTGCATGTCAACTAATGTGCTGGGATATTCTCATGTTGAGGCTGAGTTGAGCTGACACTAAAAAGGAAAAAAAAAGAACATGTTTAAAATAGTGGTGCCTCATCCTCTCTCTTATCATAAGTTTTTGAGTTACATGACCCAAGAACTTCAATAAGTGAGAGAGGATGGAGTGTTATAATTATGGAGGGCAGGATCGGATCGGACCCCTGAATCGGCCAGGGCCAATCCCGATCCTATCCGGCCGATTCCTGATCAGAATAGGTCAGAATCTGAGGAATCAACCTGGATTGGGCATGGCCCATCCGATCCAAAATCGGCCGATCCCGATCCGGATTGGATGATTCTGCCTTCCATGGTTATAATGATGTCTTGCTTTTTGCAGCAATCCTTGATGGCTGAAATAAAAATTATTCGACAAGGAAGCACAGTTATCAAGTTACCTTTAGGAGGGTAATAAATCAGGAGCTGGCTGTGGTCAGGGAGCACAGTCATTGAATAAGTTGCTTCATTTCTTTATTGTGTAAGAAAATGTAGAAGTCTCACATGATTATTAATTAAGCAATCCATTGTGCATACTGTCATCACTTTTTCGGTTTTTCCTATGTTGCTAATCCTATGCGCCATCTCGGATATTAGAATCTCGCTTTAACAAGTTTCTGTGACTTATTAGTTTGCTGCTTGTTTGCTGCCATTCCATTTCCCATTTTGTGTTCTACCTTACATTTTCATTTTATGGTACTTTAATTGCTGAAGTATCCCTCCTTTTATGTTTTTGAAATAATGTTACCTCAAAATCCCAGGCATTTGTTTTGAGGCCGAGGTGAGATCCTGTTACCTTTCCCGTCTTTTCTTTCTTTCTTCCTTTTTTTTTTTCGAGGAAAGGTGGACTTTATACGGCCACTTTATATAGAACATAATAGGTAGAGTCAAAGGGAGAAGGTGAGGAGAGGTTCCTCAAACCTCACAACTCACAAGTGACAAGAAGAAAAGGACAACGGTACTGCAGTAGCTTTAGTTCCCCTTTCCAATTATCAGTGGATGCCTCTCTTGCTTTTTGCCTTTAATTATGTACACAAGTAGTCTGATCTTCCAATTGGGATTGATCTTGTAGTACCTGACCAGTAGAGTTGCATTGACTTCTCTGAGCTCCAGCTAGGTGACAATTTTTCTGAGAATTATAGAACCAGATATATTGAATACCTACAAGCCAATATTGTGGCCTGTTGTCAACCCAGTCAGTCACCAAGTGTGAGGACTTAACTTCTAAAAGATACTTGAAGCTTTTTGTTGTTGTCCTTCATTTAATGGTTTAGGACCAGTGGATCAACCAATAGAGTTGGGATCAGGTCATCAGGTCATAATGGCATGAGAATTTGAGTTCACATTTGACATGGTTATTTTTGGACCCCAGAAATTTTAAAAAATTTGTTGGTGTCTTTCTTATACATGCAAGTTCCAGCAAAAATAAAGCTATATAGATTCTCATGAATGTTCATAGCATCTAGAAGAAAAAGAACACCCCCCCCCCCCACACCACCACAACGGAACATGCTTATGGTCGGGTTTGAGGAAAGGAAAGCCAACCCCCACTAGAATCCCCACCGGTGCATTCCACCGGGTGGGATTTCAAGAAAGTGGTGCCCACTTCCTATTCCCAAGATAAGGAAGAGAAGAAGAAATCTCCACCGGTGCATGTCACCAATGGGGTTTTAAAAGGAAGAAGAGGGCAGCCCCGCTTATTTGGAAAGAAGAAGGAAGGAGAGAAGAGAGAAAAGATCCCCACTGGTACATGCCACCAGTAGGGTTTTACAAAAGGAAGGAGGGGCAGCCCCATCAATCCATCCGATGGAGAAATAAAGAAGGAGAGAAGGGATCCCCACTGGTGCATGCCACCATTGGGTTTTCAAAAGGGAAGAGGAAGCCGACCCCACTACCCCATGACCACCAGCGCATGTTCACGATGGGGTTTTTAAAGAAAAAGGAATGAAACCCCACCGGTGCATGCTCTCAGTGGGTCGCCGGTGGGATTTAAAAAAAAAAAAAAGGAAAGACCCCCGCCAGTGCATGCTCCTAATGGAGTTTGAAAAGAAAAAGCAAAGAAATTCTGCATGTGCATGCTTCCAGTGGGGTTTTAAAAGAAAAGGAAAGAAATCCCATTGACACATGCCCCGATGGGGTTTTAAAAGAACAAGAGAAGAAAAACTCCACCAGCGCATGCTTCCAGTGGGGATTTGAGAGAGACAGATCAAGGGGGTGCCATCTTCATCCCCTGCTGCCTCCTAGCTCCTATAAATAGGAGGTTTAGCCCTCTCATTCCAAGGATGGTATACAAGAAGCTACAAGGTCAGTCATGACAAGGAAGAAGAAGCACACAGCTCCAAGTTAGCAAGAAGCAAAGCAAGAGGAGAAGAAGAAATTTGGGAGATCAGCTTTTAAGGGAAGACAAAGGGGAGATCAGGAATTGCAGAAAACCCTGGGAGTTTGACTTATATGTCCTCTTAAGTTCATCTTGTAAACTGCACACATGTATGAACGTCTATGAACATACAAGACCATGTAGAGTTAACAAGAAAATTGAAACAATCAGGGTTGGCCATACCATATAACATACCAGTGCTGGGCCTGGGCACGGTGCGGCTCTGGGCACCCCAGCTGACCCTATGGCTCCCTGCCTCCACCGCCCGCTGCCGGGCTGACTTGCTGCACAGTGTCGCAGCCACCATAGTCCCCACGCCAGTGATTGCCAGCTGCCTGCCCCCCTGGCCACCGTCCCCCTTCCAGCCACGGTGGTCGTGACTGTCCTGTTGATCACCCTAGGACTGCCCACCTCGACGGCCTGCCCCCAAACTCACCTTTCTGCCAAGTAATGCCGCCGCAGCCACCGTAGGCCCCATGCCCACTATGATCATCCTGCCAATTGTTCCTCCGGCCACCATCTCCTTGCTAACCATGGTTGCCATGGCTGTGCTGCTGCCATCCGCTTCCCATTCCCCACCATCCTCAGTCGGAGTACCCTCCCGGTGGTGCGCCCCTGTCCAGTCCAAAAGAAAAAAAAAAAACAGAAGGGGGAGAGGAAGAGACAAAGAATAAATGTTTACCTGGTGGTGTATGTTCCCAGTGGTGCAGCCACCCCACTCCTCAGCCTCCTATAAAAGGAGACCAACTCCAAAGCTGAGGAGGAAACAACAAGAACAAGCAGAAGCACAAGCAGGAGAAGAAGAAGAAGAGAGGAGAGAAGAAGAAGCCCAGAAAACTCCCAGAATAGTCCATTGAGTCCATTGTTTGTAAACCAGTCCCTATGAGTTTAGAAAATGGACTCAATGGACTATTCTATGACAGAAGAATGAATGGAAATATGTTTCTGTACTTGGTATATGTTTGGTCTACATCATTATTTTCTGCAAAAAAGTTACAGAAAAACCCTGTCTTCTGTTTATTCGTATAAATGACCAAAACAAGGAAACTTTCTGGATTTAATACTTCCTGGATGTAAAAGGGATGTCAAAGCCATTTCTAAAAATTCTGAAAATTCAGAAATGATGTCTTATGGGGTAGAATATAAGAAAAATTCATAAGGCCACCCCTATTCATCAGAAAAAAATTACAAAATAACCCTCATATGACCAGAAATTACAAATCAGTCCTCAATAAGAGGGGGAATTCACAATCCAGTCCCTACTTTAAAGGGTATACGGCAAATCAGTCCTTAAATATGAAGAAATTTCTGAATCAGTCCATGTTTTAAGGGAGATTTTACAAATCAGTCCCTAGATAAAGGGGAAACTCGTACATTAGTCCTCATTTGAGGGGGATTTTGTGAAACAGTCCATAAAATATGATGAGATTTCCGAATCAGTCCATATTTCAAGGGGGGTTTTATAAATCAGTCCTCATTTCAGGGGCTATACGCAAATCAGTCCCCATTAATGGAGGAAATGTATGATTCAGTCCCCATCCTAAGGATATTTTTTCAAATCAGTCCATTAACATGAAGGAACTTCTGAAGTAATCCCCATTCTAGGGGAAACATGATGAATCAGTCCCATTTTGTGAGACATTTCATAAATCAGCCCTCATTCCAGGGATTTACTTTGAATAATTAAAAGGTCTAGTCATGTATCAAAGGTGTTCGAGTTCTCCTTGATGTAAAAGAAACGTCGACTCATCGACGGGGAATGGTCCAATGCACAAACTCCGAATCACCTGAAGTTCATACGTGGAAGATGATTGTGAATCCCTAATCATATGTATGAGGGGCCTTGCATCCAGATTTTCCATGTATTGACGATACATACGTAAAGAAAAGAACGAAACTAATATCGAAGAAAAGAAATGATATTAGAATCTAGAAATATATATAAAAAGTTCTTTTCGAACAACTTCATAAACTTGAGGTCACAAATCTTTTTCTATCTTTACCTACTAGGTTGGATTCTACTCAAGAAAGGCCCGTTACTTGAAGAAGGTTGCTGAAATTTGTCTTCAAAAGTATGGTGGAGATATCCCATCTTCTTTAGAGGAGCTGCTCTCTCTTCCAGGCATTGGTCCTAAGATGGCACATCTGGTAGGACCTTAATTACTTTGGCCTCATTATCAAATTTTTGCTGTTCCACTCAGTTGCAAATCTTCTTACTACTTAGGTTATGAATGTTGGATGGAATAATGTACAAGGAATATGTGTGGATACTCATGTACATCGAATTTGTAATCGACTTGGGTGGGTATCAAAGCCTGGGAGGAAGCAGGTATGAGATGGCTCATCATTCCTTTCTAATAAGCTATTCTTCCAGCTAAATTCTAGGAATAACACCATCTCTTTGTTTGTGGTAGAAAACGTCAACTCCCGAGGAAACAAGGGTTTCTTTGCAAACATGGCTACCAAAGGATGAATGGGTTGCAATTAACCCTTTGTTGGTATGTAAATATTTGTTTTCTCAAAAATTAGGCTTAAATCTATTTTCTACTTTGCATTATTTTGGGGAAAAAGTAGATAATTATCATGTCCATGTTCCATCTCTTACTTCTAACCACCATTATACACTCCTTTCTGTGTCATTTGATTTATTTTTCATCCAATTCTCACATAGTAATTTGTTGGAATACGATCTCTTCAATTATTGATGACAAAGTACGGAAATAATCTCTTGTACTTACGTGCTGCAGCAATCTTAAAGCTTTTCATTTCCCTTTGCTCATGTTAGTGGTCAGCCCTTTGATATCTTCCTATATTATTGTCTTTTTAATTTGTAAAAGTGATTTTGGCTTTGTTTTATGTGTGGGATTTTACTCAATTTGGTGTTGTAGTTTCTGTCATTTGCTTGTTGATCATAAAGAAATGTGGGTGCTACTCATCATTCTCGATCTATGTAGGGGTTAAAGTTGATGCCCTATTTTAATCCACAGGTCGGGTTTGGGCAGACAATCTGTACCCCTCTCAGGCCACGCTGTGGAGACTGCAGCATAAATAAGCATTGTCCATCTGCTTTCCAGGAAATTTCAAGTCCCAAGTCCAAAGCTAAGAATTCAATCCCTAAGAAAGAACATTGATCTTATTAACGACCGAGTTGCTTGACTGCTTTTTGATCATCGTGGCGCTCAATTGGTCGTGCCCGAGGAGATGATACTGTTTTCATCAAAAGCTGTCTTCCCGGTGTGATATTTTAAGCAAGGTAAAAGTTTTGGTGGTCTAACTCATGATATTACACCGACACTGTGGAATCTCTGGCCAAACTGTGTTCTACTGACGCAATACTCGTAGCTTTGTGAATATAAGCATGTGGCATATATTTTAAGTTTCGAGTTTTTTTGGGTACCAAACGAAATGGGTGTTGTATGGGCACTCTAATGGGAATTTTCCCTGCTTTATGCGTTTGTTATTGGCACAATTTGAATCTACTGACGTACAAAGTCATACACAGAACCCCGATGGATCAGATTTGTCAGCAAGGCTCCTGTTCCAAACGCATCATTTTGGAGGACTTTGTCACTAATGATTATCGAACTGGTAACCTTATTTGGATCAGATTTCGTTGTGCAAAATGAACAGTGAGCACCATGTTCTCTCAGCAGAATCAGTGAATGGATCATCAGAAGAATGTGGCAACTGCAGACGTTGGGTGGAGCCTCAACCCAAACCTGGGCGATTCATCTTTTATCCTTACCAGTTAACAAGTAGCTCAACTGCGTTGGTTTCCTGTGGCATCGCACAAAAGGGACCAACATATTCACATTTCATGGTTTATGCGCGACCAAGCCCGTGCGGAGCATGTTGCTCTCTGCAATGCCAATAGATAACAGACTTGAAATAATCACTTCAATAAAGCAGAATAGCAAGGCCTCTTTTTTTTCAAAAAAAGAAAAAAATTACTTGGAAGGAAATGCTAGAGATTGCTCGGATTTGTATTGTTCCCGTCCAACAATTTCACAAATTTATGGGTTTTCCGAAATATTCCGCCATCAAAATAGCAGGCCCAGGCGGGATTGGCGGGGTGACCAACCGCTCTGTTCTCTCTATAGAGCGGGAGGAAAAAACAACATCATAAAAACTCCCTTCTTTCTAACTTTGGTGTTGCTACAAACAAGGAACGGAAAATTAGACAACAGACATGTGCATGTCCCTCTTCACAGCGTTGGTCCATGTCTTTCTTCTTTTTAGACGACATGGGTCCCTACCTACCGAAAATCGGATTACCTCCCTAAAAGTTTTCATTACAGTTACACTCTATCAAGATAAAGAAAATAAGATTGGTGTGCACCAAGGTCCAGTTTAATGTGTGGTGTGGGTGCATGTTGTGCTGACAACCGAGACTGATCTGTAAAGAGTCTAGAGAGACGAGACACTCAGTTAATGAAGATTTGAAAAGTCTTAACATATATTTGTATTGACTTAACATTTACTGCTCTTTCACTCACATATACAACATTTCATCAACTTATGCACCATTAATTAAGTGTCGAATCTCCCCGGACTCTTTATAGATCAACCCCTAGTCATCCATATATACAGTGTACGCGCACCAAATATTTCTTAGAAAATAAAGCTCACTACTGGCAGGAAGGGTTCTTAACATATCAATTGTGCCTTGCTATGTCACGTCATTTTGTAGCCTAATTCAACTTGATACACGTAAAAGGCCATCTGCATAATATCTCAATATATATTAATAATAAATAAATACTTGCTATCTGTTTAGGACAGGATTGACTCACGTGAGAGATGTGAAATCCCTTTTAGCCTGGCCATTACTCCATGGAGAAGATGGACGCCGAATCTGCTATTAGCTGTTGGACGGCCTTGAGATTTTGGAAAACTTGATGGCGATTCGCGACGGCCAACGGGAGATCTGTAAGAAGGAACCAAGAATTAGGGGGTCTTGAGATTAAAATCTCAGAAAAAAAATCTTTTACTGCCTAAATTAGAACTAGATAAGAGTTAGAGCAAGAGTATAAGTGATTCGAGATTGCTTCTCACAGTTTGAATACAATCTTGCATCATAGCTGTAGCTAAAGTGCTTCCTTTGAGATTTATGTCAGTTAAGCCACCCAACCTCCCATGCGATGTGGCAGTAAATATGGCCATGTTAATGGATCTACGTTCTGCTGATGATGAAGTTTGTCACACGCTGGACACAATGGATCTCTATCGACTGCATGCGGACAACATCACACAGCAATGATGCCCTCAAGTCGTCTCTCCGTACATTTGTCATGCCCTGACATTGACGTCAGGGACCTGGGGATGATGTGGGCTCTCCATACTTTCGAGTGCAGATGTGGAGTGGTGCTTTACGTAGACAAACAACATCGGACTTTGAGGCTCCACTTTCAGGTCTATAGATCAGTTTTATCAGACAGAAGTATCCACCACTTCACTTCCACCGAGCTAAAGTTCTACTGGCTTAAGGATCTGTCGGACTAAATACTCTCTGAGCTATAAGCTATCGAGACAAGGTCTATCGAGCAAAGGTCTACCGAGATAGAGTATGGAGTGCAGATCGAGCTAACTTTCTATCCTAGCGCATGTCGAGACATTGTCTTGGGAGCTACATTGTCATCTCGGGTTATCCTCCTGTCAACACTGGGACAACGGCCCTTCCTTAGGATGGCGGATCAGATGCTAGTGACGTTTTGTGAGCCCCATTTGATAACTGAGTCTCTAGTAGCAGACTCTTGTTTGGTAAGTGAACTTTCACTTGTTAAGCCAAGCTTAATAACTGAACTTTACGGATTAGACTAGATGTCAGAGATTTTCTCTCTTCACTCTCCATAATATTTCTCAAAGTATATTAATTTGTCTACCTTAAATAACTATTTATTCATAAGGTTGAACAAATACAACCTATCTCCTATGTAAATTCATTGTTCAACAACTATTTGTCCATCTTACAAATAGCTATTTAAGGTGGATAAATAGGTTTACAAAGGGAATGACACCCAAGCTTGGTAGGATTTGCACACCTCTTGCGCGAGTCAAAAATATCTGTCCAAGATGGGTAGGAAATATTTTTCTTAATGATAACACTAGATCCACTGTTATATAACTACCAACGAATTACGACCATTCACCCAACAACAAGTAGATAAATGATAATAAATAAGATTTTTTACATAAATACAATTGTTGAAAGGATGATTGGGCAAAAATCTATCCAAAATTTGCATTGTCATCAAACACCTTATTATGTGAAAACATTTGCACTATAAACGCTCCAGCACCCTCAGGAGAGAGAGAGAGAGAGAGATTTTTTATGACAGTGCAAATTTAAGATGAATTTTTACCCAATTATGTTTATAACTGGGGCATATATGAAAAAAAACCTAATAAAAACCATGTTCCATAATGGTCAGAGCAGGTAGGTCTTAATATGAATGTACGATGATCTGTGCAAGAAGATTCACTGTGAGCAATGATATCAAACGAGCACATAATTAAAACTGGAGAAAAAATAGGACGACGTTTTCTTCGCTTGCAAGAGGACATAACATTCGAACCGGGTCAGGGCGCTCGACAGTCGAAAAATGAGATCTCTGTGCCTCGTTTAACAAATCAGGGACAGAGATGACAGATGAAATAGACGCCGCCGTCCCGACCATACCACCCGCAATGGCTAACACCTCTCAGGTTCACATGTGTATAACTAGATGGGATAGTTCAGCAAAAGGAAAAATATGCTCTTAACAAGTTTAAATGACATCGAATAAACCCAATCAGAGGATTGGAATACCTCACTTCAGCCAAAAGAAACAAAGACTTGGAGTAATGCTCACAAACAATGAAAACAGCAGCATCACTAAAGGGTGAACCGTGAAAGAAATAGTCTCAGTGACTACAACCAGCTAATATAGCTCGATGTCCCCACATGGTGAAGATAAATAAGTTTGGACTAAGTCAATTCCAACCAATGATGTACGTAATTGTCTCTAGGAAGCCTGACAAGGAAGATTGCTCCTGCGCCATGCCCAGTAGTTTGAACGCATGGGATCCATTCTCTCTAAGATGGAGCATACTGTACCTGGCAAACTAGCATCCGGTAGCTCCATTTCAGAACTTAAACGCTGTACAGCGGTTCTGAGCTCCGTACATGGTTGTAGACCATGGGAAAGAAGGTCCAACAATAGGCACAACGCAAAAATGCAGTTGTGACTGGTTTGCAGAACCTTGAGGCACACTTCAGAGACAAGACTCGCGCCTACCAACAAGTCAGGGTCACCCTTGTATAAACCTCGAAGGTACCTCCAGGGGCTCTCATTCTCGGGGTTCTTGAGAATGGCTTCAACAGCATATCTTCCTTCTGACTCCCTCGTGCCCTGAAGACCACCCAAGAGTGGGGACCTCGTGATCACAAAGTACCTCTGTGGCAGATCAGCAACCATCAACAATGAGTAATTTCACATCTAAGTAAAAAAGAATAATCAGCATGGCTAAAATTTCTGATGCTAAGAGAACCGCATGCACACTAATCAATATTTCGTTTGAAGGCATCCTGACATTTAGCAATGTTCAACTACCGAATGGCAGGTGGTCAGCATAATAAGAGAGAATAAACCAACAGCAAGTTTAATTCTCAGTCTCCGCATGACGGAAGGACTTTGAGTTCTTACAGTGTCTGCATATGCACATATTTGTGTCTAAGATGTATACCATGGGGGCTGGGGCATTCCTCACACTATTCTCATACGCTTTTGAGTTATGTCGCTTGTTATCACTTTTTCCTTTATTCTATCTAGCATCTTATGTCATCTTTTAGTCGCTAAACCAAAATGAGACAAGATATACACGCATGTTCCAGAAATCTGCTCAGAAGAACCAATGTTTTGCCCAAAAGGAGGTAGAGTAATAAAAAATACAAACAAGTTTATAAACAAGAAAGGAATCCAGAGGCAAACAGAAAAGGAAAAGAGCCTGTTCCTCTGAAAACTGAAATAAATATCTACTCTTTATCATGATAGATTAGAACTTAAGCCAAAGTGAAATCGTGTTTGCCAACGGGCAAAAAGGATTATTTCTAGGCATTTGAAATTTTTTCTCTCAACTACCATTTGGGTGTGTTTGCAAAACCCGTGAAAATCAGTGGTTAAAAATAAAAGCATAGGAAGATTTAAGCATGCAAACACCTTGATCACTCCTTGAATATTGCATCATGAAACTCTCACCATCCCTGGAGAACAATGCTATTGGACAGTGGACACTAACATTTTCTTTGCTAAGTCACTTAGGTTTGTGAAAAAAACTATAATCAGCTAGAACCAATTCTTCAATGTGCATCTTCTCTTTTTGAGAAGCTAAAGAGAGTTAGGATAGTCCTTGGCTTAGCGGATACAGCTTCCAGTGTGGTGGAACTAAAAGAACTTCATGTCACTATCATTTTAACACGTGAGAGTTTCTTCTATGAGAAGTTTAAGGATTACCAATTCGATCACTTACTCCTTGAAAAAAGGAGCTCCTTTAACAGCTACAAGCATATATATGGTGGTTAAATGGTAGATGGATAAGGTCTTTAATGTATCAAGACAACCCATAATTTACATGTTTCCAATAAGGTTATAGATGTCTTTCACCAAAGCAGCAGAAACTCAAAACATTATGCAGATTCAGTCAGACTGATATGTGATAATTAGTTATGTCAACTGTCTTACGATCAAATCTTGTTATGATTGCAAGGATATGCTGGTGGTAGAAATAACCAGTTCTATATTCTCATGCCATAATGATACCGTAGCCCCGCTCTAACTGCATTTGGCTCAATCATTATGAAAATGATCTGGTTAAGGGCTATTCTAGAAATCCTAGTCCTCCTAGAGATGAATTCACCTCAAATTGAGATTGCTTAGTGTAGGACAAATTCAGAAAGTCCATCAAAGCAAACCAATTTATATCCAAACTTTAGTTACCCTCACTGAGGAACAAACATGGTATTCAAGAGGCAGGCATGCCTCCTAATCAAAGTATGACAAGGGAGCAAACAACTTTTACAAAAACAGAGCTCATCGAGTTAAAAATAGAAAACTGGAATCAACTTTGCCTCTATGTTGAGTAGAGAAAATTTTCAGAAAGTAGTCCATGGAGAATAATAAAAGCATTTTACTAGTAAAATTTTTAATTAAGTTAGTGTCAAGTTTCACATCATTTTCAAGGTCAAAAGCTTTGGTTTTTCTCCTATCCTATCTTGTCTAGCATTTTCTTCAATTTCCACCTAGATATCTAATTTGGATAATGGTTGCATTATTCTGCAGCCTAAATACCTTCTCACAGCATAGTAGCACATGCTTAAAATGTGCACAGAAAAACAAAGAAAAAATCATGCTAACAGTGAATGTGGAAGTTCACACCTGATTCCAAGCAGAATTGTTAAAAATGTCATCATCCAGCAGCTGACAGCAATAATCGAGCTCATCTTCCCAACCACCGAATGCCTGAAGAACCCACTGCATAAGAAATAAGGTATGTTTACATTCCTCCTCCAATCTACTTAGAAACATAAAGACAAGACATGGTAAGTGAAAACAAGAATTTTTCTGCGGACAATCTCCTAGCAGAATCTGAAGTCATTCCACAAACAGACAACAAAAAAGTGAGCAATAAGCATCAAAATGCAGCAGTTTTACCTGTCTGTGAGACCAAGCATGATAGTTCTTAGCATCAAGGGCAAGAATCTTCTTAGTGAATTCAAGCTCCTTGTTTGCACTTCCAGTCCCCAATTTTTCTGCAAGCCACCGCCTATGATGCCTACATGTTACCTATTTACTTTGATTAGTTTCATTTGCAAAACATATATAACACTGAACATGATGCTGAACAATGTGAGCCAAAACATCTATTGGTTTAGTAAATCTGCCATCTGGCAGCCATTGTTCAGTTGATAAATAAATGGAAATCAAAATTGTGTGAGCCAATGGCAACTAGTGTTTATTTGTTGCAATGATGAAATCAGCACTAAATCCACTTAAAAATATCTGCTTATTGTGTCTCAAGAGAGAAAATCGGTGAATGGTCTTTCTCACCAGATTTGGTAGTTCTTAGAATTGCTCGATGCAATTTCATCAACATATTCCAATTCTTCCCATAAATCGACATTTAATGAATCAATAATAAGACGTCTGAAATGCCAGACCTGCATCGCAGAAGAGACAAAATGTATCAATTGAAGGTTTAAATGTCCAGCAGATGCTAATCATACTACAGAGTTACCAGATCAGCAACCTTGAGACTTGAAAAATCATATCCTGAAGTTATGACTGGAAACCCTAGAAAAATTTTCAGTTGGAGTAGATGACAACATAGAAAAATCAATTAATTTGGTAAACGAGTTTGCACCTAAATTGACCAATGCAAACATGTTTAACTTCTTTGTTGACGTATATCCTAGATCTCTATTTCAACTCAATGAATGAATGTATGAACCATGTATAAAGATAAGTAATCATAGGAACAGCAGTCCTTCCATCCAACAATCTACAAAGACAACAGTCCAAAATCACCACATGGGCAAGGTACATTTTTCGGAAACCCCAAATCTGCAAAGTCTTTCTATTACGTTCTTTGAAAGCAAGTTTTTCTATTACGTTAGACTGCAATAACACAAAACAAAGGATTCCGATCGAGAATACTTTATTCATTTGACATCAAGTTCTACTTCTCTTTCTGACAGATAATAGCCAAACAAAATATGATGGATATAAAAAATACTCCCTTCAAACTTCACCTAGACTCGAATGTTATCCATACCGAAAGGGTAATGGACCCTTGGAGGACTAACCAGTAACCACAGTTGGATACTTACTGAAATCTACATCTATTCCGATGGTTTTTCTGCCAACTGGAACCTTGTGACTTTGATCGGTCACGTCTTTGTGTTTTTAATTGTTGACAGGAAATACACGGCCTTCTTAACAAAAAACATCCGCATCTATCACTGTTTGGCACCTAATTCTTAAATCAGAAAATTGTAACTTATCGTAAAGTTTGCAAATACACGACCTGGCCTTCTGTGTGTGAAAATTAATTGGTCAAGAAGTTTCTGCGAGCAGCAGTGTCCGCTTCTTAAGCAAACAAAGCAACAGCAGAACCAGAAAAGGGCCTGTGGGACATGGCAGAAACCGAGGAAAAAAAAAAGGGGGGGCGGGGCGGTGGCAACTAGTGGCGACTAAGCCAAAGTAGGTTTCAGGGAGGGGAACAGAAAGAAAGGGAGGCAAAAGAAGCAGACTTGGTTGTAGTTAACTAGCAGCAGCATGCGTTGTTTACGCCCAATTCGTCGACGAAAAGAAGTAGGAATTAGGGGAACGGGAACGGGGGGCTTAGAGTGAGGTATCTCACAGTATAGTTGCCGGGGTTAATCTTGATAGCCTCGGAGGTGAGCTGTAGCGAACGATAGCTCCTCTCGTTGGCGAAGTAGACGGCACGGAAGTAGTCCATGGTCTCCCGGAACTCATCCCGGTAGGCGATGGGGACGACGGGGTTTGGCCCGTCGTCCTGGGGGATCGGCACCACGTCCGACCAGCCAGGCCTCCGGCTGAAGGGCACCCATCCTTCGTCTTCGTCAGACGACATCCTTCGCCCGCGGTCGATGGGACGAACTCGACTGGATCCGGCGAAGCCCGGGCGACAGGGAGAAGGGGGAACCTGCTTTGCTTCTCGCTAATCTGCAGGCTTCTCCTTCCGAACATATGAAAAGAAGCGAATAAAATGGAAACGGAAAAAGGAAAAGAAGACCATGGTCTTGCCTTCGAACAAAAATTAGAAATTTTTTATTAAAAGAGGTGGAAAACCTTTCTTTCATGATTTTGGTTTTAAATTTTATTCCTACAAGTTCATTTTTTTCCTCAAACCTTACTCTATTCATTGAAAAATAGAATGGTGACGATGCAACAACTATTTTTTTAGATTAAATTAGTTCTATACCCGTTGATAAGGAGTAGGACTGTCAATGGATCAGGTTCGGGTTGGACTTATATAAGTCCGGTCCAGACCCGACTTATCATTATGTAAGTCCAAGTCTGGTCTAAGTCCGAGCAATGTCGGGTCGGATTAGGTAGGGCCCAATATTTTTACAAAATTATAAAGTCCGACTAAAATTCGGCTTGGTCTGAATATATATAATTAAATTAATAATAAAATAATATATTTAATAATATAAAATATATAATCTCATTCAATTAAGAGTTTTGATGTTACTTATTTAATTTGTTTGAAAAGAGAGTTTTTAATTTTTAAATAAGTAAATTAACATAATTTTAATTAAGTAAAATTTAAGATTTAAAAGAAGAAAAAAAAACGAGTCGAGCCGGCTCATCGGGCCAAACTCAAAGTCCGAGTCCGGCCCAAGAGTCTAGTCGGGCTGGACTTTTAGGCCCTACTAAAAATCTATGGACCGAAAAGAGTCTTGCGATCCGACTCAAAATCGGGTCAAGTCTGCGGACCCGTCGAGCCAACCCGGCCCATTGCCAACCCTAATAAGGAGGGGAGAAAAAAAGTAACTTTTCATTAGAGAAATGTGTATATATGTGTCTTACCTCACTCTTTCTCTTAATTTTAGGTAAAAATATATCAAAATTTTAATATATCAGGGAAGTTGGTTTTTTAAAAACAAAGATGCTGGCATATCTTTTGTAAGTTTGTCTTTTTTTTAATGGGAAAGGAAATATCTTGATGCTACCATCTTTTTTACAAAAGTTAACGTCGCTCAAGTCACTAATAATTTTTTTAGTTGCCAACATAAGCCCTCTTTTTTTGGGACATTAGAAAAAGGTTGTCATGATGAACTTAAAAGTATAAAAAGTGGTACAGGGAATAGAAGAAAAGACAGAACACACCACCCATACCAAACACAGCAGAGGTGAGGAAGCGTGCACTGACCAACACAAGCCTCTCACACAAAGGAAAAGTTTTCATAGACCTAAGGTCCTTACAAGGGTGGACAAACACTATTGAACCCACAGAAAGAGAGGAACTATCTCTGCATATGTTGAAAGTTGCATGAGAGACGATTGCCGAATTTTGTTGGCAATGGACCGACAGGATAACGCATGCTCTCGGACACCTTCTAAATAGGGGAGGAGCTCAACAAAGTATAAGAAAATCGAAACAGGGATGAATGAAATAGACAGATGATGCGTTCATAGAGATTAGAAAAACTTTATCTGGTTGAAGCGTCGGTGTGTCGACTGTCTTTAGAGAATATATTGTCACCCTACGGTGCAGAGGTTCGCTGGCAAAATTCTCTCAAAATTTGACAACCACTCGCGGCGTCTGTAGGTGCACTCCAACATGGATGTCGCCCTCGGACTCAACTTTAGATTGTCTCAGAAAAAGCCACAGGACATGTATTGACGTAGCGGAATAAAGCGAGACGAAGAAGCAACGGAGGTGAGCAACAATGTGATTTCGTACAGGCCGGAGAAGAAGAAGAGAAGAGAGACGAAGACACACACCTCCTCACGAAACCGGTCCTACAAAATCAGAATTCTAGGAAACAAAAAGGAAAATTAAAAAGAAAGTGGCAAAACCAAACCGAGCCCTCGGGTTGGGGATTTGCAACCCCTGCACGCGATAATTGTGTGCGTCGCGCCCGCTTAAATGGTTTCCAACTGTTGGATCCCTTTGAATTTTGATGATCACAAAACACTCATATTGTATGCTAAAGTGTTTGCAAGATGAATGCAGAAAACAGGGTATTTTACAAGGCAAGAAGACTTTCAAAAAGGGTTGTTTTGATTCATAGCAATTGGAGTCGACCTTAAAGATGTGAAGGAGTCGACCCTGACTGTGTTCAAGTGTTCAGAGTCGACCCCAGATTTGTAAGGGAGTCGACCCCCTTTCAAAAGCCTGCCCTGCTGAAGAACCAGAGTCGACCCCAGCATTCAAAGGGAGTCGACCCTCACTGTGTTCAGATGTTTGGAGTCGACCCCAGTCTATAAGGGAGTCGACTTCCTTTCAAATGGCTGTCCTGCTGGTGAAGTAGAGTCGACCCCAACCTATAAAGGGAGTCGACTCCGATTGTGTTCAGTCCTTCAGAGTCGACCCCAGCCTTCTTAGGGAGTCGACCTCTGTTCAAAAGTGCTCCTTTTGTTCAACTGGAGTCGACCTCCAAATTGTGAAGGAGTCGACCCTGGATGAACTGGAGTCGACCCCAGCAAAAGTGGGAGTCGACCCTGACATGCAGAACTTTCTGAAAAGTACTTTTTGAACACCTTTTTGACCAAGACCACTTTCCACATCTCTCAAACGGCTACTTTTGTGGAAGGAGTATATAAAGGACACCTGGGGGAAACCCTAGGCATGCAATTTTGTGGGGAAGAGAGCCACTCTCAAGAGTTTCATCTAGAGCTTCTTCTTCCAAGCTTTTTCACCTTCCAAAGCTTCCATCTGCTGCATCTTTGAAGAAGGTTCCATTTGGAGGAGATCTTGTTGCTTCGGAGCTTCAACAACATCTGAAGATCCTCCTCACGAGCTTAGCTTTGTGTTTGCTTGATCATCTTTGTTTCATTCAGTTCATTGTCATGTTCTTGTTGGTGATCTGGGCACCGCATCAACCAGCTGAGTATTGGTGAGCTAGGCACCGTGCTAACTAGTGGAGTGTTGGTGAGCTGAGCACCGTGTAAACCAGCGGGTGTGATCTCTTTCGTAGAGTGGAAAATCTTACCGTGTTGGTGAGGACTGGACGTAGGTAGACCAAAGGGGGTCTTACCGAACCAGGATAAATCTGTGCCTCTTCGTGTGCTTGCTTCCTTCTTCCCTCTCTATTCTCTCTGCTTTGCATCCGTTCTTATTTCTGCATTAGTTTTCGTTGATCATTCAAAGACAATTTTTTAAGTCCTATTCACCCCCCTCTAGGGCTAGTCATAGTCTAGATCCTTTCATTTGGTATCAGAGTTTGGTCACTAGTTTAAAAGGTTTTACAACCTCTAGTGTGGATTTACTATGGCTGGTTTTGGAGAGCAGAGTGCATTCACTGAAGGCAACTCTACGAATAGGCCACCTCTTTTCAATGACAATAACTATAGCTATTGGAAGGCAAGGATGACTATCTTTCTGAAAGCTATGGATTATGAGCTATGGAATATTGTGGAAAAGGTCCTTATGTTCCCAAGGAACCTGAAAAAGATTGGACACCTGAAATCTTTAAAAAGTTGTCTATGAATGCCAAGGCAATTAATGCCTTATTCTGTGCTTTAGATGCTAATGAATTTAATCGTGTGTCTATGTGTAGCAGTGCAAAAGAGATTTGGGACAAGCTTCAAGTGACCTATGAAGGAACTTCTCAAGTCAAAGAAACGAAGATCAACCTTCTAGTTCACAAGTATGAGCTATTCAAGATGGAAGAAAATGAGACTATAACTGAGATGTTCAAGCAGTTCACGGACATCACGAATGGGCTTAAGGCTCTTGGTAAAGAATACTCTATCCCTGAACTTAATAGAAAAATTTTAAGATCTTTGCCTATGTCTTGGAATCCCAAAGTGACAGCTATTGAAGAGGCAAAAGACCTCTCAGAGATCTCCTTGGATGCTCTCATGGGATCTCTTATGACCTATGAGATTAACCTAATGAGGGACGTGGACGACTCTAAAAGAAAAAGAGTCTTGCCCTTAAAGCTACTAATGTGTTAAATGAGTGTGACAGCGACAATAGTAATGAAGAGATCGATGATGAAGAAATTGCTTTAATGACAAGGCAATTCAAGAAGTTTCTGAACAAACGTCGATCCAACTTCAATCCAAGAACAGAAGATTTCAGAAGAAGAATCAAGCTAAAGGAGAAACTTCCAAGAATGAGAAAGTCACATACTTCGAGTGCAGAAAATCGGGACATATCCGTCCTGAATGTCCTGAACTCAAAAAGAAGAAGACATACTCCAAGGGAAATGGCAAGACATCAAAGAAGAAGGCCCTTGCTGCATGGAGTGATGAAGATACCTCCACAGAAGAAGAAAGTGAAAAGGAAATCGCCAACCTATGTCTCATGGCCAAATCTGACCATGAGAAGGTAAATTCTGAAACCTTTACATTCGAAGAACTTCATGATGCGTTTAATGAGGTATATGAAAAATTTGTTGAATGCAAACTTGAGAATAAATGCCTGAAGAAAAGTATTGATTTAATGACTCAAGAGTTGAATGCATTGAGTTTGCATGAATGTGAAAATGTTGATAAAATAGTAAGTGAGAATACATTGCTTAAGAAAAGGTTGAAACATTAGAAGAACAAATTTCCAGTTTGAAAAACATTGCTCTAACTTCAAAAGGAAGTAAATAGATTAAAAAATGTCTTGTCTACTTTTGTGTGTGGTCGTGATAATTTAGATGCTATTCTTGGTAGCACACAAGGCGTCTTTAGAAAAGAAGGAATTGGATTCATTCCTCACAAGTCAATGCATAAAACTGCAACTTCTTTTGTTAGAGCCAAGCTATCTAGTACTCCTTTTGCTACATGTAATTATTGCGGCAAGAAGGGACATAAAATTCAGAGTTGTTGGTTCCGTAAGAACATCCACAAGATGAAAATGATGTGGGTGCCAAAGGAAACAACCAAGAGTTGGACTAACATGAATGGACCCAAACAAATCTGGGTACCAAGAAATCAAGTGTAAATCTCTCTATTTTTGCAGGGATACAATGGTTCGATGAATAAAGAGTGGTATTTGGATAGTGATTGCTCTCGGCACATGACGGGAGATAAATCACAGTTTTCAAGTCTGGAAAAGAAAAACGGTGGAAGTGTGACGTTTGGAGACAACAGCAAAGGAAGGGTAATTGGCATTGGAAACATTGGTAAAACTCCCTCCACTAGCATTAAGCATGTATTATTTTTAGATGGCTTAAAACATAACTTGCTCAGTATTAGTCAGCTTTGTGATAAAGGATTTAGAGTTACATTTGATGTATCTCACTGTATGTTGACAGATAATGTCTCGAATGAAATCAAGTTTGTAGGAAATCGAAATGGTAATGTTTATACCGTTAATCTGGATGATTTGGATGAAAAGGAGATTTGCTTTGTAGCAAATAACTCCAACCCATGGCTATAGCATCGAAGATTAGGCCATGCTAGCTTTGAAATTATTTCCAAGTTGTCTAGACGTGAGCTTGTGGTCGTTTGCCTAAAATGAATTTTGATTCAATGGAGTTTGTGATGCTTGTGCCAAGGGTAAGCAACTTGAACTTCATTTAAAACCCAAGAACATTGTTTCTACCTCTCGACCTTTGCAACTATTGCATCTTGATTTGTTTGGTCCGACAAGAACTGCTAGTCTAGGTGGTAAACGATATGGCTTTGTGATCGTTGATGATTTCTCTCAATTTACATGGTTTTATATTTAGCTCATAAGAGTGATGCATTAACTGAATTCATAAAGTTCTGTAAGAAAGTTCAAAATGATAAAGGTTATGTAATTAATGCTATCCGTAGTGATCATGGTAAGGAATTTGAAAATATGCAATTCAATTCTTTTTGTGATAATGAAGGTTTCAGTCATAATTTTTCTGCTCCGAGAACTCCTCAGCAAAATAGTGTGGCTGAAAGAAAAAATCGGACTTTGATTGATATGGCCCGAACTATGCTATGTGAATTTATTTTGCCTAGATATTTTTGGACTGAAGCCATTAATACTGCATGTCATATCACTAACCATTGTTTGATTAGACCTTTGTTGCATAAGACTCCATATGAACTTTACAAAGGCAGAAAACCCAACATATCATACTTCAAGCCATTTGGGTGCAAATGCTTCATTTTGGTAAATGGCAAGGAGGACATAGGTAAGTTCGATCCTCGAAGTGATGAGGTATATTGTTGGTTATTCATCTCATTCTAAAGCTTTTCGTGTATTTAATAAGAAAACATTGGTTGTTGAAGAATCCATTCATGTAATCTTTGATGAGACTAACCAAAATGCTAGAAAAGAGATGATGATGATGACGCAGAAATCATGAAAGAACAAGATTTAACCTTTCATGACATAGATCTCACAGAGCCTAATAGAGAAGCATTGGATGATCCTACCCAACTTGTTGGTGATGAAAACGAAAAAGAAGATCCTCTTAAAGAACTTCAAGTATCCTCGATAAATGATGAATACCCCGAGCATGGAAGATCATGTTGAGTCATCCAATCGGTAATGTGATAGGTGATCCGTCATCCGTATGCGAACTCGAAAAACTCAATATCAATGTGATTATATTGCTTTCATTTCTCAATTTGAACAAAAAAATGTTGATGAAGCCCTTCTTGATGAACATTGGTCTATTGCTATGCTTGAGGAACTAAATCAGTTTGAGAGGAACGAAGTGTAGACTTTGTCTCCTCGTTCGAATGACCATCCCGTGATTGGAACCAAGTGGGTTTTTCGAAACAAACTTGATGAATCCGGTGTGATAACTTGGAACAAAACTCGTTTAGTTGCCCAAGGATACTCTCAAGAAGAAGGGATAGATTATGATGAGACCTTTGCACCGGTTGTTAGACTTGAAGCTATTAGGATTCTATTAGCATTCGCTTGTTCCAGAAATTTTAAATTATTTCAAATGGATGTTAAAAGTGCGTTTCTTAATGGTTTTATTAAAGAGAAAGTCTATGTAGAGCAACCTCCTGGGTTTGAGGATCTAAATTTCCCAAACCATGTCTTTTGTCTTCATAAAGCTCTATATGGTCTGAAGCAAGCACCACGTGCATGGTATGAAAGATTGAGTCAATTTCTTATTCAACATGATTTTAAGCATGGTTTTGTTGACTCAACTGTGTTCATAAAATGTGTTGGTTCAGATATCTTACTTGTTCAAATATATGTGGATGATATAGTGTTTGGATCTACTAAAGAAAAATTGTGCAAGGATTTTTCTAAGTTGATGCAGGGGGAGTTCGAGATGAGCATGATGGGTGAGCTCAACTTCTTTCTCGGACTTCAGATAAAACAAGGTCAAGATGGCATCTTTGTGAGTCAATCAAAGTATACAAAGAAATTGCTAAAGAAATATGGATTCAGCAACACCAAGCCTCTTCCAACCCCTATGTCTACAACAACAAAATTGGACAATGATGAACTTGGTAAGCCTGTGGATTCTAAGCTTTATCGAGGTATGATCGAATCTCTACTTTATTTAACTGCAAGTAAGCCCGATATATTGTTTAGTGTTTGCATGTGTGCGAGATTTCAAAATTCGCCTAAACAATTGCACTTAATTTCTGTTAAACGAATCTTTCGGTATCTTGCTTCTTCGATTGATTTTGGTTTGTGGTATCCCAAAGGATGTTCCTTCGACTTGGTTGGTTACACCGATGCGGACTATGCTGGGTGTAAGGTTGATCAAAAGAGTACAAGCGGAACATGTCATTTCTTGGGAGGTTGCCTCATTTCGTGGTCCTCCAAGAAACAAAATTTTGTTGCTCTCTCGATAGCTGAAGCCGAGTATATCACAGTCGGGAGTTGTTGCACAAAGCACTATGGATTAAACACCAAGTAGAAGACTATGGGATATGCTTGTCTAAATTCTGTTGCTTTGCGATAATACAAGTGCCATAAATTTATCAAAAAATCATGTTCAACACTCTCGCACTAAGCATATTGAAGTACGCCATCATTTTATTAGAGATCATGTCTCTAGGGGAGATATTGAATTAAAATTTATTGATACCACACACCAATTAGCGGATATTTTTACTAAATCGTTGTGTGAAGACCGGTTTACATCTTTGCGCCGTGAATTGGGCATGTGCTCCATTTCTATATAAACTCTCTACAAAAAAAAAATTGCCCACTCAAAAAGATGGTGAAAAAGAGTCTTTGAATTCATTCCTACACTCCTTGAATTATCCTTAAATACCTCTGGTTGAACCATCCTTCAAACTTGCTTCGTTAAATCAAATCAAAAAAAAAAAATCTGCTTTGGCGGAGTCGACTCCACCTTATGTGGGAGTCGACCCCCCTTGCGCCGAGGTCGACCTCCACTTTTTGGAGTCGACCCCGGGTGGCTAGGGCTGGCCTTAAAAGGGGGCCCCTCCTTCCCCCCCCCCCCCTTTTTTCTCATGCTGCCGCCGCCGCCGCAACTCTCCTTCTCTTCCTCTTTCTTTCCCGCGCAAAGGAGAGGTCTTCTCCTTGGCTTGGGGCCAACCCCAACCTCAATTAACCTCGACCTCCTCTGTTTCCTCATCCTCTCCTTCATCTTCTCCTTCCTCTTCTCTCCTTCTTCTCTCATCCTCTCCATCCTCTGTTTCTCTCTCTCTCTCTTGCGGTTCTCTTTGTGGCAATGGCTCCTCTAAAGCGCAGTGAGAAGGGCAAGGCCGTTACGTCCGCAACTCCATCCAAAAGGTCTCGCCCCTCCAGTGGCTCCCATGGTGAAGGTTATGATGAAACCCTCTTCCGTAGTCTCCATGCTTTCCAGTGTTACTCATCCGATATCATAGCTAGAAAAGTGCATTTGGGAAAGATGATAGATTTTGAGTATTTTGGTGGTGCTGGGTATGATCTTGAAGGTCTATTTAAGGCTTTGAGTTGGGTTCCCTATGTCTCCATGAATGAGAAAGTCTACCCACACCTTGTCAACATGTTTTATGCAAATCTTGTGGTAGATGATAATAATAAGATCAGCTCGTATGTGAAGGGAGTTCACATTCCCCTCAGAGTATCCATGCTATCTGAGGTCATGGAAATTCCCACTCAGCTAGGAGTTTAGTATATGTCTGCATTAGAACATCGGACTGAAGCTTACCGCTGTATCTTAGAAGCCGATGTAGCACCACAACATATTGAGAAAGTCAATGCAAATTCTTTTCCTGCTCTTCATCGTTTTCTACATAAGATAGTGTGCTCGATTTTGGTTCCCCGAAGTGGTAGTATGGACGGGGTGACAGATGATCATATATTGCTCATTCAAGCTCTTCTTGATGGCACCCATGTGGATCTCCCGAACATCACTTTGAACTATATTCGTGATGTTGTTGGTGTGCTTAAGAGATCTCTTATTTATGGAATGCTCATTACGAGAATTCTACGGAGATTCAAGGTCAGTTTCTCAGGTGAAGAGAGCAAGAGTTTGACGAAATTTGATGTTATTGATGGCATTACTTTGCTTCGTATGAAAATGGCTATTCAGGATGGTGTGTTTGTCCGTACTGCTTCTCGTACTCCCCTGAAGGGACATGGTCCTCCTGATGAGGATGGTGATGACTTTGTTCTATCCACTCCGGGCACCACTCCGGGCACTTCCAGAGCCCATGCCCCTGTTGATCAGTTGACTCAGTTGTTCTCCGATTTTAGCTCATCTGTGTTCGCTCGATTTGATGCCATGGATACTCGTCTTGATGCTATGGATTCTAGGATTGATACTCAGTTTGGCTCATTGAAATCCAAGGTCGATAACCTCCGCACCGATGTTCATGTGTTCAAGATGCAGCAAGATCGGCTTGAGAATTTTATGGATTCAGTCGCCAAGAGTCAAGATTTGGTGCTGGATAATCATCAGGAAGTCAAGAAGAATCTGAAGGACCTTTTCGGTGCAGGGAACTTTCTGTGGGACTCTTTATATCATCAACCTCCTCCTCCTCCTTCTCTTTGACTTCTCTTACTCTTCTCATTGTCTCCTTTTCCTTGATCCATTCCCATGACTCTTTGCTACTAATCCATTTTTTGAGACGGGCTACATTCCCTCCTCTTATTTGACGATGACAAAAAGGGGAGAACTTGTGTGAAGTGATGATAGTTATAGCACTAGAACCTTACTCTGTTTTTTGTGTTTTTTGTGTGAATGTTCTTTAACAGGTGCTTATAGTAAGGGGGAGATATTACTTGTACCTTTTTGTGAATTGACTTTTATGAATGGAAATACATGGCTATCCTTGAGCCATTTGAATGAATTTGTGTTTTAATTTATGTGCCTTAATGTGTTGAGGATTCTGTGTGAGTTGGTGTTTCAGTTTATGTGCTTTATTGCGTTTCGGTATCAGTGATTGGTTTCAAGAAATGATTATTATTGTATAGGTGTTTTGTCATCATCAAAAAGGGGGAGATTGTTAGATCCCTTTGAATTTTGATGATCACAAAACACTCATATTGTATGCTAAAGTGTTTGCAAGATGAATGCAGAAAACAAGATATTTTACTGTTTGCAAGATGAATGCAGAAAACAAGATATTTTACAAGGCAAGAAGACTTTCAAAAAGGGTTGTTTTGATTCATAGCAATTGGAGTCGACCTCAAAGCTGTGAAGGAGTCGACCCTGACTGTGTTCAGGTGTTCAGAGTCGACCCCAGATTTGTAAGGGAGTCGACCCCCTTTCAAAAGCCTGCCCTGCTGAAGAACCAGAGTCGACCCCAGCATTCAAAGGGAGTCGACCCTCACTGTGTTCAGATGTTTGGAGTAGACCCCCAGTCTATAAGGGAGTCGACCTCCTTTCAAATGGCTGTCCTGCTGGTGAAGTAGAGTCGACCCCACCTATAAAGGGAGTCGACTCTGACTGCGTTCAGTCCTTCAGAGTCGACCCCAGCCTTCTTAGGGAGTCGACCTCTGTTCAAAAGTGCTCCTTTTGTTCAACTGGAGTCGACCTCCAAATTGTGAAGGAGTCGACCCTGGATGAACTGGAGTCGACCCCAGCAAAAGTGGGAGTCGACCCTGACATGCAGAACTTTCTAAAAAGCACTTTTTGAACACCTTTTTGACCAAGACCACTTTCCACATCTCTCAAACGGCTACTTTGTGGAAGGAGTATATAAAGGACACATGGGGGAAACCCTAGGCATGCAATTTCGTGGAGAAGAGAGCCACTCTCAAGAGTTTCATCTAGAGTTTCTTCTTCCAAGCTTTTTCACCTTCCAAAGCTTCCATCTGCTGCATCTTTGAAGAAGGTTCCATTTGGAGGAGATCTTGTTGCTTCAGAGCTTCAACAACATTTGAAGATCCTCCTCACGAGCTTAGCTTTGTGTTTGCTTGATCATCTTTGTTTCATTCAGTTCATTGTCTTGTTCTTGTTGGTGATCTGGACACCGCATCAACCAGCTGTGTATTGGTGAGCTAGGCACCGTGGTAACTAGCGGAGTGTTGGTGAGCTGAGCACCGTGTAAACCAGCGGGTGTGATCTCTTTCGTAGAGTGGAAAATCTCACCGTGTTGGTGAGGACTGGACGTAGGTAGACCAAAGGGGTCTTACCGAACCAGGATAAATCTGTGCCTCTTCGTGTGCTTGCTTCCTTCTTCCTCTCTATTCTCTCTGCTTTGCATCCATTCTTATTTCTGCATTAGTTTTCGTTGATCATTCAAAGACAATTTTTTAAAGCCCTATTCATCCCCCTCTAGGGCTAGTCATAGTCTAGATCCTTTCACCGACTCAGACCCCCCGGAACCACCTGGTTTGGGCTCGGCCCGTGCATACGTGTAAATCCCCTTAACATATCTAAGCATGTAAGAAGGTACCTCATATTTAAGGCCTTTCAACTTTCTTAAATATCCAATATGAGACAAAATTTTACACATACACACAACTAAATAAAGATAAATATTTGAATTCAAAACAGAAAACCAACACAAAGATGAAAAAGTGATGTTAATTAACATGTACTTGTCAAATGCGCAAATTTCACATTGATCTATTCTACTTTACAAATGTGGTTGCATGTCGCATAAATAGACCTATGTAGATATTAAAAATTGTTCCTGAAATTTTAAAAGAAGCACGGTACTAGTAGATGTTAGCAGCCCATCCTGATTATGGCGAATAAATAGTTTTTATAAATTAACTAGGGAATAAAGTTTGTGTATTTTACATACATAGATTTAGGGTCCGAGGATTCTCTATAAATATTCGAAGGGGGGTAGTTTCAATCATATGATGAAGAAATATGATTTCTATTTTTTCTAAATATAGTAATATTCGAACGTGACTTAATGGTTAAATCTCTCCAATATAAAATTTCAACAAAACAATTATTCAAAAATTTGAGGGAAAATGTTGATGCAAATGTCATATCAAGAAAATGATACTAATATGGTCCATTCTGTAGCTATGATCTTAAGGAAATTGGAGGAATATTGTACTTGGGTAACAAATATAGCTTTTCATCTTACATTCACATATGGCACCTTGTGTTGAATTATCTTCTTAGTGGTAGCTTTAGGACCCCAAGGAACACATGGTGTTTTGTTCATTGTGTTCTGTTGGTAAGTTTCATTAGTGTAGGTTGTTGTTATTAATTAAAAAAGGACAGTTATGAGTTTGACGGTGTCTTTATTCATCTAAACGTATACTAATTTGTCATAGGCTTCATCTCATAAAATAAACGATCAACCTTTCCAAGGAATCCATCAATTAAAAGTTTTTCAAAAGCTGATATTGGTCTTTTCTCTGTGCATACTGCTCTTTCCCATAGAAGGACGGGGCAATACATAATCCCATATCGGAAGTTTGAAATAATGGGAATCAGGCTTGCTTCTATACAAGTGGCCGGTATTGGCACATGGAAAAGCACGCAGCCGCGTGGTGAGCACAGAGCGAACTATTCTTTCGCCTTTTACTAAAGAATACCGTGTGCTCGCCACTTTAAGCGGCATACGCCAATTTTTGGAGGGCGCCTAGCTCTTTTGAGCGGGGTCCCAACAGTGATAATGGAAAAGTTCAGACCATTTGAATTGTAATGTGGTGAAGTTGGGATGCCCTACTGAAGCAATTGAGAAAGATGCACGATTCTGGTTAGTAGGCAAAGTATATAATCTTTTAGATGTTTGGGTGAATCGGCATCTGAGGTTCGTTCATAGTTTGTTTGCTCTGTGTTTGTGTGAGGTGGGATCTTGTGTCGACCTTGTTCTGTTGTTTGTTTGGTTACAGAAACTACCGGAAGATTTTACTCTAGGGGTTACAAAGTTTGATTGTTGCAGGAGTATCTATGTCAGTTCTAAGTGAGCGTATAGTCCGATCTGACTCGTCACTTGAGCTGAACGTTTTATGCTCACTAGTTATTAGTTTTGACTTGTCACCACTTTCGTCCCCTTGTAATGGCTTGTGAAGCTGCAACGAATCGCATAAGGGCCCATTTTCCAACAATATGATAAAACGAACGTGCAGTACCATAACATATATATGTACACATCCTTGTTTCCGGTCTATATCTTTTAGCTTTGTTATGCATAACCCACAATGGACTGCCGATCTTTTAAGATGTTTGCCCACAAACATAAAAATCTGGATTCTAACGCGCGTTATGTTCTTGCAGTGGAGCGAGCTTCCCCTTCGTACATGGAGAAGCTTGGGAATGTGAGTGGCTGTCGAACACACAGCGGCCGAGCATGTTACGAAGCAAAGAGACAGCCTCCCTCAACGTGTCAAAGGTATTAGATTTTCTTGGCCGCCATTTCGATCTTCATCTGGTGCTCCGCAATGTAAGATAAGGATCCTCTAAATCCCATATAAAATTGCTTAAGCGAGCACAGGACCATTATCCAGAAACATTTACTAATGCATACACGCAGAAGTGTGATTAGCGCAGAGCGTGACTACCCTTACGCCTTTTATGCCAGTTGATGCTCTTTTCAGTAGGGACTTAGATATCCTAATAGAAATATTTTTTGTTTTATAGCGATTTTGAAACTGGATATGAAGGCAGATGAAATCAATCTGATCCCAAGTTTTCAGTATTGGACCTCTGATATTGAACGCTCATGATGCCACAGCGTCCGGTGAAATCCCAAACATTCAGACTGCGACATATTGCACGGATGTGTTCACATTCCGGTCACCACGGAAGTGGAGGAAAGGAGGAAAACATTCTACCAACATGCACACTCAATCAAACCATCCACATTCTGAGAACCCTTGGTGGAAATGTTGGAGAATCAAGTTCACTGTCCCCTAGCATGGAGATCCGTTTCTCAAGAAAGCAAAGCCCCAAAACGCTCCCCTAAATATGTTCCTAATAGGAAACCATGAGAATATGATTGCGTGGAGTGGAGGGAATGTCATCCTATCTCCCATGAAGAGCCTAATCTATTGGAGGACTTCTCATAAGTCGGCCATCTCCTCTTCACTGTCACCACCTCATTCACCACCACCACCAACTTGAAGCTAAGCACCACACCTCTATCACCCACCACCAATCATTGGCCGTCAGAGGGAGAGGAAGAGGAGAAGATAAGAAGCTTGGACCAGAGGGAGTGTGGGAAGAAAGGGGGAAAATAGTCTAAAGGGGTCTCTACTTAAAGGCCCAACCACTAGAATGCGACATAGGGGATGATGCGACATGTTGAGAATGCATCATCCTAGGTAGACGTGTTTAGAATGCGTCATTCTACCATGATGCCTTCCTCTATTTGAACAACTTGACATCTGACGTGCAGGGCTGACACCAAATAAAATTGACCAATGCACTAGTAGACGTGTCAGTCTAACTAGGCGTGTTTTTGGCTATGTAGGCTACCACTTGGTGCTTGGGGTTAGATGTCTGACAGTTGACCAGTGCACTATGTGAATGCATCATGCTGCTCACACTTGTTCGCCTGACAGAGCCTCTGGCATTTCAGTTAGTCTGCCCTGACATCGCTGACTCACTATGGAGAAACATCCAGAATGTGAAACTCAAGGCAAATGCGTTCATTACAAGTCATACTGCACTGCCACATTCATATTCCCCGGTAGAAAGCCCAAAATCCACCATTTTTTGGTTTGAAACTAAGTCTTACCTTCACCCAAGGCTCATTGGAATCCAAATCAATACTCTAACCCGACGCTAAGATTTGAAAGATCCGGGACATTACAATGATGACGTCGGCCATGATGTGACAACAACACGATGACCACAATCGTGGCAACGTGGTAATGAAGTGAGTTGGTTGTGCTGTGTAACAGCAATGCCAGAGGTGCAGTATGGTAGCAATAGGGAGGGCCAGCAATAGCACGCGAGAGATAGACAGTGGCGGACATGCAACTGAGCAAAGGCCTTGGTGTAATGGCAATAATGTAGCAACAATTCGGCAACTGGGCGAAGATCTTGTTGGCAATGGTGAAGGTGCAGTAAGAGGCTGTAGGCAGGAGATGCATTGCAAGAGAAGTCGTAAGGCAAACAGGTCGCAGTGCAGAAGTCTAGAGCCCAATGGCTCTGACACCATACCATGAATGTAGAGAGGATAGGAATTGGAGGGCTTGACATCTCCTCTTGTATTACCATCTATATATACAAGTATAGTGGCCCAAATGCGGGCAAGGACAAAAGCCAACTTGTGGCGGTCCTCGATGTCCTAACCTATTAAGGATCTGATTGGGCTTCGCTAATCCACGAAGTTTTGCAAGGATAAACTCTACAAGTGTATAGTGGGAATGTAAAGAAGAAGAAGCTCACATGCATAAATACATAAATATTCACAGGATTTTATGCATGCTCATACAAGATTATATTGTCTCAGTACACAACTTAAAATTCATAAAAAAGGTACATCAACCTGGGGCGTATCCCAAGGCACACAACTCACAACTACTAGTAGAAGAGGTCCACTCTCACTATTGTGGTGTATCAGTCTGAGAGTTCGCTTGCTCTCCTTCACCTAAAAAGGAAGTAGAGGAGTGAGCCTCACAATTTCATTGGCTTAGGAGGGACCCCCAAAACTTAGAGCATGTCTAAACAATGCAATTAAATAGATAAATATGTTGAAATTAAATAAGGCTACTATTGGAAAGAAATAAACTACACCATTCCACATTTTCGATTTCCATAGAAAACACGAGTCAGAAGGTACAACGTTGCCACACGGATCACGGATATTGGCCAGCGAAGTCAGCATCTGACGTGGATAAGTGTAAACAAGTAACTTCACAATCTCACAGTCAAAAACACATTCCAGCTGCCACACCCATGCCTGTCCACCCGCTAATCAAAGAGGCCGTGGAGTCTACACAACACACCTGCATCCTGACCGGGTTGCAGTCCTACGCCTAATCACACCTCTATAGGTTCAGAAGCCCCAGAGACTAAGATATGTGAGAACAAGATATTAGTTGGGGACCAACACGTCTGGCGATGTCCACTCCCCCAGCCAAAAGTGCACTCAAGCGGCTAAAGAAAAACCACAAGATGCTGTCCCAATACTGTCTTTCCCCTACCCGAATGAGGAACTTAAGGGGAGTTCAGGAAGATAACAACAACTAGTGAGGTATGGGACAAGCCATAAAGTGTCTATACCACCAATCCCGAAGGAAAACACTTAATAGAACCATTCCTAACACCATCATACATGGAAAGCCTAGACCACTGCTTGCTCTAACACTTAGTCGCACCACACACAATCAACATGACTAAGCTGCTGAGAGGGAAACGAGCACATTACAATCGGTGTGACACAAAAGAACCAGATGCATGCTCAAAGACTGGCGCGTCACAACTCAGAATGCAGGAACCTCCTGTTTCATCCAAAACACTTTAAACCTGCCTTCCATTCACTAACACACACTGCATTTACCCATAAATGGTAGGAACTTGGGATGAGCTTAGACAACACAAAAAAGTACCTCCTGAACATGATTCAATGCATAGCTCGACCCTAATTCATAATTTCTGATGAAATAAATATTGCATGCTTATCATGAAACTTAAATTCCTTGCCAAACCATTCTGCCATAGAAACCTCAAGAACTCCATAGAATTGCAGAAAACCACAAAAAGGGGAGTTCACCTTACCAAATCAACAAGGAAACACCACTGGGGTCTTCTTGTGATCTGACTGCCTCCTCCAAGCAAAAATCCACTCCAAATCAGCTCCAAAATGTGAGAATCACCGTCAAACCCTCAAAATCGCCTCTGGGAAAAGAAACTCTCTGAGGGAAACAGGGAAGAAACCTCGTTCAACCCAACTAAAAATGCTCTAGAAATTGAGACGCATCCCACGACAGCGCGCGAACAGAGTCGTGCCTTCACAGGTCTGCGCGACAAATAAAATAGTGCCATATGTCATCCTAAGTCGACACACGTCCAACATCCAGTCAAACCGACAAGGACAAGTCACGCCAGTTAGTCCATGCGCGAACATAGTTGGTTGTGTAAACAACCTCTTGCATGACAAATAAAAATCAGCTCCCAGACGCGAACGATAATCGACTCTTGGACTTTTGTCGCACCGACAACCTCTCGTGAGACAGGGAGAATCGATTCCAGACTCCTGTTACGCCAATGACTGATTACGCGACAATGGCGAGAATCGATTCCCAGTCTCAGAGATAACAAGTAATTCTCAATTGATGATACGCAGTTCACCTCTGGCACATTTAAGACGTGCGGAATGTAACTTGCGCGACAACAATCAAGACCTTACAAAACCTGTGGTTTCCAGGCCAAACACCCTGTGTCAGCCATATAATGGCTACACAACCTGCTGGACCCAGTAACAGGGAATCCGCAAATCAAGTATGCTACACAACTTCCTTTTCCTAGTATAATACAAAATATAGAAGGAAGAAGGGGATCTGGCTGTACAATGGTGGATTGATCATCATAGGATCCAGAGGATCCTTTTAACAAGCACAAATGCATCAGAGAAATAGGGTGGTTCCAAGATAATAATCTAGAATGTGGCACCGTTTACTGACTTTGTTCAAACAGTGGGCCTTATTGATATTGGTTTTCAAGGTCCCTTATTCACATGGAGTAACAAAAAAGCATCAAGTTTTCATATGAGGGAAAGACTGGACAAAGTCTTAGTCAATGAAGAATGGAGACACAAGAATCCTTTTGCATCTGTCCATCATCTCCCAGGAGTGGGTAGTGATCACAATCCCATCTTGCTGGGCACCAGGGGATTTAAAAAGCATTAAAGAAGTATTTTCAAAATGGGAGCTATCCGGTTTGATGAACCTTCCTTTACCTTACTGATTGAAGATCATTGGAAAGAGGGTTGGGGTCTATGCAATAATTATGAGAACAATATCAAAAAGCTTCACTCTAGTGTCAAAAAAATGGAAGAAAAAGGATTACATCAGCCCTCAACATGCAATTCTCAAGGTTCAAAGTCAATTAGTTATTTTGAGCAGACTTCCCCTATCAGAAGACACTATTCAGCAAGAGATGCTGTTGGAGAAAGAAATGGAGAACCTATGCAATCAAGAGGAAAACTTTTGGAAACAACGAGCAAAGGTCCACTGGTATAAAGATGAAGACAGAAGTACAATTTTTTTTTTCACACTAATGCCACCAATAGAAGAAGCTCCAACTGTATATCATGGATGAGCTACCTAATGGAGACTAGATCGGTGACCATCTTTTATCAAGAACCATTTCGTTCAATATTTTGAGAATCTCTTTACCTCCTCCAAACCCCGTCCCATGCCCATTGATTTTCTTCATAAAAAGAGGAAGCCCACCAGGCAGGATAATGAGGATGTCTGCAGATGCCTGACTATAGAGGAGATTAAGGATGTGATATTTTCTTCTACCTCAAGCAAATCCATAGGTCCTGATGGTAGTACCACTCTCTTTCTTCAAAAATTTTGGCATGCTTTGGAAACTGAACTACTGAAGTGGTTAACTTTGTGTGGATTTTATTTTCATCTGCTTCTCTACCTCCTGGCTCTAATCATACACTTATTACTCTCGTTCCCAAAACCAGGAATGTCTCTTCTATTAGGGATTTTTGACCAATTAGCTTGAGCAATACTCTATACAAGGTCATTGCCAAAATCTTGGCAGACAGAATTAAAAGACATCTTCATGATCTTGTGTCCATCAACCAGGGAGCCTTCACCCCTGGTAGGCGATTACATATTGCATTGTGGTTGTCAAGAGCTGCTTCACTCTATGCATATTAAACATGGGAAGTTTGGAGTTTTTGGTTTAAAAGTTGATCTTTCGAAGGCCTATGATAAGTTAGAATCGGTTTTATTCAGCATATGCTTAAGAAACATGATTTCACATCTAATTCTATCCAGCTGATCATGTGTTGTCAACTGTTACCAATTCCATCAAGATTAATGGCCAAGCAGACTAGTAGTGGGTTTATCCAACCATCTTGAGGTATTGGACAGGGGTGCCATTATCTCCCTATTCATTTGTTCTTTGTGCTGAAGCTCTTACATATCTCTTTGATCAAGGATTACATGAAGGCAAATTCAAAGGTTTCAAGATTAATGCTGGAGCTCCCTCCATCACCCACATGATGTATGCAGATGATTTGTTTATGTTTGGCAAAGCTGAGGAAAAGGAGATTAGGGAAAAGGAGATTTCTCTCACTCAATTTGCTAAGTGGTCTGCACAGGAACTCAATATGCAGAAATCTAGTTCGTTGGTCAGCCACATTACATCTCAATTTTTAAGAAGTCACTTAATAAATGTGTCTGGTTTTGGAAGGTTGATAATAGTCTCTATCTGGGGACCCCCCATATTGCTTAGCAAGTCTAGAAAAGATAAGCTGAGAATCTTTGAGGAGAAATGTAAAGATAGACTTAATATGTGGAAATCTCATACATTGAGTTCAGCTGGGAAGGCAGTGCTAATTATGTCCACACTTAATGATATACCAATCAACATAATGAATGTTCTTATTATTCACAAAGATGTCATTAATAACCTTTTGAAAATCCAAAGGAATTTTTGGTGGCGTCAGAAAAATGGCAAGCAGATAATCCCATTGATAGCTTGGAAAAATATGCAAAACTCTAAGCTAGCAGGTATCTTGGGTTTCAAAGATCTTCGTCTGTTCAATAAATCATCCATCATGAAGTTGTCCTGGAGGGTTTTAAAGGAGACATCTGATCTTTGGATTACCCTTTTACATGCCAAATACTGTGGTCAACATTCCTTCTGGAAAGTCAGTCTCGAAGAATTCTTCCCACACTTGTCGAGCAATGATGAAGGTTAGACAGGATTTGAAGAGAGGTTGCCAATGGTTGTTAAAAGTGGAACCCCTTATTAGTATATGGAGTACTGATAGCTGGGTTTTGGGCAGGCAGTGGCCCCAAATTCCAAAGTCTGACTTTGAAGGTCATCTCTCTATTAGGGTGTCTGATCTCCTCTGTGAAGGGAAATGGTATACAGCTAATTAGGGAAGTATTTGATGATCAGTCTGCCTCAGATACCCCCGGTATCCGTCTCCCTCAGATAGACAGAAATGCACTTGATGAACTGGTCTGGACTAAAACTCGGGATGCAAATTTAGCTGCTAAGTCTGCATATAGATTCCTCTTTGACAGTCAATTGACCAATCTTCCTCTAATATCAGTGCAATATGGAAGGTCATTTGGAAACCTCTGATAACTCAAAGAGTTCCCCCTCGGGTCATCACATTTCTATGGAAAGCGTCAGTGAAAGCCCTTCCTACATATTGGTGGGGACACCAGAGCTTTGGACCGGGCCGACAGGATCCAGGTGTACCGCAGACGGAGGCGACGTGCAGCGACGACGGCCTCCATTTGGCTTGACGACTTGCCGCTAGGCCACTAGTTGGTTCCTTTATTGAGTTTGAGCATTTAGTTGATGTAATAAGGCCCAAATGAGGCCCATTTGTCCTTTTTTATTTTCTGTGTATTTTCGGGTCCGATTTTGGACCTATTTTTAGGCTTGTGGTTATTTCGGTCTTTGGGTGTTTAGTGAGGACCATTAGGGTTCCATCACTATAAATAAAGTGTAAACGGTTGTTTGAAAGGTTAATGAACATTTTGAAGACAGCTTTGGGCAGCCGCCATTGTTGTCTCCTCCAGCGGGGTGGATTCCCCAGGGGTGGAATCCCCATCCGTTGTCTTCTTCCTGCTGCCATCCCTCTCTCTGTCTCTCTGTTCGCTAGTTGCTCACTTCCGCCATGCTGTCCCGCATCATTTTGGTATCAGAGCCGGTCGGCTTCTTCTTAGGAGCCAGCCGGGTCGTGTATCTTCCCCACTCCGCTCCAGCCTGCGCAAGACCCTGACGCCTGCGCGCGAGTCTCCTCGCCATCCAGGAGCTCATTGTCCCGGGCGCCGGCGGACCTCTGTCTGCAGCCTGTAGAACCTGCAGGCGTCGCCCCCGCGGCCTCCCCCCGAGCGCGCCTAACCGCTCGCGCCCCTCTCGGACGCCAGCCCCAGCCCTGCGCTGCCATTCCGTGGACGCTGCGACCTCCGCCCCCGCCTGTGAGCGGGCACGTGGCTGCCCCGCCTCCCGAACCCCCCGCGCCCCACCCTTGCTCGCGGCCTCCCCGCAGCCGCGGCGCGCTGCTCGCGGCCTCCTGCTCGCGACCCCATCCGCTCGCGGCGCCCTGCTTGGACGATCGCGAGAACCACGGACGCGAGCCCCACGCGCCCGTATCCTCTTCTGCGTCTGTTTGTCTGAGGAAGGCCGCCAGCGTCTACCTGGGGGACGGATTCCCTTTTGAACCCTGATTGCTGATCACTGAAGGTCTGGCCGGTCTCAAACCGACCCGCTTAAGGTCGCCACTGTGGCCTTCTCGCCGCTCCTTTAAGCGGACTGTCCGGCGGTATCAGCAGTGCCCTGACCAGTCGGTGTCGATGAACCAGAACGGAGCGCCGAACGCCAACCAGGACCATCCAACGCCCGTCTACTTTCCAGTTCTACCGCACGAGATATTTCAGGCATGTCGTCCGCGTACACCTCCACGCCAGCATCCCAAAAGACCGGTTGTATCTCCTACGACCGGGCACGACGTGGAGTCCGTACAGCGCCTGCTTGCTGCATTGAGGATTCAACCAGATCAGGACTGCAGACCTCGACCCCACGACAACGATTGTTCGACTTCGGCTTCGTGATTGCGACGTGCGTGTGGACACGTTATCGGTGGTACCTCGCTCTACAGCGAGTTGGTTAGCGTTTACAGTCCGCTCTCATCTCTTGCTCGTCTTGTATTTGGTTAAATTTGCCGCCGTGAATGTGCGTTAGGAACATCTAGCCAGTTTAAAATTATTGCTGCGGAATTTTGTGAGTTAGTTTTAACCATCTCTTGAGCATCAATCTGTTACATTCATCGTGGAATATCATTAATATCCGTGGAAAATCTTTGGCTGCTTGGAGAAATTTTTTTTTTAGAATTGCGAAGTTGTCCAATCCTCGAATTTTGTAGTATCTGTTTAGGCGCACTCACTTTCCTGGACACGTGCACGATACGTAAATTGCTGCAATTCGATTAGTTCGCACTGCTGATCTCACTCGTGGTAGGTCGTCGTGTCGTAGTCGTCGTCGTAGGTTATAGGGTTTTGAGTTGCTTGCTTTTAAATTTCTATTAGTCAAAAAAAAAAAAATGTTGCGTCATCATTAGTTGTTGCATGTTAGTTGCGTCTCATGCCCACACGTAGTGGCACTGAATACCACACTTCAGTGCCGATGTCTGCACCTCAACAAGCTATGTCGGGAAACCGTCTTCCCCCACATGGCACTCATGCCAACCCTCCTGAAGACCTGAACCTGACCGATTTGGTGTTACATCTTAGAGAGGACATCCGTGGGATGAGAGAGGAACTTGACGGTCTTAATGAGAGAGTCACTGGGTCGGACTGTACTGTGCAAGGTATGGTAGGTCGCATTGCGGCCTTGGAAGGGGTTAATCGTGAGCCGAGGAGAGGTCAAGCCGACGAGAGGCCCCAACACCAGCGCCCCCTTACCCCTACGGCCCCTCGGCACCCTCCGCCTAGGGCGGCCCCAGCTGGTGATGGACGTGGTTGGTACATTGACTATGACCTGGATAATTTTGAAGAGGAAATTGATGAGAACCCCAGGGTACCTGTCGCTCGTAGGTTTGGGAGGTATGGTAGGAGGCATGACCGGGAGTTTGATGAGGATGAGCGATGGGCGTATCGGGATCGAGACCATGACATCCGGAATGCCCGCCTTGAGGCTCCCAGCTTTGACGGTTCTTTGGAGCCTCAGGATTACCTGGATTAGGAGGCTAGAATGAATAGCTATTTTGATTGGCTGGGAATGTCAGACCCTCGGCGAGTTTTCTTCGCCAAGACCATGTTAAGGGGTCGTGATTTAACCTATTGGACCAACCTCGAGGAGCGCTTTGCTCAGAGGTTTGAGGTGCCGATTGACACTTGGGATGAGATGAAGGCCAGACTTCGTGAGAAATACGTCCCTGCGATGTACCGTCACCGCTTGATTGATAGATGGCAGAGCATCTCGCAAGGCTCTAGGAAAGTGTCAGAGTATATTGATGAATTCGATGACCTGTTACTGAGGTGTGGAACCCGTGAGGAGGGTGCTGTGACCCTTTCTCGCTTCCGGAGGGGTTTGCGTCGAGCTTATCAACAAGAGCTCTTCCGTCAACATGTGACCACTCTTGATCAGGCTTACCAGGTTGTGCGAGAAATGGAGCAATTTGAGCAAGAGTGGGAGTCCTCTTGTGTTAGGTCTACCTATCAGCGTCCTCAGGATCCGAGAACCGCCCTGGGCCCCACTCCGAGGGTCCCATCTACTCGGGTCCTGGAAGGACCGCGTTCAGGGGAGACCCCTCCTGTCTTGCCGCCTCCTAGGCGGGATGATAGAGGGAAGGTTCCTATGAGGGAGACCACACGTTCGGGGGATAAATCCCGCGATCGTTGTTATCGTTGTCAGGGGATAGGGCATCATGCGATTGATTGTCCCCAGAGGACCTTAGCTATTGGCAATGGCGAATCCTCCGAGCAGGAGCAGGCCCTTCTGGATGTGAATCATGAGGGTGATGACATGGCCGATGAGTATGAGGGCGAGTTTGTGGGCGTCGGCGAACCCGCCGACTGGTGGTTGCGCCCGAAGAAAATCGGCTAGGAGTGGTCCGTTGTATTCTAGCCCAACCCAAGGAAACTGAAGATTGGCGTCGTACAGCCATTTTACAGACATACTGCCGCCTGGGTGGGAGAGTTTGTCGTGTCATCATTGATAGTGGGAGTTGCATTAATGCTATTTCCACCGGCACGGTTGCCCATTTGGGTTTGGCGACGAAGGATCACCCTCGCCCCTATCAAGTCTCTTGGGTGGACACCACTTCCATCCCTGTGCGTCTGAGATGCCTCGTGACCATTCATCTTCAATCGTATGAGACTCAGATTTGGTGTGATGTCTTGCCCATGGAAGTCGGGAGTGTTATCCTTGGCCGACCATGGATCTATGATACGGATCTTTATGGGCGGTCCAACACTTGTGTCTTCAAGCATGGCGGTCACCGTATCACCATTCATCCCTCCCAACCTCGTACTGTCCCCTCTTTGGATCCCCCAGCTCCCACATCCCCTTCTGTTGCAGCCACTCCTCAGGTGGTTGCCCCTTCTGGCCACCCGAGCTCTTCTCCGCCGAGCGCTACTGCTAGTGCTATGACACCCCTTGCCGGGAAGCCCCCTCCTGCTCGTACCCCTGAGACGAGCACTCCGACCACTATGACGTTACAGTTGATCACCGCCCGAGAGTTCGAGCATGAGCTCCTTGATTATGACGTCATATAGCTCTGATGGTTAGGGAAGTTGATGATGAAGGTGTCGAAGACACACCTAGTGAGCAGCCTGAGGATGTTGCCAGTCTCCTCCAGGAGTTCACGGATGTCTTCCCTAGTGATCTTCCTGAAGGTCTACCTCTGATGCGTGACGTCCAGCACGCCATCGATCTGATCCCGGGCTCTTCTTGCCCAACCTTCCCCATTATCGCATGACCCACTGAACATGCTGATTGCAGAGGCAAGTTGAAGAGTACCTGAGGCAGGGCGGTGAGAGAGAGTATGAGTCCTTGCGCCGTTCCCCGCACTATTGGCTCCAAAAAGATGGGACTTGGAAATGTGCGTTGACAGCCGTGCGATCAATCGCATTACAGTGAGGTATCGGTTTCCCATCCCCGCCTGGACGACATGTTGGATATGATGGCGGAGCCACTCTATTTTCCAAGATCGATCTAAGGAGTGGTTACCACCAGGTCAGGATTCGGCCTGGTGATGAGTGGAAGACCGCCTTCAAAACGGACGGACTCTATGAGTGGTTGGTCATGCCATTTGGTCTCTCCAACGCCCTAGCACCTTTATGCGACTTATGAATCAAGTGTTTGCGCCCATTCATCGGTGTTTCCTCGTCGTATATTTGATGACATCCTTATTTATAGTCGCACGCGGATTGACCATTTGGATCACCTGAGAAGGTCGTGCTACTTGCGGTGGTGAGAGCCTTTATGGAAACCTCAAGAAGTGCGCTTTCGTGCTTCTCGTGTCACTTCTCAGGTCACTTTCTTGGGGTTTATTGTCTCTGGTATGGGTGTTTCTGCTGACCCGAATAAGGTCAAGGCGATTGTGGAGTGGCAGAACCGCAGAACCTCATGAAGTTCATAGTTTCTGTTGCCCAGCTAGCTAGCCAGAGGGGGGGTGAATGAGTTATAAAACTTCGATCTCTGATTAAAACCTCTCTGTTTACTGAAAGGATTGCACAACTTAATAACAAGGTTAGAGTTAGAGCAAATAAGACAACAATCACACAAAACACATCCACAAGACACAAGGATTTTTATCCTGGTTCGGAACTCCTCTCCACAGGAGACCTACGTCCAGTCCCTGAGCAATACCTCAGGATTTCACTACCAAGGGTACAATCCCCCTTAAGGATCCTTACACCCAGCCTCAACTGGTCTTCCTTCAACCTGAAGGGAAAACAACCACCCTGGATACCACCAGGTCTTCCTTCGTCCAGAAGGGAACACAACTAAAGAAGAAAATGTGTGGGAACAGGCTTCAGACTCTAGCTTGACCAGCTACAAACTGAAGCTACCAAGGCCCGAGAGAGAAAGAGATTTAACAAGGTTTTCTCTCCAAGGACTACACAAGCTCTCACAAATAAAAACTCCTTTTGATCACTGAGAGCTAAGAGCTAAGAACAAGGTTGGAGTGGAAGCTTCGCTCTTCTTTCAATCTTCTGAAGACTCGAAGAGATGGAGTTCTTTCTTTTCGAATTGCAAGCGTTGTTCTCTATCTTCTTTCTTCTTCTCCGTCTTGAGTCTTTTATTTATACTTCTGATTCAAATTTGAACGTTGAAGTGTCCGTTGTCTCTTATCCTGGTGTACGTTAGACTGGTCACCAAGGAAGCTTCTGATCGTCAGTCTTTTATCCTTTAGTACACGCCAGAGAAATGTTTTAGAATCTTGTATCTTGTATCCAACGTTGTACAGATGAGTCTTGTCAGATATCTGCAAGCATATCAACAATAAATAGAGGACAGCTAGGACTGCCGTCGATTGTTAGTTACAGATGGAACATATATTGCAATATATAGCAAGGCTCCGTTCTGTCTAAAAAGTACGTAGACAGAGTAGCATGGAAATGGAAGATATTGTCTGCATGCATGGGAGATACGATCAGAGAGCATTTAATGCGTAGCAGTCAACAGACAAGATATGACTTTGACTTTTCAACGCTATTAAAAAGCATTATACTGATACAGCAAGAAATTCGATATAAATAATCCCGATGCTTTCATGACTTATGAAATCGTTATGCGATAACAGACAAATCGTTATGACAGAGCATTATCAAATTATAATGATGAAATCGTTATGAGTTATAGCAAGTCGTTGAACACTTATCAAGTCGTTATGACTGTAAAGAAATCGTTATGACTATCAAGTAGTTATGAATGAAAGAAATCGTTATGAACTCTAAAGAAATCGTTACAGCAATCAAGTCGTTATGAATGATAAAGAAATCGTTATGACTATCAAGTCGTTTGAACTGTAAAGAAATCGTTATGAACTCTAAAGAAATCGTTACAGCAATCAAGTCGTTATGAATGATAAAGAAATCGTTATGACTACAAGTCGTTATGAACTGTAAAGAAATCGTTATGAATCTAAAGAAATCGTTACAGCAATCAAATCGTTATGAATGATAAAGAATCGTTATGAAAAGTCTTACAAATCGTTGCACAAAGCAAATCGTTATGAGAATCAAGAAGTCGTTACGAGAAGTAAAGAAATCGTTACGGCTAGAGAGTCGTTGCGAGTTCTAAAGAAATCGTTACGAGGTCTAAAGAAATCGTTACGGCTAGAGAGTCGTTGCGAGTTCTAAAGAAATCGTTACGAGGTCTAAAGAAATCGTTACGGCTAGAGAGTCGTTGCGAGTTCTAAAGAAATCGTTACGAGGTCTAAAGAAATCGTTACGACAGAAGTCGTTACGGTTCTAAAGAAATCGTTACGAGGTCTAAAGAAATCGTTACGACAGAAGTCGTTACGGGTTCTAAAGAAATCGTTACGAGGTCTAAAGAAATCGTTACGACAGTCAAGTCGTTACGGGTTCTAAAGAAATCGTTACGAGGTCTAAAGAAATCGTTACGAGAGTCAAGTCGTTACGGGTTCTAAAGAAATCGTTGCGATGTCTTAAAGGAATCGTTGCGATATCGATTTGTTTTGAATTTTCCGGTCAAAGAGGAAATCGTTCTGCTTATCAAAGAAGTCGATACAAAGACTTGGACAGAATGTGAGATGAGACTTACCTGATTGTCTTGAACTTTCATTTTTCTTTTATTTCCTGTTCTCAAGGCTCAAGTAATCCATTAGTACTATTTGTTAATCATCAAAATTAATATATAAATAAATGAATTATTTATTATGGGGACAGTTTGGTCATCAATCTCCCCCTTTTTGATGATGACAAAATATACTAAACATCATACAAAAATTAAACATGTTTTTCAGATTGACTTTAGTTTTCTCCCCCATTTTGTCAATAAGCAAAAAGATAGGCTGTGAGACAAAGAAGAGAGATATCATTGTATTAAGTATGAGAAAGGTAGTACAAGGGAGATAACAAGGAGGCATGCTGTGAGATGACAGCCCATGCCTTGATCTCAAGGTCTTCAAACGTCTGTTGGAAAACCCCAGAAGCAACAGAGAAGTTGGGACCCATGGATTGGGTGGCCCTTTGAATGTACAAAGCCCTTTGCTGATCCAAGAATTCTGCATACTGATCTGGGTCCAGAATGAATCTGAAGTAAGTGCTTTTTCCGAAGCTGGCACGATGGAGAAATCTATCCAAAGAGATTGGATAGAAGATCTTCTGATCTATCAGATCCTGCTTCAGAGCGAAGAAAGCTGTATATCTAGCTGCCCACTGAACATAAATCTCTTGAATAGGATTTATGGAGTTGAGATCCATGAAGGCTTCAGCTGAGAGAGAGGGCTTATTTTGATGAACCAAGGAACTGTTGATGGCCTCTAACTGAAGGTTGGTTTCCTTGTAGATGATTGCCCATACGGAGGGAGTAAGCCTTTCACACTCAGAAATGAGTGGAGCCAAAACCTGAGAGGAGATGCGGCCAGAGTGGTATTCTCTGAAGATAAACCGCAGGAAGGAGGGCAGTCTGCTCTGCTTGGCTGACATTCTACCCATCTGCTTGGCAAACATGTCAAATGCATGGGATCCTGCATCTGAATCAAATACTAGGGAATGCAGCTTTGGCAAAAGGACTAGAGAGTCAACCCGGATATCAGCAAAATTCACTGTTAGGGGAATATTCACTGGACGTTCGGATCTTAACATTACTATAGCTGAATGGAATTGAGAGAACTGGACTTCTGGCAGTTTGTTCAAGAAGCAGAAGTCACTGTACTGCTGGAAGCTTTTGGCAATGCGGATCTCTTTCAAGATGAAAGGACCCCACAAATTCTTATGCTTGAGAAAGAACCACTCAGAGAGAGTGAGAGAATGAGCTCCATGTGTAATGGATTCGGCCCTGGCAGTCAAGAACTTGTTGTATTGAGCTTTGTTGCCCTTGACATTTGCCCACTGATCTTCAGTCTTGAACTCAGTCCCCTCAAGGATTTTGGATTTTTGAGAGTGGGATAACTGGGTAAGAGGAAGAACAATGTTTAGGTGCTCAGAAAGGTTGAGGAAGGGAATGCCATAAATGGTGGAGAGGATGCACTTTTGAAGATATTCCTTATAAAGGAATCTTTTGTGAGGTTCAAGGGTAAGAGAGTACCAAAGAGGAGGAAATAAGGAGGAGGAGATGCTAACAGAGGATGATTGTTTCCTCTTTTTCTTGGCAGGACTGGGAGGATCAGTCCTGTGGATATGGTGGCAGTGAAGAGAATGGTGGAAAGGGTATTTCTCTCAAAGTCATCCGGCAAGTTTGTGTCAAAGACACCAAGTAGAGGAGGTTTTTCTGGAATAAAAGTAACAGAGGAAGGAGGAGTAGGAGGATAGAAGAGGTGTTTGGGATTGAAGGATGAAGTGGGTTGAATTGGAGTGGTTTGAGTTTGAGGTGATGAGGGTGAGAAGGATGATGGACCTGAGGTGTGAGAGGGAGTAGGAGAGAAAGAGGGTTGAGATGTAGTGAGAGAGGAAGATGGTTGAGTGCGAGGCACAGGATGTTTAATGGTTGGTGGTGCAGGAGGGGCTGTAGAAGGAGAGGTAGGTGAGGACAAAACTGGAGTTGCAAGATTTGAAGTGTCAGGGGCCGAAGTAGCTGTCATGGGCTCTTTCCCTTTGACTGCTCTGACAACTGAAGAGGGTCCTGATGACCCTGAAGCTTGCCCTGATGGCCCTGGTGGCCCTGATGCTTGAACTGGTAGCCCTGTTGGCCGAGAGACTTCTGCTGGAGGCCCTGGTGGCCTAGGAACTTCAGCTGGACTGCTCTGAGTGGGTGCAGGAGGGACACCACTAGACCTTGAAAGATTAGCCAGCAAATTCTTCATATCAGACATCTCTTTATTGAACCACCTCATTGCATTTCGAATTGAGGATAGGTCAGAGGAGGTTGAAGCTTGATTAGAAATAATGCCCTGAACACTTGTCTGAACTGATGACAAGACTTCTCCTTGAGCTTTCAGCAATGCCATAATAGGCTTCAGATTGACTTTTCTGTGACTCTTTCTTGGCCTTTTGTGAGCCACTCTCTTTTGCTTCCCTTGCTGAATGACAGGCTCCTCAAGATTGATATTGCTTGCACTTGGGCCTTCACTAACAGGAACACTGGCAGGAGGTGGAATTTCCTCAATGCCTACTTGCTCCCCCTGAATAGGAGCGGGGAGTTCAACACTTTCTTGCTCCCCCTGAGCAGGAGCTTCTTCCAACACAACTTTCTCCAAGTGGCCTTCTGCCACGGATTCAGGCACTTCAGGTTCAAAGAGACTTTGCTCCCCTTGGCTAGGAGCTTCTTCCATGACCACATCTTGTTGAGTACCTGCTTGTATCTCAACATTAGCAATTGGTTCAGACTGAATTTCTGTATGGCCTGGTGCCATAACTTCTTCTTCAACACATCCACCTTCTTTAGAAGTAGCTGAGGTGGAGGGAATGGAATCCAATACCTCTCTTAAGATTGAGGCGACTAAGGTGGTGGGCAAAGAGTCTGCCACACCAGCTGCACCTTCTTCCATCTGAACTTCTGGAGAATGAGAGATAATCTCCACAACAGGTGAGACTGAAACTTCTGCCTGGCTGGACACAACTGGTACTGCTGCTGCTTGAACAACTGCTGCTGCTTGCTCTGCTGCTGCTGCTTCTTCTGCTACTGCTGCTTGCTGCTGCTGCTTCTTCTGCTGCTGCTGCTGCTGCTGCTTCTTCTGCTGCTGCTGCTCTGCTGCTGCTGCTCTTCTTGAACTTCTGGGATATCCCCAATAATTGCTTCTCCTTCAGCCACAGAGGACTTTGACCAAATTCCATCTTGCACTGAAAAACCACTTTTCTTCAAATTTCTGGACCTTATAGACTGGCCCATCTTCTCTACTACAGCTCCAGACACATCTACTCCGAAATGCTTGAAAATCCTGGTGAGTAGATGAGCATAAGGCAAGGAAACATTTAGCTTGCTCTTTGTTTCCCAGATTTGAGTACTGGCAAATTTCATTCTCTCAATCATAACTGCGGCCAGATTTATCTCCTTGTTCTGGATTACCCAGAACATCAAGTCTGAGTCTGCCCTAGTGCATGAAGAAAAGGTAGCACTCCGAGGAACTATGATTTGGCAGACAATAAAGTGGAGCAACCGATTGAAAGCTGACATCTGATTTATATCCAATTTTCCATCCTTCAGCTTAAACCCTGGACCAATAATGCCAAGACCCTTAGCTTCATCATTTACTGAGTCCACACCACTAAAGCCTGATGTCTTCACTCCAAACAACTCATGCAATAGATCATAATCTATCTTGATCTGGGTGCCCTTTACTGTGGAGACAAGGGACCCATCTGCCTCTGACTTCAAACAAATGAAAAAGGCTTTCACAAGGTCCGGGTAGCTTACCTCGGTGAAAGTAACAACATCCATCCACTGCATTCTTCTCAAGGCTTCGACTAAACTGGACATGCCACTCTTCTCAAGATTCTGAACATCCACTGCCTTATTTCCGCAAATCTTCGTCTTCACAAACGTAAACCTCTCTTGCTCCTTTGGGGACAAATACTCAGCACTGTAGCCCCCTACGCTTCCGGAGATCATCGGAGCGGCCATAGGTAGAGGAGAAGGAGATTCTGGTGAAGGGAAATGATGGAAGAGATGGAAGCTCTCGAAGGGATTCTTCGCGGGAAGAGGAGAAAGCTTCGAAAGTTGCAGAGAGTCGATCCCAAAATCGTTAGGGCATCGGCTTTGGGTGAACAGATAGAGGATAAAAGGGTAAAGGTAGAAGACAAGTCGTTCTCAGAACGATTTGAATAAATTAATATTATTTTATCGAAAAGTGGAGCGCCAAAGGCGGTAAAGCCAGAAAGCGACAAAACGTTTGACGGGTCAAACAGCTTTTAACACGATAGCGGTCAAGGAATGTAGACAAACTGAATTTTGCTCATTTTAAAGAGAGGAATTTCATTTCTATCTGAAAATTTTTATGCCAATAAAATTACAGAATCTTTTCACACATTGCACATCCCTAATTCCCTTCTAAGAGATGTAAATCTCTCTTCAGGTAGGGCTTTTGTGAAGATATCTGCTAATTGACCATTTGTATCTATAAAAGAAATTTCTAAATTACCACTAGCTACATGGTCTCGAATAAAATGATATCTTACCTCAATGTGCTTAGTCCTTGAGTGCTGAACTGGATTTTTGGTGAGGTTGATGGCACTTGTATTATCACACAATAGTGGAATTGATTTGATGTGAATTCCGAAATCCTCAAGTTGTTGCTTTATCCAAAGAAGTTGTGTACAGCAACTTCCAGCAGCAACATATTCTGCCTCAGCTGTTGATAAAGCTACTGAATTTTGTTTCTTGGATGACCATGATATTAAACATCCTGCAAGAAACTGACAACAACCACTGGTGCTTTTTCTATCTACTTTGCATCCAGCATAATCAGCATCTGAATATCCTACTAATTCTATTTCACAAGATCTAGGATACCAGAGACCTAAATCATGAGTTCTAGCCAGATATCTAAATATTCTTTTTACTGAAATTAAATGAGACTCTCTAGGGTCTGCCTGATATCTAGCACACATGCATACACTAAACAAAATATCTGGTCTACTTGCAGTTAAGTAAAGTAATGATCCTATCATACCTCGATAATTCTTTTGATCTACCTTTTTACCTTTTTGATCACTGTCCATTCTGGTTGATGTGCTCATTGGGGTTGATAATGGCTTTGCATCTTCAAATCCAAATTTCTTTAACAGCTCTTTGGTGTACTTGGCTTGACAGATATGAGTGCCATCCTTCCCTTGCTTGATTTGCAATCCAAGGAAGTAGCTTAGCTCCCCCATCAAGCTCATTTCGAATTCTCCCTGCATAAGCTTTTCAAAGTACTTGCAAAGAGATTCATCAGTAGATCCAAAAATAATATCATCTACATATATTTGCACAAGAAGTATATGTTTAACCTTAGATTTTATAAATAATGTACTATCTACTTTACCTCTAGTGAAACCATGATCTAATAAGAAAGTACTGAGCCTTTCATACCAAGCTCTAGGTGCTTGCTTTAAACCATATAAGGCTTTATGTAGTTTAAATACATGATTTGGAAATTCGAGATCATCAAAACCTGGAGGTTGTTCAACATAAACTTCCTCCTTGATAAAACCATTTAAAAAGGCTGATTTGACATCCATTTGAAATAGTTTTAAATCAAATGCAGATGCATAAGCAAGTAGAATCCTAATAGCCTCAAGTCTAGCTACAGGTGCATAGGTTTCATCGAAATCTATGCCTTCCTCTTGAGAGTAGCCTTGAGCTACCAATCTGGCCTTGTTCCTTAAGATTATTCCAGACTCATCCAGTTTATTTCTGAACACCCACTTGGTGCCAATAACTGAATGATTGGATGGTCTAGGAACAAGTGACCATACTTGGTTTCTCTTGAACTGATTTAGTTCATCTTGCATGGCTAATATCCAAGATTCATCAGATAAAGCTTCATTGACTGTCTTAGGCTCTATTTGAGAAACAAAGGCTAAATAATCACAAGGAATTACATTACCTCTTGTTCTTACCCCTACAGATGGATCACCAATAATGTTTTCAGGAGGGTGATCTTTCTGATGTCTCCATTCTTTTGGAAGATTTTCATGTTGAATTTCAGTTTGCTGCAGTTCTTCCAGAGGAGGATCTTCCTTGTCCTTAATTGAGGTATTCTTTAATTTTTCAGACAAGTCATCTGCATCATCAATGTCACTAATTTCTTCCTTTTTCAAGGAAGGGTTAGATTCATCAAAAATAACATGTACAGATTGTTCAATTAATAAGGAACGTTTATTGAAAACTCTATAACCTTTGGGTTTAGAAGAGTACCCCATAAAGATGCCTTCATCTGATTTGGCATCCAACTTACCAATGTCCCTTTTTCCATTGTTGTGGATGAAGCAAGGACATCCAAATATTCTGAAATGGCTGATCTTTGGCTTCTTTCCTTTGTAGAGTTCATAAGCAGTCTTCTTCAGAATCGGCCTGATCATCACTCTATTAATGATATAACATGCAGTGTTGATGGCTTCGGCCCAGAAGTATCTTGGCAAATCATATTCTGATAACATGGTTCTTGCCATATCCAAAAGAGTTCTGTTTTTCCTCTCAGCAATTCCATTTGTTGAGGTGTCCTTGGGGCTGAGAAGTTGTGCTCAATTCCTTGATCATCACAGAACTTTGTAAACTTTTCATTCTGAAACTCACCACCATGATCTGATCGGATAGAGACAATTGTGAACTTCTGATCTTTCTGAACTTTCTTACTGAAGCTGACAAAATTTCAAATGTGTCATCTTTGTGCTCTAGAAAGGATACCCAAGTAATCTTGAATAATCATCAACTATAACAAATCCAAAATTCTTTCCTCCTAGACTGGTAGTCCTCATTGGCCCGAATAAATCCATATGAAGTAGTTCTAATGGCTTTGAGGTGGTTACTACAGTCTTTGACTTGAAAGAGCTCTTGGTGTGCTTTCCTCTTGCACAAGGTTTGCAAATACTGTCCAAGCTAGAATTGACCTTTGGCAATCCTTCAACTAGCTTTCTTTTTCTGAGCTTATTCAAACCGTCCAAGCTGCAGTGGCCCAATCTTCTGTGCCACAACTCTGTTGATTGATCTTTATTAGCTGCCAAACACACATCTTGATCCTTGAGTTCTTCTAGATAGAGTACATACAGATTTCTTTCTCTATAAGCTTCAAAAATGACTGCTCCATCCTTTAATATACTGCACTTTGATTCTTGGAACTGAATCTGATGGCCTTTGTCACACAACTGGCTGATGCTGATGAGATTATGCTTTAACCCTTTGACCAGCATTACATCTTCAATTACTGATCTTCCTTTGATGTTTACGGATCCACTTCCTATTACTGTGCCTTTTCCATTATCTCCATATGTGACTGTTCCTTCTTCATCTTGGAGATTAACAAAAAGCTTCTGGTTCCCTGACATGTGCCTTGAGCATCCACTATCCAATTTTTTGTTCTTAGTGGGACATGTTGCTTTGTTATGTCCTAGTTTGTTACAATGGGTACAACAGGTTATTCTAGTTATTCTTTCAACTGGAGTATATTTAAATTTTTTATGTTCTTTATCCTTTTCGGATATAAATTCAGGAGTTGGATAAATGTTGGGAAAGACTTTTGTTTCTTCATTTTCCAAGGGAGTATAACCAAAACCATGTTTCTTCTTGGTTGATCTTTTAGCTCCACTCATCATTAGAAGAGGTTTGTTATTTGTGAACTTGTTTATGGTGCTTGTTAAATGTTCATTTTCTTTATTTAATTTTTCTATTTCTGTTTTAAGTTCACTTAAGTCTTCTTGTTTTTCTAGATGATTTATTTTCTTATTTTTCTCTTTTAAATCTTCACATAATAATTCATCCTTCTTTTATGTTCAGTTATTTGTTTTTCAAGTTCTTCATTTTCTGTTTTTAGGTCTGAGTTTGTATTTTCTAAACAGATTATATTTTTCTTACTAATTTTAAGTAATTTACATACTTCTTTATATTTTTCATAAAGTTCATTAAAAGCACTTTCTAAATTATCAGAATCTGAATCATTGCATGAATCAAAGGAAGAGTCAGAAGTTACCTTGTCTTCGGTGTTGGCCATGAAAGCCAAGTTGACTTCTTCACCTTCACTGCTTGAGCTTGACTCACTGTCTGAGTCACTGCTGTTCTCCCAAGCAGCTGCCATTGCCTTCTTTTTGTACTTCTTGAATCTTCTGAAGTTGTCCCTCTTTTTGATCATTTTTCTTAAGCGTTGGACAGTCTGCTTGATGTGTCCAGGCTTCTTGCATTCATAACAGATCACTTCTCCTTTCTTCTGATCCTTTGCTTCTGGTTTTCTGAAGTCTTTGTTTTTCTTGAAAAATCTTCTTCCGGACTGATACTTTTTCTTCTTTGCTAGAATCCTTTGAAGTCTTCGAGACAGCATGGCTTCTTCATCATCACTGTCTTTACTACTTTCACTATTATCCAAAGATTCTTCTGAATTGTCTTCACTTGCTTTGAGAGCATTTGATTGTTTCCTTCTGCTGGAGGATTCTCCTAATCTCTCCATGTTTATCTCGTGAGCCATGAGAGATCCTATTAGCTTTTCCAATGACATTAATTTTAAATCATTGGCTTCTTCAATGGCTGTTACCTTTGGAGTCCATGAAGATGGTAGAGATCTGAGGACTTTTCTAACCATGTCTGGTACATCATAAACCTTTCCCAATCCAGCTAATCCATTTGTAATGTCTGTGAATCTGCTGAACATCTGAGTTATTGATTCACCTGACTGCATCTGGAATCTTTCATATTGAGCTACTAGAATATCTATTCTCGTCTCCTTTACTTTGTCTGTCCCTTCATAGGTAATTCTGAGCTTTTCCCACATCTCCATTGCGGATTTGCAGGCTGAACTCTATTGAATTCTTTCTTGCTTAGGGCACAGCATAATATGCTCTTGGCTTTGCAGTTTAAGGATATTCTTTTCCTATCATCATCTGTCCACTGAGCCTTAGCGTTTGTGACCAAAAGATCACCTTCTTCTACAATGGACCAGATTGTGTAATCATGACCTTGTAGAAAATATTCCATTCTAGTCTTCCAGTAGGTGTAGTCTTCTCCATCGAACAAGGGAGGCCTGTTGACTGACTGACCTTCGAAGTTGCTTTGGGCTGCCATAGATCTTTGCTCTTCAGATCGTTGGATCTTCTTCTTTGTCGAAGAGACGGGCTCTGATACCACTTGTTGCCCAGCTAGCTAGCCCAGAGGGGGGGTGAATGGGTTATTAAAACTTCGATCTCTGATTAAAACCTGTTTACTGAAAGGATTGCACAACTTAATAACAAGGTTAGAGTTAGAGCAAATAAGACAACAATCACACAAAACACATCCACAAGACACAAGGATTTTTATCCTGGTTCGGAACTCCTCTCCACAGGAGACCTACGTCCAGTCCCTGAGCAATACCTCAGGATTTCACTACCAAGGGTACAATCCCCCTTAAGGATCCTTACACCCAGCCTCAACTGGTCTTCCTTCAACCTGAAGGGAAAACAACCACCCTGGATACCACCAGGTCTTCCTTCGTCCAGAAGGGAACACAACTAAAGAAGAAAATGTGTGGGAACAGGCTTCAGACTCTAGCTTGACCAGCTACAAACTGAAGCTACCAAGGCCCGAGAGAGAAAGAGATTTAACAAGGTTTTCTCTCCAAGGACTACACAAGCTCTCACAAATAAAAACTCCTTTTGATCACTGAGAGCTAAGAGCTAAGAACAAGGTTGGAGTGGAAGCTTCGCTCTTCTTTCAATCTTCTGAAGACTCGAAGAGATGGAGTTCTTTCTTTTCGAATTGCAAGCGTTGTTCTCTATCTTCTTTTCTTCTCCGTCTTGAGTCTTTTATTTATACTTCTGATTCAAATTTGAACGTTGAAGTGTCCGTTGTCTCTTATCCTGGTGTACGTTAGACTGGTCACCAAGGAAGCTTCTGATCGTCAGTCTTTTATCCTTTAGTACACGCCAGAGAAATGTTTTAGAATCTTGTATCTTGTATCCAACGTTGTACAGATGAGTCTTGTCAGATATCTGCAAGCATATCAACAATAAATAGAGGACAGCTAGGACTGCCGTCGATTGTTAGTTACAGATGGAACATATATTGCAATATATAGCAAGGCTCCGTTCTGTCTAAAAAGTACGTAGACAGAGTAGCATGGAAATGGAAGATATTGTCTGCATGCATGGGAGATACGATCAGAGAGCATTTAATGCGTAGCAGTCAACAGACAAGATATGACTTTGACTTTTCAACGCTATTAAAAAGCATTATACTGATACAGCAAGAAATTCGATATAAATAATCCCGATGCTTTCATGACTTATGAAATCGTTATGCGATAACAGACAAATCGTTATGACAGAGCATTATCAAATTATAATGATGAAATCGTTATGAGTTATAGCAAGTCGTTATGAACACTTATCAAGTCGTTATGAACTGTAAAGAAATCGTTATGACTATCAAGTAGTTATGAACTGTAAAGAAATCGTTATGAACTCTAAAGAAATCGTTACAGCAATCAAGTCGTTATGAATGATAAAGAAATCGTTATGAACTCTAAAGAAATCGTTACAGCAATCAAGTCGTTATGATGATAAAGAATCGTTATGACTATCAGTCGTTTGAACGTAAGATCGTTATGAACTCTAAAGAAATCGTTACAGCAATCAAGTCGTTATGATAAAGAAATCGTTATGACTATCAAGTCGTATGAACTGTAAGAAATCGTTATGACTCTAAGAAATCGTTACAACAACCAAGTCGTTATGAATGATAAAGAAATCGTTATGAAAGTCTTACAAATCGTTGCACAAAGCAAATCGTTATGAGAATCAAAGAAGTCGTTACAGAAGTAAAGAAATCGTTACGGCTAGAGAGTCGTTGCGAGTTTTAAAGAAATCGTTACGAGGTCTAAAGAAATCGTTACGGCTAGAGAGTCGTTGCGAGTTCTAAAGAATCGTTACGAGGTCTAAAGAAATCGTTACGGCTAGAGAGTTTTGCGAGTTCTAAAGAAATCGTTACGAGGTCTAAAGAATCGTTGCGGATAGAGAGTCGTTGCGAGTTCTAAAGAAATCGTTACGACAGTCAAGTCGTTCCGGTTTCTAAAGAAATCGTTGCGATGTCTAAAGAAATCGTTACGACAGTCAAGTCGTTACGGGTTCTAAAGAAATCGTTACGAGGTCTAAAGAAATCGTTACGACAGTCAAGTCGTTACGGGTTCTAAAGAAATCATTACGAGGTCTAAAGAAATCGTTACGAGAGTCAAGTCGTTACGGGTTCTAAAGAAATTGTTGCGATGTCTTAAGGAATCGTTGCGATATCGATTTGTTTTGAATTTTCCGGTCAAAGAGGAAATCGTTCTGCTTATCAAAGAATCGATACAAAGACTTGGACAGAATATGAGATGAGACTTACCTGATTGTCTTGAACTTTCATTTTTCTTTTATTTCCTGTTCTCAAGGCTCAAGTAATCCATTAGTACTATTTTGTTAATCATCAAAATTAATATATAATAAATGATTTTTATTATGGGACAGTTTGGTCATCAGTTTACCACGGTCTTGCCACTTTCTACCGGCGATTTATTAAGGGTTCAGCACCGTCACGGCCCCATTACTGACTGCATGCGAAAGGGAACCTTTGCCTGGACTAAGGTAGCTGCTTCCGCCTTTCGCGATCTTAAGGAGCTTATGACCCAAGCACTTGTGCTTAGATTGCCAGATTTTTCTAAGGTGTTTGAGGTACTTGTGATGCCTCTGGTGTTGGCATAGGTGGGGTACTGAGCCCAAAAGTCACCCCCGTCGCTTTCTTCAGTGAAAGTTAAGCGATGCCAAATTAAAGTATTCCACCTACGACAAAGAATTCTATGCGGTAGTCCAGGCCCTGAGGTACTGGAGGCACTACCTTCTTCCTCACGAGTTTGTGTTGTTTGGGACCACGAGGCTCTGCGATTTCTCCACGCCCAAAGAAACTTAACCCGCGGCATAGTCGTTGGGTGGAGTATCTTCAGGCCTACACATTTGTCCTCAAACATAAGGCTGGGGTGGAGAATCGGTGGCAGATGCACTGAGTCCTCGTGCCTCTTTGCTGGTAGTCGTCTCTTCGGAAGTCACAGGATTTGAGAGATTACGAGATGACTACCCTAGCTGCCCAGATTTCAGTCCCATCCTCTCATCCCTCCAGTCTGGCCCCTCCCAGTTATATAATGACTTCGTCCTTCAGGACAGGTATCTTTTTCGGAAACATAAGCTTTGCATTCCCTGTACCTCTGTGCGTGATTTTCTTGTTTGGGAAGTGCATGCAGGAGGTTTGGCTGGACACTTCGGTCACAATAAGACCATTGAGCTAGTGGAGTACCGGTTCTATTGGCCTAGTTTAAAACGTGATGTGGCCCGAATTGTGGCCCAATGTCGCACCTGTGCTTTGGCCAAGCAACGAAAGCAGAACACTGGTCTCTATACTCCTCTACCTGTGCCCGACCGTCCGTGGCAGGACGTGAGTATGGATTTTGTCTTGGGATTGCCACCCACAGTCCGCCGGCATGACTCCATCATGGTGGTGGACAGGTTCTCCAAAATGGCCCATTTCATTCCTTGTGCCAAGACATCCGATGCTTCTAAGGTGGCCCGTCTTTTCCTTTCTGAGGTCGTACGCCTCCGCGGGCTTCCCAAATCCATCGTGTCGGACAGGATGTGCGATTCGTTAGCTATTTTTGGAAGACCATGTGGCACCTCTTGGGCACTAAGCTCAAATTTCTACCGCCTACCACCCTCAGACAGATGGCCAAACTGAAGTGGTCAACAGGAGTCTAGGGGATTTGTTGCGTTGTCTAGTCGGAGAGAATGCTCGGAATTGGGATTTAGTCTTACCTTAAGCTGAATTTGCCTACAACAACTCGGTCAACAGGTCCACTGGCATGAGTCCTTTCGAGATAGTCACGGGGTATAAGCCTAGGAGTCCTGTAGACCTTGTTCCCATGTCTTACCAGGCCCGAGTCTCTGAGTCTGCACAGTCGTTAGCTGAGCACATTAGAGGTCTACATGATAGTATCCGTCGCCACATCGAGATCAGCAATGAGAACTATAGGGCAGCAGCTAATTTACATCGTCGTTTCCACGATTTCCATGAGGGTGATTACGTCATGATCAGGGTCAGACCTGAACGGTTTCCCTCAGGAACCGTGAAGAAGCTACAATCCCGGGGAGCGGGACCCTTTAAAGTTCTAAAACGAATTGGATCCAACGCATATGTCATTGATCTACCGCCAGACTATGGAATGAGTTCCACTTTTAATGTTTCAGATCTGGTAGCCTATAGAGATCCCGCATAATTCCTAGTGATCCATTCGAGCCATCTCCTCCCCTTGTGAGTGATCCCACCCAGAGTGTCCACCGTCGGCCATGACCCCTACACGGCGTGAGCAGGTTGACCAAATACTTGATGAGCAGGTAGTCACAACCCAGAGCGGAGACTGTCAGCGCTACCTGGTTCGCTGGAAGGGTCGACCTCCCACCGATGACGCGTGGATCACCCGCACAGAGCTTCAGCAGCTGGATCCTGACCTTCTGGAGCGTCTCCAGAGCCGTCAGGACCCTTACTTGACGGGGTCGAGTTCTTCTCAGGCGGGGGGTATTGGTGGGGACACCAGAGCTTTGGACCGGGCCGATAGGATCCAGGTGTACCGCAGACGGAGGCGACGTGCAGCGACGACGGCCTCCATTTGGCTTGACGACTTGCCGCCAGGCCACTAGTTGGTTCCTTTATTGAGTTTGAGCATTTAGTTGATGTAATAAGGCCCAAATGAGGCCCATTTGTCCTTTTTATTTTCTGTGTATTTCGGGTCCGATTTTGGACCTATTTTAGGCTTGGGGTTATTTCGGTCTTTGGGGTTTAGTGAGGACCATTAGGGTTCCATCACTATAAATAAGTGTAAACGGTTGTTTGAAAGGTTAATGAACATTTTGAAGACAGCTTTGGGCAGCCGCCATTGTTGTCTCCTCCAGCGAGGTGGATTCCCCAGGGGTGGAATCCCCATCCGTTGTCTTCTTCCTGCTGCCATCCCTCTCTCTGTCTCTCTGTTCGCTAGTTGCTCACTTCCCCCACGCTGTCCCGCATCACATATGCTAGGCTTGCCGTTGTATCTCCAGGTATCAATGATTTATGCCATGTGTGTTGTGACAAAAAGGAGACTGTGAAACATGTGGGGTGCGAGTGCCACATTGCATGGGCATTTTGGTTTGCATCACATTTCAATACAAGAACAGATGACAATTCATTAAGTCTGGACGACAGGATTTTAAGGTGGAGAGTCCCCCCTTTTCAGTTAGCAACAAGGACTGCAGTGCATTCATTCAAGCTTTCTCCAACTTATGGAATCTTTGGAAGGCCAGATGTTCACTTGTATTTGAGAACTAGAAGGTGCCTCCAAATTATATTCTGCATGGGAGTTGCAAAGATTTGGCAATCTGGTGTAGTAATCTAGGAGACCAGGAAGTGACCCCTACTGATGTTGATTTTAACAACAGGTCAATTCCCCAGGCTGAATTCACCATACTGGTTGATGCTGTCCATTCCAACAATGTGGCAACTAGTGGTATCATTGTGAGAAGCAAAGAGCAGGTCTTGGTTGAATGTAAAGCCTCATGTCACTCAGCAAACTTTGTTTTTCAGGCAGAAGTTTTTGCCATATGGGAAGCTAAAAATTGGACAACAGAGCTTCATATCCAAGTTAACATTTTCAGTAATGCTTCTGTGGTGGTTCAGGCAATCAATGAAGCAAAAAGATCCTTGTGGTGTTGTGCATCACTCATTAATGATTGCAGGGAACTTTTTGTCTTCCCATAGTAATTTTACACTCTTCTACTCGCCCAGAGCTAATACTTCAGCTGCTCGCAACCTTGCTAAGGCAGCCTCTCGGAGTCTCGAGCAAAGGTTTATGTTCTGTGGGATGTATCTTCTTGTCCTTTCTTTGTCACCTAACAAGGTAATGTATACTGTTATGCCTTCTATTTAGTTAATGCAAATAGCTTTTCATTCCCCCCCCCCCCCCCCCCCCCAAAAAAAAAAAAAAGAGAGAGACTTCTTGCACTTTCACATTACACTTCAAGTGCAATGTGACTAGGTAACATGCCCATGTGGCATCCAACAATTGAATGGTCACTTTATCACTCCTCATGGGAGAGGTGCCACATAGGCTTTTGCCTAGTTAAAGTGCAATAAGTCTTTCTCAAAAAAAGAATGCATTGTCAGAAGTCCTCAAATATGAGTTCAATGGATAAGCCTTTGTTCTATATAAACAGAAAAAGGGGACTTAGAAGAAGGCTCTCAAGTTTTGATATGAACTTTGCTATACAAACTGACTTCAACTAGTGGGTCCACCTTAATTAGGGTTGCTAATAGATCTCCGTTTTTCGTTTAGTCGACCCGTTTTCACATTTTTTATAAAATGCAAAATTCTGAAAAGAACTTTTCGATGACTTAGTGGAAGCAAAAATAGATATCTGAATTTTTATAGAATGCGGAAGCGGAAACATCCAATTCCGTATCCACTTTTCCATTTTTGATAAATTTTTAATATATATTATATAATATTTTTTACAATAAAAGCTCCTCAACCTCAAAGCTGACTTTTAATTTTTTAACTCACTACCCCCACCTCCAATTTATATACAAATGCCATCTATTTTTGTCTCAATTAGTGGCTAGTGGTCACTCTCTCATTCTATCATATATGGTATTTTTTTTTTCCCATAGTCTTCATACCTCCATATGTCAACTATCTATTACTCAACCATTATATATAATTATATGATGTTACTATACTAATTTGATCTTGTCATACTTTATTTAGTAAGAGTCATTATAATGTACTTGAAGGAGAAGATATGACAGAAGATATATTTTTATTTATTGTTGTTAGTTATCTATACTAGTAAATTATTAAATTTATATTTACAACTATTCATAAATTTAATAATTAATATACTTGTAAATTATAAATATTGTTGTATTCAAAGTTTCTATTTTATTTTCATTTCTGTTTTCATTTTTTCAAGTTAAAATAGAAATATATGGCATGCAGAAGCGAAACCATCCTTTTCCATTTTCGTTTCCAACTCTGAAATTTTTCATAGAAAGTGGAAGTAAAATTTTTTTTTTTTCGATTTCAAATATGACTCATTAGCAACCCTAACCTTAATCCAAATTTGGGAACCCCATATGAAAAGCCTCAATGGAAATACGAAATAAGATCGTAAAGTTAAAGATCCTATATCCTTATTAATTGACCCATAATTTTTATGGGGGGGGGGGGGGGGGTGACCGGAGACGAGCGACGACAATCAGCAGGAAATAGAGAGCGACAATGATAGACGACGACGAGTGATAGTGGCGGATCGGCGACAAGCTGCAATGAACTTAGAAATTAAAATTTTAGATTCAAAAATACAAATTTAAATTTTAAAATATTATCTTTAGGGTTTAAAATATTGACTGAACTTTTAATAGTAACATAGACTTATAAATACAAACATTGGACTAAAAAATACAGCCTTTAGGGTTTAAAAATTATTGATTGGGTTTTATAGTAATAAATTTGGATTCATAAATAATTCTTGGATTAAAAAATGCTCCCAGCTTAGAGTTTAAAAATATCGATATTTTAATAAATATTTTATATTTATAAATAGTAATTTAAATTTAAAAATAATATATTTAAATTAAGAGTAGCCGTCCATCACCATATGTCACAACCCATTGCAGCCCGCCAACTCGCATGACATCTAACGTGGCGGCATGTGGATTGCCATGCACAAATGCAGTAAATCTTTTTCAAGATTAAATGATTCTTATTTTTTTCAAGTACACTTGGAGCAAATCTTTCTCGAGATTAAAAGGTTCTTGTTTTCTGATTTGCTTGAACGGTGCATGTAACTCCTCCTCAAGCGAGCCAAAAATGACTGTGGCATCTCCTTGAAAATCTCATCGCAGATCCTCCCTTGCTGCTGGAGGCTATATATGGCCATTTTCTTGGTCATTATTTGGACCCGGAATCTGTATGGAAGAGGTGTCATTGAAATTGATGTCCAGAAGATTGTTGTGCAATGTTAATAACAGTCTTGTTAAACTTCCTTGACATATGTTTTCTTTAGTTGATTGAACTGTCAACTCCAGAAGTACTCCTCACTAAGGACTCTAATATATCTCTGTTTTTTTTTTGGAACTCCTAGAAGCCGTAATATTACTGTGGCCCATTTAGTTGTTAATTAAGTTGGGTCTCTTTCAACCCGGCTCCACCGACTGGGTTCCCTCTCTATCATCTGTACTACGTTCTGAATGTGCTTAGTAATGAGATATCTCTTGTTCGACACGTTTGTGGATAGAAGTCGACATAAGAATAATAATAAAATTTCTGTGGATATCTCATGCCGTAGGTAAAACTCGAATTGTATTTAATCTAATTTTAACTTCTTATAACTCCGAAATCATTGCTCTCTCAATCTAGATAAGTATGCCCAGCTGGGATCTGAATTCCAGGTTCCCTGTATTCATTTTGTCCCCACGCACTTTACACGCGCCTCCCAATCTGAGCTAGATCTTTCGTCGTCTCCTCCATTCACGTCTCCATCTCCCTTTTTTCCCTCTCAGGATCTTTTCCTCTTCCGAAAGGCCAGGTTCAGGGTCCCGGAACCATTCCCCAGAACCCCACTCCCTCCTTCACCCCCCCACTCATATCCAGATGGATTCGTCTGGCATCGCATATGCATGCACCTCCTCTCTCTCTCTCTCTCTCTCTCTCTCTCTCTCTCTCTCTCTCTCTCTCTCAACCATTCCCCGAACCCCACTCCCTCCTTACGACTCATGTCTAGATGGATTCGTCTGGCATCGCATATGCATGCTCCTCTCTCTCTCTCGCTCTCTCTCTCTCTCTCTCTCTCTCTGAGTGTATACATATATGTCACCTCCGCCGCCATCGCCATTAAAATACTCCTCTCGTTCCTGGACCTTTGTTTGGATAGATATCTAATATCTTCCTGAGTCGCTTCTCCGTGCTCAGCCGGGAGAGACCCTGATAAGTTCCACTCTTATCTCTCTTGCTCCTCTGATGATGGCCAGCTGCAGCCTGACGCAGGAGGGGGTGTGTCTGACGATAGGCCTGGCGGCGGTGGGCTTTCTGTACCTGCTGCTGGTGGCCCTGGAGGCGTCGTCAGCTGGCGCTGTCGCCCTTGTCCTCCCTGCCGATTGCTGCGTCCCTGACTCCGTCTCAAACAGTACGCTCCAGACTCCCCTGTGGTGTCGCCAAGATCGGCCGCCGACGCGTGCGGTGGCGCTCCAGGATTACGCCTCAAAGAGTAGTACATCTCCAGGGAAGCTCACGTTGTCAACGCGAATGGGGGCTTCTTAAAATCTCTGGTCGCCTTTGTTCATGTCTGAAGCGCTCTGTGGCAGGTTTACGTCACCGGCGTTCTTTCCATGGTGGAGAGGGCACTAACAGCTACCATGGCTGCCTCATAACTTGGAGACTAGTTGGTCTCTGTTAATTTCGTGCAGACTTGCATTTGGCTGTGAATTTTACGCAAAAATCTCTAAATAGACACTGTGGTTCTACTTCAACTTCTGTAAAACGATGGGTTTATTTGAATACCATAGTGGGACTTGTAGGTAAGTCTTTACATTGGATGCAGCTGTTCTTACTTATTTTAAGGTGCCTTCTTAAGGTACCACAATTCTATCACCGTCGGTGCTTCATGATCATCATTAAAAAAACCACTGAAATGGATGCAGTGATAGATAATTGTGAGATGAAGGGTATGATAAATGGTGTAGATCTCACAGCATAAACTAGTAATTTCCCTTCACCTTTCTCCAAGAACTTACCTCCCGCTCACTGCATACATGTTGTTAATTTGAACTTTCTTAAAAATAATCTTTTGACATCGATGTTAACTGAATTAATACATGCGGGCATAAGTAGTTGAGAGATGAAGGGTAGGATAAGGGAGCAAGTAGGAGTATAAAATAGAAGTTCCCTTTACCCTATTCCTTATGAGACTTACCTCCCTCAGTGCGTAAATGTTATACCTGATAGTGGTAGATGAAAGGTAGGACAAAAAACTAGAGTACTCTCTCTTCTCTCTGTTCCCTCTCTCTCTCTCTCTCACTCAGAGTTGGATTGCAGAAGAACAGAGCAGAAGAACAGAGAGACCGTGGAGGAAGGGAATGGGGGAGCTCGTCTTGGCCTCGCCGTCACCCCCCTGATTGCCTTATTATACTGATGGGATGGAAAGAAAGAAAGGAGATGCAAGGTCCTTTAACCAGAACTGTGCATGCAAAAGATGTTTTAAGTGAGGTGATAAAATAAATGTCATCACCAGTACTGATTAATATGTCATCTACATAAATCAACAGAGTCGAGCTTTGATTGAGTCCAGCAGCAAGGAGAGCCGAGTCAAACTAGGCCTGAATAGTGACATTGACAAACCCCAGTTTGTTCTTGGCAGATGAGGCAACGGTGATTACCTGTTGCCAGGGAATGTAATTTTATTCAGAAGAACTGAGACGAGAGTTGCACCTGGATTATCAGAAGAATGCAAGTAATATGGGTTCTCAACTGCGAGTGTATCATTGGGAACAATCGATCTCTTTCTCGACGACGGCATGAAGCACATATATTGGTTACAACAGCGTGTAACTTGTTACAACAGTGTTCTTCATGCCTAATACTCACACTGACACACACCACACACAAACTCACCAAACATCTAATCTGGCGCGGAAAACACCAGCTTCTACCTCACTTCCCTGATAACAGACTAGCTAGTTTTTTTTTTTGGGTAAGTAAGCGATACAAGATTAAATTAATGAAAAATAATTTACAACTTAGAAATCATACATCCACATGCTAGACATATGAATCCGATGGAAGAGATATCAAAGAGGCTTAACTTTATAAAAATAATGCAGCAACACTAAATAAATCTAGAGCACTATAGAAAAGTTTCTGAGAATTCTTCTTGATCGTCTCAAGTTATTGTCATGAAGATGTTTCCCTTGCATGCAATGCCTGATGTCCGCAAGTATCTGGAGAAGCAGCTATGTCCTACTTGTCTCAAGACATTCAAAAATTCTTTTACATCTTTCCTTCCATATCCACCATCCAGCATCCCGAAGACTATTGAATGTAATTGTAACGCCCCGACGCGGAATATCGGAGCGGGATTACAGTTATTAAATAGTACAGAGCGAGAAATAATTAACAAACCATTGCACAAATGGAAATAATACCAAACAACCTCATATCTCATTAATAATCCAACAATCTTTATTACATTCACTAGTAACTCATCATCTTCATAAACTGACTAATACACCAACGTATCAGAGCCAAAATTAGGGCCCAGAGTACTTTATTCAAATCAAACTATTACATAATGACTAACTGACCCACTAACTCTTAACTATACTAACAGACTACTACTAGATAGCACTGGTTGCTGAAATGGTCACTCCTGAGTCTCCTCATCGGTCCCATCCTCGTGAGTGTGATCATGATCCAACTCACATGAAACACATTAAATAAATACGCAGTATGAGCGAATAACGCCCAGTAGGACTTAATATCTCATGAACACAAGCATGCTTTAAATAGTTAATGTTTTAAAGGCAAGTTAACTAGAGAGTAAAGTCGTGTAGAGCATGTCACGATAACGAGAGAACAATTGCAACTGGCACAGGGAAAATAGTACAACGAGAACGATAATAGAATGGCCATGTAACGTTATAACATGTAAATTGCACAACGGTGTACTAGTAACGATCACGCTTGCACTTGTAGAGATAGTACTTTGATTGTCATAGATTAATCTAGATAGTAAACTGGCTCTGGATGCATGCCGTAACACATCCTTGATCATTTTAACTCCCATGGGCACTGGCACTTTTCGGGCGCTCCTCCCAGGACCTGATCGGGCCCTATTGCGCTGGCATTAGTCATTTCTTTTATCTTAGACAATCACAAGAATAGCCAATAGAGTACCAAGAAGAGATAGGAGAGTACTAGACGAGATAGATGAGAGAGTAGAGTGAACGTGAACACATAAGAGGATATGGACATTAGATGAGATAGGGACAATTCCGTAAAACACGTGAAATTCTGATAGTAACGGTTGCACAGCACCAGGTCGGGTGCCGACAGTCTGGTAGAAGTCACAACCACCCACTAGCCGTGCTATGTACACAGACTAGATGGTCCGACGTGATCAAAGATAAGGAAGAACTGTGACGGACTGGGGTACTTATGCCCATTAAGGCTCCATATCCAGATCCGCCTCCCGCGAACGGACCGAAGTCTCGCAAGGGATATCTCACACACGTGTCCAGTAAGAATTATAAAAGACAAACAGATAAGGAAGAACTGTGACGGACCGAGGTACTTATGCCCATTAAGGCTCCATATCCAGATCCGCCTCCCGCGAACGGACCGAAGTCTCGCAAGGGATATCTTACACACGTGTCTAGTAAGAATTATAAAAGACAAACCATAACAGTATAAGACACAAAAAAGTATATGTGCTCATATCTGTTCACAATTTTGTACAACTGTTCCATTACATTAATACATGTCTAATTAAAAAGTACAACTACCTGGGGCATACCCCGAGGGAGCACAAGCTCACACAACACTACTACAATACAACTGCTGGTGGTACAAATCTGTCACAACGCCTCCTCAAGCCACACAAATGGTAAGCCCTGAAAAGAACTATAGGGAAGTGAGCCTCAACAAGTCACTGGCTCAGTAGGGGCTACCCAAACAACACCGCAACTAAACAGAAGAGACCTCAACCTCAAAGAGTTTCACTGGCCACACAAATAGCCAAATTATGGTATGCTCACAATATTTATAATTAAATAACAGCTTAAAAAGTAATTGATAAACAAATGCATATTCCTCATAAAAAAAGAGGAACCACAGGACTAGCACAACACTACTAGTCCGCTCAACAACTGAAATGCCTAGGCCGCAAGCCTCACAGGCACATTATTCCAACGACTGATCGCCTAAGCTACAAGCCACACAGGTAAACATTGCCTAGGCTACAAGCTTCACAGGCAAACCCCAAACACATGGGTACAGGACTGCTGACCAAGAGCTGGTCCGATCTACCCCAAACCATGATATGTCGAAAGCCACACTTAAGGTAACAGGACTGGCCACAGTGGGCCAATCCATCACATATTAAATCCATAATCGCAACCTTACCCGAGGAAGGGTAAAACACAACGAATGGAAGGTCACACCACACGACCACCACCTCAACACCTAAAAAGACTGGTACATAACGTACCACTACAAAGCATTACACACACAGGGTACGAGTACCTATTACTATAAGGTACCAGCACGGAAACCGCAAGTAAACCAGTGCCGTAACAAGGCACACCATAGCGAGCTAAACCACTTTTAGTAGTCAACACTCACCAACCATAATCAAAACTGTGCCACCACTCAGGAACACCACAAGCCACAACCGCAATCACAACTGTGTCAACACCAGGGCACACCTCGAACGGGTCAAACCTCGACTATGAGTCACCAACTCACAAACCACGACGAGTGGCAAAGCACGAGTCGGAAAGGAACGACGCCACCACACGGGAACAGACTACTGGCTGATCAGGCCAATAAATCCAACCCAGACAACACAACACAAGAACAACCTCTCAGTCTCACAGTCACGGACGAAAGGTCCAACTTTCGCTCCACGAGAACAAGTCAAACAACTGTGGAGACCAACCAACACCACACCTACAGACACACAGCTGTAGGCCCATGCCTGGCACCTCTAGGGTCTCTAGCCAGAGCACCCTAAAGTGAGGCAGAAGAAAACAAGACTAGCTAGGGACCAGTGTCGACTACTGGTTGTCCGTACCCCCAACTACGAGCGCGCTACAAGCGACAAAAGAACAAACTCTGGGAAGTCGCTGTCCCATTGCCGTCTTTCTCTCAGCCGAACGTACAACTCAAACTCAGGAGTGAGGGGTCCAGGAAGACGACACAGACCTCGACGGTACCACATTGTACCGGGACAAACCCCGAGCACAACAAACACACATGCCTGGCTCACAAAGAACCTGGGGTACTCGACTAGAAGGCATTCCGGAATAGGCGCCGGACCACCACACTCGGCTAGCACAAACCACAACACTTATACGTTTATTACAAACCACAATACACGTGTGAGGAATAGCTTGTCCTGGTCACTCGTGACCTACAAGCTAGCCTACACAAACACATATAAACCATATTAATAATAACACCACGACCTGTCATCGGCCACCTAGTGACAGTGAAGGTCACACTAAACACAATACACAATATTCACATAATAACCATACTTAAACTTTACTAATCATTCATCCAGAAGAATCTACAAAAGATCCTAAAGGATCGAGGCCAGGTTCAGATGTGAACCTCATCGCCATAATATCACGAACTAATCATAATAATTAAGATACAATAAGCACAATAACGTACGATATGCCATGCACACACCAACCACATGCACGACATCAAAACCCCGTAATATTTCACATAAATCTTGTGCGCTAGGTTGTAGTAAATCCCATGCACACACATAAAGAACTAGTAAACTACATAGCCCTGTGCTCTAGGAGCACCACAGGTGTTAATGCACCGCTCAGTATCGATAAACACATTACACTGCAATACTTACAACAAAACATCGTGAAACACACTGTGCTTATATATGCACAGGTTGGCGGCAACATCGATTGCCGTCCACAGAATATGGACGACAATATTTCTTTCCGTCAATACTAAGTAAGCGGCCACCATCTGGCCGTTTACTCAAATCAACGGCTAGAAATCTAGCCGTTAATCTCCCATTGAAGAACTCAGCGTCAACCGATGTTGACGTCGATATCTTCAGCACTCAACACACACAGGACGCACAGAACGGCCCCAGGCCGATCTCACAGGCAATCTAGCCCTATAAACAACAGAAAAACGAGGAGAAACATTTCCACTTACATCTGTATACTATAATCAAACCGGAAAAGCAAGATCCAACACTTGGATCAATCAAACCACCCATTCTCCCGGCATGATAACCTTTTTTCCCGAAAACACAATTAACAAGCAATCCATGCAAACAGAGCATGACAAGTCAAACAGGAGAAATCAAAGGGTCCAGTCCCTACCTCTGAAACGCAATTAAACTCCTAAAGAACCTCAAATCGCGCCGAGACCCCAGGAGCTTCCCACGAACACCGCCCTCCAATCCGTCATTCCCCGCCTGATCTGCCGCTGCTGCGCGCATCACGGCCTTCCCACGTGCTCCTGTCGACCGCCGGAAGTAGTGAAGAGGCACAAGGGTACAGGTGGGGGAAGAAGAGGGGAGAAAGTGGTGAAAGAAGAAGGCTCGGGTTGCCCCTAAAAACACAGGCGCCTCAGGTTAACGTCAACCTCTGTGCTACTAACCAAACCGTCACAACTAGGCATCCACATTGCTCGCCGCCAAGTTCATGCAATAGAACCCACTAGAACGAACGATAGACGTCCACATCGATGGATGCCAAGAACATGTTAACGACAACACCATTTTCGCCAACACACAGTAGACGTCACACACCTGGACGTCAACCCACTGTTGATGTCCAGCGCACTGAACACCAACACAGATCCATAACCAACCCGGTAAAGATCCAATAAGAAACACACAACACAAGTCGCACTGGTCAAGTGTGACCACCCCATACGCTAAACCGAGGATCCACGAAGATCTGAAAAACGCGCGACGTTACAAGAACACACTAAGGCCATGGATCGTACTGATCCCTAAGGTGTAACGGGTTTTGGGGTACAACCAGCTCGTTGACTAAGGACGTGCGCCAAAGCCAAGAAGACTTACGGAGGGCTTGACAAGGAGTCCTTGGTCCAATCGAGAGTATTCCCGGTGGAGAGGTGGTCCAAGTCAAGAGAAAGTGTGTAGAAAACGGGTCCGTCGTGCCTCGAGTGCTCGAAGCCGAGGGAAAATGATAACGGTATTTAAAATGCGCGTATAAAACAAAAACAATTGTATTTAATAAAAATAAGGTAATTTAGTCATTTATTTCGCTAATTTACCGAATACATTATTGCATAATTTATCAGGGTCAAATGGCATTTAATAATGTTTGTGTGTGTAAGTGTAAAGAATCTTGAGGATATGACAAGTCATGCAAATGTCATTTTTAAATAATTAATTTATATCATTAATACCATTTATTAATTTACCAAGTCGAATCTATAACATGGGTTATCATGGCTAATTAAAGGGCATAAAGCCTACACATCAGGGCATATGCACAATTTTCATTCTGGTCGGATTCATGAAAACGCGGCGGACTTACCCGTCGCGATTCAAGTCGCGACGGGGCGGTCGGGCACGACACGGGGCCTGGCCGGTCTGGCCCGGTCCGGAGTGAATCGCGGCGGCATAAGCCGCCGCGTTCTTGACGCGACGCAATCGGCCGGCGCGACCCCGCTGATATCGCGGCGGATCGCGCCGTCGCGATACCAAGTGGGTTTGCCCTTTTTCCCTTTTTCCCAGGGCGTCCACTGTGATACATGGACGTTCTAAATTCCAAATAAAATATTACGGTGATCCAAAAAGTACAAAACTAGTTTTAAACAAAAGTAGACATATAGATCTATCAACATGCGCGATTAATTTGAAAATAGACAAGGTTTAGACATGCATTGATTGGGTTACTTTTTGGTGACCTAAACAGGCGCAGTTAGGGTTCAACGAATTAATTTGAGATGAATACATAATGACAAATTCCGAAACAAAGGGCGTTCAAAAGCTAACAAGATGTAGTATTTATTATAATTTTCTCATGATCTGAAGTCAAGTATAAACGGGGTTCACAAGCAAACATGAAGGGTCGGGTGCATGTATCTGACAGGGATTCAAAGAATTAATTCTCCCTCATGGGAGATTGAAATAGAACGAAACCAAGGGCGTTTGAAAGATAATGCACTATAGTATCAATGAGAATTTTCTCATAGCATGGAACAAGTACGTGCAGGGGATTAGAGAAAATATGAGATTTCGGGTTCATGGTAACAACAACATTTCACGAATTAAATTCACCCAAATGGATGAGCAGAATACCACGAAACCATAGGGCTTTTGAAGAGGTACATGAAGGCTACCTAGGATAATTTTTACACGATGTTTGCTTGAGAGATTGCCTACCTTTTTCGTGGAGTAAGAAAGCCCTAGTTTGATGACGAAAATCAGAAAATTCTCCTTGTTCAAGCCTCCTCCTCCTTGCTCCTTCGTTCTCCAGCCTTCCCCTCGTCTCCTAGGATTCCAGCCACGAACTATGGGTGGTAGGGACGAACTTGGGTGGTGTATTGGGTTGCTAGTACAGTTTTACCCCTTCTAAAACTCCTCCTTTCTATTAATTTCGAATTTCCAAGTTTATCACCTTCCTTTCTAGCAATTATCTCTTTCTTTGGGTGGGGAAGAGATTAATTTCGCGGGTAATGAGTTATAGCATGGCTAGGACTCTTATTTTGGATAAACATGACTTATTTAGTGTTTATCTTAGTCTTTTACTATTTACTAATTAATTAGATACGAATTTTACTTAATTACATCTCCTCCCAAGATGGGCTTCATCCTATTGGGCCCAATCTATTTGGTTTGGACCATTTGTTTAACCCACTACTAATTCAGCTTAATGGATTATTGCTTTAATTCCCTTTGTTTCCATTTATTTCCCCTTTATTCCAATTAATTATATTTTCCTCATTTATTAAAATAGAAATTTTATTTTTATTTCGGTTTTAAAAATCAAGGGTGCTACATCCTCCCCCTCTTAAAAAGAATTTGGTCCCCAAATTCATAGAATCGTAAGAGGAAGAATGACTTACTGAATAACTCTGGATAATTCCGTCGCAATAATGCTTCGGGCTACCACGTGGCCTCTTCGACTTCATGGTTCCTCCATAACACCTTCACCACGGGTATAGACCAATTCCGAAGCTGTTGCATCTTCTTGTCTAAGATTTTCACTGGCCTTTCTTCATAGGTCATATCCTTATTCAGAATAATGTCATCATAGCTGATTACGTGTGATGGATCGTACATGTACTTTCTCAGCATGGATACATGGAAAATATTGTGTACTGTTGAAAACTGGGGTGGTAGTGCCAGTCGATACGCTACCTCGCCCACTCTATCTAACACTTCAAACGGACCTATGAATCTTGATCTCAATTTACCTTTCATCCCAAATCTTTGGAATCCTCGAGTCAGGCACTACAACAAAACTGGGCAACACTTACGGAAAGTCCGTTACAGTTTCAGTTTTCGTAAGTATATTAGCTGCTGTACTTACGGTTATTATAAAATTTATTAATATTTTAATATGACATCTCCAAGACCGTAACTACACTGTAAGCATAGGTTGTGTGCTAAACGTAAAAAAATGAAAACCGTAAGTATAGACCCAAAAATTCTGGGCAGTCTTCTCTCACACAAATCCCGCCCTCTGAAAAGAAAACCCCAAAACCCTCGAGCTCCCGAACCCATCTCTCTCTCAAAAAACAAAACCCATCTCCTCCCGTCCTCATCTCCTCTCCTGCGCTTTTCCGTCCCCCATCTCCTCCCCCTGCGTGCCATCTCTCTCTCTCTCGCTCTCTCTCTCTCTCTCTCTCTCTCTCTCTCTCTCTCTCTCTCTCTCTCTCTCTCTCTCTCTCTCTCTCTCTCTCTCTCTTCCCGAAGGCCGGCGACGCCTTCCTCTCCCTTCGGCGACGCACCGACGACGGACGAGGGCTCCGGCGACGCCTCATCTCTAGCGGCTGCCCCCCCCCCCCCCCACACGGTGAGTCCCTCCGGCGGCCCCCCTCCCTCCCCGCCCCCTTCGATCCCTCCGGCGGCCCCCATCCCTCCCTCCCCCCCCCCCCCTCCGGCAGCCCCCACCCCTCCCTCCCCGGCCCCATTCCCTCCGCGGCCCCTATCCATCCCTCCCCCCCCCCTCCGGCAGCCCCACGCCTCTGTCCCCACCCCCCCCTCCAGCAGCCCCCACGTCTCCCTCCCTCTGCTTCCCTCCCCAGTCGGAGCCACCCACCTGGTGTCCCAGCATCCTCCTTCACGTCGGACCATCACTCACCTCTGCATTTCCGCTAGTCTCCCCAATCGGCCCCTCCTTGTGTGAAGGGCTCCTCCTTGCCCCCCCTCCTCCGCTGCCACACTGGGGGTTTATTCAGTGGGACTTATTGGTCGAGACACATCATTCATCTGCCTGTTCAAGCTTGTGCAGGCATGCGATCCATGCCCGCAGTGATTCCCTATTTGATGATGAGCTTTAGGATGAGGATTTCCTGGCTTGGTGTTCTTGCATTTGCTTTAGGATGAAGATCTTCATGTAGTGGGGTTATACATGTATCATTGTATCTAAGAGTCAATTATGCAATTATTCCTATAAGAGGGTAATTTCCCTAGATAAAAATTAGGCAACTTGGAACACCAATGATGTTCTGTGAATAAAGGAATGAGAGGTTTTTGGGCTTTCTTTCCCAAATTTAGATCCAATCACTAGGGCTTCTCTGTTAGAACATGGTTTTTGTCATTAAGCTTTTGATATAAGGCATTTAGATTTTGATATACTTGGTATTTTTCATTCATTAAACATTTGTATGTGATTTGCCTACTATTTTGTCTTATCTATGTTTCCTTTCATTGTATGGGGTGATTATTTTTCCACTAAATTTCAGGTTATTTTTTTCATTGTATGGTTATGAAAAAAATTTGCATTGTTGTGAAACCCATTTTCCATAATCAATTATGTACAAAAAAAATGTTGAGATGACTTTCCTTGACTGCAACTAAGTATGTATGACTTATAAGAATGATCATTATACATGTAGAAATCTTTGGGGATTTAAAATCTGTTTTTTGTAATTTATTTTTGTCAATGAGTATATGATGAGATTTTTTTTTTGTTAGAGTAAAGTAATCATTAAGAAAATGGATTGGAGTTGGATGGACAAGCCAAAGCACTCAAAGGAATATCTAGATGGAGTGGACTTGTTCATTGATTTTGCATGTGGGTATTCTGATATGTTGTCAACTATCAAGTGCCCTTGTGTTCATTGTGCATGTATGTGTAAATGGGACAAGAACGTAGTTAGGGAACATTTATACTTCAATGGAGTCATCAAAGACAAAAAGTTTTGGGAGTTTCATGGGCCTAATTCATCTTGCAGTAGTTTTTTGGGCTTCTCATTGTTGTAAGTGGGTCTCCATAACTCCTCATTATTTTTGTCTTTGGGGAGTTAGGTTGACACACTATCTTGGTGTGGAGACTTTTTGTATATGGGCTGTCATTGATCATCCTTTGTGCATTCCTTTTTATTTTAATTAACCCGTGGCAACCATCCATGTTTCCAAAAAAAAAAAAAAAAACAGTATCCCTAGTCTGTGTTCTTGTAAAAGGGTCTTTACTGTCATGTTTTCTTGGAGATTTTTATTTAACTTGATGTTAACCATTATAATGGTTTTTTTGTATATGCTTTCAGTATTATTTAACTTGATCTTAACCATTCTTCAAATTTGATCTCAATTTCAGATATTGCTGATAAAGAGACATGTAAGTCTTATTTCTGTCTTCATGTTAATGTTGAGAAAGAGGATTAAATTGTGTCTATAATATTTAGTATTATATTGTTTGCATGTAACAGAGGGAGAAAAAGAAGTGTGGACTATGTAGAACCCATTGAAGGTGAGTCTGATAAAAGTCAGGCTGTAATGAAGACGAGCAAGCCTTCTGGCCCTATTGCAAGTGCAGATATTTTGAAGGCAAAGAAGAAAACTTGTCAGAATGTTATGGGGTTTTTAAAGCAGATGAAGGAAGCCAAAAAACTGGCGGAACTAGAGCATCTGAAAAATTAGATACAAATACCTTCCAACAACACATTGAGTGAGTTTCTAAATTTTTTTTTAACTTGAAGCCTTCCATTATAATTGATAGAATTTCTAACAATAAATAGAATTGTAGTTATCTATGGAGTATTCTGTCAGCTGAGCATTTGAAAAAGTATGATTGTTGGGATTGCTTATGGTTTCCATATTATAAGCCCAATGCTTCTCAACGGAAAAAGATGTTGACATGGGTCAAAGATAAAGAGGTATTTTTAAAGAAGTACTCATTCGTGTCGATATGCATGTGGTAAGTTAAAAAAAAAATAGCATGAGGAAGTTGTTAAAAAAAATAGGCCTTATAATTTTTTTGTTATGTAGGGGCATTGGAGCCTTGTAATATTGTGTCAAGAGGAAGAAGATGATTTGTCATTCATCATGCTTCTTGATTTACCCAACAAAACTTGTTCGACCAATTCAAAGGTTAGTGTTACATTAGTTCTATGATTCATAAGTAATATATTGACGACCTATCTCTAATATATTGATTCTTTTTTTTTTAGTTTTTTGAAGGACATATATGCTACAAAGAAGAAGGCAGTGATTACTGATGCAATGTCTTCTATAGATATTTCAATTCCATCGGTAAATGATTAGAGACATATATGCTACATGATCTAACTACTATTTTATTTCTACCACTTGTTTATGCCTTTTTTTTTCATAGGTTCCACAACAAACCAATGGCACTGAGTGTGGGTTTTTTGTATTATACTACATCTACCACTTCATACAGAATGATCCACCCACATTTTCCTTAGATGATTACCCATCTTTTGTGAGTTATGCTCCTCTTTCAAATTACATGTCTTGTTTTTTCATCCAACATACTAATTTCCTGTAATGTTTTCAGCTTACATGTGATTGGTTCAGTAGAGCAGAATTTGAGAAATTTGTAGATGACTTGATCATAAGAAAAATAGAGGTACAAGAGGTGGTGGTGGAAGTTTCTAAAAAGAAGCACAGAGAAGCAACAAAACTAAGTTCTGTGCATGGTTTAGATAATGTTAAACGAATTGTTGTCCAGATAAATGAACTTGGACAACCAGTTGGAGAGGGTGGCCATTCTTTGAAATTATTTTTAGGAACAATTGCCCGTCTTAGTGATAAAATGCCAATTGATGCTCCAACTTGGAGGGCAATGTCTGCCACCCATAAGGATGATGTGTGGGAGTATGTCCAGGTGATTTCTAGAATACATATATTACTTTTCTATGTTCAATCTATTACATATTAATTATATGAGTATGTATTGTAGAGAAAATATGATATTCCAGTATATTTGAAAGAGTGGGTGATGAAGGACTTGGATCAAAAGTGGAGGTTTTGGAAATATGAATTGAGAAACAAATACTTCAACCCAACTTTGAAGCAAAATGAACAACAAATACCACCTGATCCAAGAGTTAATGTGGAACAATGGGCAAGAGTTGTTCAAACATGGTCTTCTAATAGTTGGAAGGTAAAATGCTTAAAATGGTTTTCTTATAGAAGGTAAAAAAAATTTTTGCTGAAGACATGTTCATGATATTTTTGTGCTAAGAGTTATGTCTGTGTTTTATAGAGGTATAGTGACATAAACAAGAAAAGTAAAAGTCATCATAAGTATTTTCATTGTGCTGGGACAAAGAGCTTTGCAGACATCAATGACGAGGAGGTAATCCCTATTTTTTTCCTAAGTCTTATCTCTGTGCTTTCTGTTCTCATTTTTTTCTAACACTTATTTCATAGATTCTCATTTTTTTCTGTTCTACAATTTGTCTTCTAGTTTGTAAAAAATGGAGTGAAACTTGATCGCGGGGACCTGTTTATAAGGACCCGTGTGAAAAAAGTGGGCAACCTGTTAATAAGAGACTGCTGCTATGATTGTATGACATAGATTGTTGTTTTCCAATTTTATGTTATGTCCACTATGTGTTTATTTCATTAATACTATATATGTGTTTATTGTAGACAAAACTTCAGGAAGTAAAAATCACACAACCATCATCATCCTCAAGTTCATCAATTGCAAGTGCAGATGATATTTACTCACAAGTATTTGGGAAAGAAAGGCCTGGCCGAGTACGTGGAGTGGACACAGGCCCGACACCAACAAGTTTGTGGGGTATACTTCAAGCCAATGCCAAGCCCAATTAAGAGCAGAAAATGCTCAACTCAATGCTATGGTTAAAGAATTGGCAGAGAGATTGGGTAAAGTTGAGTCTATCGTTGTTGAGGTAATTCTAAAATGTTTTCATTTCATCCATGTAAAATGTGATTAGCAAGTACTTTAGATGGATTTGCATAATACATTTCAGTTGGCTTTCTGGGCATGTCCCTGTTGTCCTCCAATATGGAATTGAGACTGAGGACATCTACTCAGATCACTGCAGTGGCCACAGTTATGGCAAATCAATGATTTCATGTCAGAAATCTGGAATTGAGACTGAGGACTCCATACTTAACTGCCCCTTTTCCTACCCCTTTACCTATGCTGGGTTTCTTCCAACCATTGGGTATTGTAGTGAGCTCAAATTCGTAGGGTAGCTGTTACAATTCATAGAATGCAACATTGAAACTCTTATGGCTCATACTCTTGCACATGCACTTCAAAATAGCTGGAAATTGTATTGTCTTACACAGCCAACGAATCCATCCAACCTTAGTCTACTGAAAAGACTGTTCACTTCTGGAGGGAAGTTACCACCATGTTTGGTTAAAACTCGATAACTATGGAAAAGCATGGAAGGTGCCTAAACAAGAGGAGTTGAGTTGCGCCTCCCTTCCCCAGAGTCACGGATGGCATAATACTGTTCTCTCTCATTTGGCATGTTCATTTTTTGTCCCTTGTTACCAGACTGCAATCAAGGTAAGATTTATTGTTCAAGTTCGACTATACATGGGGAAAAAAGGGCTATCCAAAGCACATCTAAGATTTATTGTTCAAGTTCGACTGTACGCAAAGATTTTCTCTTTTCGGTGATTATTCTCCTTATGTTTGGGTATGCTGCACAGCTAAGTCATCCTAAGGCTGGGAGGGGGAGAGGCCCCAAAAATCTACATGGTGTATTATTCTCTTTGTTTCTGCTTCTGTCTGTTCAAATTAATGGCACTTTTCAGGGATTAATAATCATGTTATGTTTTCTCTATTTCAAGGATGTTGTTGCTTGTCACTATCAAGAATGTCGATGTTAAAGTCTGTAACTTTTGAGAATAGAAGATACGTCTCCTGGCTATTACATAATGTTATTTCTATCAGATTAACATGAATCAGTGACAGTTTTATTTTTCCTGATTAACTCTTGGATCAGGTGGTAGATTACCTGATTACCTGATTATTCTGATGTTCTTGCTTTTGATAAAGCCTGGCTTAGCTGTTGGACACTGTAACACCCCGGCCCCCTTGGGCCCTTGGCCCCGTCCTCTGGGTCGCGGCAGGGCGACTGTCGCGACGTGGTTCCGATCGCGTTGATGTCTGGTTCTGCTTGGTATTGCGACAGGGGGTATGTCGCCTTCTTGAAGGCGACATAACCATTGTCGCCTTCTAGTTTGATGGATAGCGACATGGGGTATGTCGCCTTCTTGAAAGCGACATGGCCTATGTCGCCTTCCCATCACGTCGCCCCAGACGCAGTCTGACAGACGTGACAGGCGTCCTTTGTGTCAGTACGGCTCTGGCGGTGTCAGGTGAACGCGACAAGATGGCTGTCGCCTTCACTTTTTCAAATTTTGAGATTTGACCGTTGTCAGTGGGTTGCGACGGGGGGTGTGTCGCCTTCTGGTTCCCAAGGCGACACAAGGTATGTCGCCTTCTCAGGACCGCGGGCTTAAAGCCCGGGCGCCCGAGCCCCTTCCCCCTCTTTCGCACCTCTCTTTCCCCCTCTCTTTCTCTCGCCCTCTCGGAGTTTTCCGGCGGTTTTGGGGTGCCTCCCCCGTGTTGAGGCGGTCGTGCTGAGGAGGGTGTCGCTCTGTTCGTGCAGGGGTCGTGTTCGTGCCGTACGGTGCGAGGAGGAGACGTTTCTACCTACGAGAAGGCCCCAACGGGTGCGTTCTTCGCGTGGAGGTAGGGACACCCGACTCCTTCGCCCTAAGCATGATCCCCTCCCCGTCTAGACCGTGGTTCTCATGTGATTGGGGTTTGGGGAGTGTGAGAACTCCATGCTCGTGTGAGTGAGGTTTTCCTCCGAGCGTAGAATCCATGTTTTTGGGGTGTTTGAGGGTGGTTTGTGTGTTTAATGGCTTTCTAGCATGATAAGCATGCCCCCCTCCCCCGTGTGTAGTGTTTCTCCCGTTTCGGGGAGGTTCCCGGAAGAAGAGTCTCCGGAACCCCCGACTGGCCTGAAGGCGACATACCCTGTGTCGCCTTCTGACTGGTAAAGCGACATCCCCATGTCGCCTTCTTGAAGGCGACAGGGCCTATGTCGCCTTCTCAGTCCCGCCACCTGACTGATAAAGAGACACCGCCTCTGTCGCCTTCTTGAAGGCGACAAGGTCTATGTCGCCTTCTCAGTCCAGAGGCAGGTTGTGCTTCCGCCGCTTCCGTTTTCGCTTTACTGTACCCGTGGCACCTGTGCTAGTTCCCTAGTACGGTCTCACACTAGTCGTTCGCCCGGTGCGCGGCACTTGAGGGCTTGTCCCGTGCGAGAGGTTGTTACCGTTACCTGGGACCCCCGTCCTCGGGAGCCTGTTGAGGGAGTACTCCGGGCTACGAGTGTGATCGAGTTGGCAGCCGCGTAGGCGGACTCTGGAGCTGAGGGGAAAACGGTGGTTAGGACAGTGGCGTGTGAGTCGCTTGCAGAGCTCTCGTGGTTGGTCTGGGACGCCGAGGACAGTTTGGAGTTCTACCCAGCGCAGGCCAGCCAGTCCTTCTTCTCACTGCCTCGCTCCTTACGGCCCCGGAACCGTTTGAAGAGGTCAGGCGTGGGACCGTAGTCCGGCCAGACTACGGCGGTTACTGTTGTTGTACTTGTGTCCTACCTCGCTCTGACGAGACGCGAGGGTCAGGACCTAGGTCGAGCATAAGACGTCTGTGGACGCACCTGACCGTCTGACTAGTGGTGTTGTTCCCGTAGCTAGTGTCCCTTGTCCAGGCGAAGTTCCCTCCGTCTGTGTGTTACTAGCCGTGTGGTGGTCACGACGAGCAGTCGTACGGAGTTTCCGACCGAGAGTACTTTCCGTACCGTGTTAGCTTTAGCTTCGCTTCCGCACTTCCTTTTGTAGGTAGAAAGATATAACTGTCGTCTTTCCTTTATTAATAGTTGTATATGTTCCTCTGCCTGTTTAGAGCCAGTAGGAGATTGGTAGTCCCTACTGAGATTCTGTTGTGAAGCTCATCCCTCCGTTTTCCAGGTGAGTCTTCCCAGCAGCGCAGGGCGCGCGTCGGGCGGAGGAGACGGGGCGGTAGTCTTGGTCCCCGTAGCTAGCAGTGGTTCCCCCTCTCAGTGTAAGTCACCCTCGGGGTATGCCCCTAAGGGACTTGTCTCTCCCCTTTTCTTACTTGTACTAGCGTGCGTGCGTTAGGACTGTACTTAGAACGGTACACAGCGGTCTCGCTCTCTTTTCTATTTCCGCATGTACGCTTCTAGCTTAGCAGTTGACGTTTACTTCCGTTACATATCCTGTCAGACGTGTGTTATAGCCCTTCCGGGTCCCCCTGGTCCGTGGGCGGCGACCGCGAAAATCGGGTCCTCGACGTGGGCCGAGGGTCGGTTCTCGGGTTGTTACAGTTGGTATCAGAGCTTGGTTGACAGGACTTGTAGTGGATCTAAACTGCAACAGTAAGTCCCAACAATAGTACAAGTACACTGCTAGCCGCCCGAGAGGTATTTGTAACCCTTGTCAGTTGTGTTGCCATGTAGGTCATGGCTCCGCGTAGGCGCAGTCAGGCTAGGCAGCTGGTTGAGCAGCAGGATGAGTCCGACATGCCCGCTCAGGGGCAAGTTCAGGAGGAGGTGTCCGTGGAGGAGTCAGTGGCACAGCCTCAGGGTGCACAGGTAGCAGCAGCAGAGGCAGCGGCAGTAGGTGGGCAGCAGCAGGAGTACCACCCTCAGCCTCAGCAGTATGCAGACTGGTTTCCCATGGCCGAGCAGTTCTTCAGAGCTATGTACCAGGGAGCATGGCAGCCCAGGCAGGCAGCAGCAGGTGTCCAGTTTCCGGTGCCCCCTCCAGCGGTACCGGAGCAGCAGCAGGTAGAGCCAGAGGTGGAGCAGCCAGTCCGCCAGCAGCGGTCAGGTACTGGGAGTACCCGGGCCGGGCGGCGGAGGACGGCGGTTACGGAGGACAGGACCGCTCTCCTTGAGAGGTTCCTGCGCCATCGGCCACCGATGTTCCACGGTGAGTATGATCCAGATAAGGCAGAGAGCTGGACCCATGAGTTGGAGCGCATCTTCGAGACTATGGAGTGCGCTGAGGAGGACCAGGTTCGTTTAGCAGTATACCAACTCAAGGGAGCAGCCCATGAGTGGTGGAGAGTTCAGAGGCAGACTCACTTCCAGGGGCAGCGGTTGGACCAGATCTCTTGGCAGCAGTTTTCAGAGGTCTTCCATGGCGAGTACTTCCCCGACTACTCTCGACATGAGAGACGGGACCAGTTCCACGAGTTGGTGCAGGGCGACCTCACAGTTTCTCAGTACCACCAGAGGTTTGTCCGGTTGTTGAGGCATGTGCCTCATGTAGCAGGTAGTGATCAGGCTTGTGCAGAGAGGTTTATAGCAGGGCTGAGACCAGACCTGAGGTGGGGTGTGACGGCACACATGTGTACCACCTTGGGAGAGGCCGTGGCGAAGGCCACCACCTTGGATAGGGAGGCTTGGCAGCCTCAGTAGCACAGCAGCAGCAGGGAGGAGCCTCTTCCAGGTCCTCGCCGTACCAGCGTCCAGCAGGTAGCCGCGGTAGTGCGACTTCCTCTTCCTCAGGCTCGGGCAGTTCCGGTAGCTCTGGATCCGTCGCAGTTCAGGAAGTTGTCTATCGTCGCGGGGGTGGATGGAGCTGTCAGCAAGGCGTCAGTCCAGTTTTACAGAGCAGTCAGTACAGCAGGGTTGCGAGGCAGGGCCCGTCAGGAGCCAGTGTGCTACACTTGTGGCTTGCCAGGCCACTTTAGGAGGGATTGCCCTAGGGGCAAGCTCCGCAGCAGCAGCAGCCAGTGCAGTACGCGCAGCAGCCACCTCAGTACCAGTACCCTCCCAGCAGCAGGCACCGCGTCAGCAGCAGAGAGGGCAGTACCAGCAGCAGGTCCAGCAGTTCCCGCAGCCGCAGCAGTACCAGTCGTACCAGCAGCAGCAGCAGCAGTTTCCTCAGCACCAGCAGTCGCCGCAGCAGCAGCCCCAGCAGCGCCGCAGCGTGGACGTGGTCGTGGTCGCGTGATGGCGCTCACCCGGGAGCAGGCAGAGGCATCGAACCTGGTGATAGGTACTCTACCTATCCTTGGCAGAGCTGCTCGTGTTTTTGGTTGATCCCGGTGCTTCCTTGTGTTTTGCTTCCGAGGAGTTTTACGAGTCTCTTGCTTGTCACACACCCGAGAGGCAGTGTGACGTATTGGTCGATCTCCCGTCCGGTGACTGCATGCGTTCCTTCGGTTACCTGGAGGGTGTGACAGTCGAGGTTGAGGGTCACCAGTTGCCGGCCAGGTTGTACGCGCTGCAGCTTTGCGACTTCGACGTCATCCTGGGCATGGACTGGTTGGAGGCTCACTCAGCCGTGGTTGATTGTCAGAGGAAGACCGTTCGGTTCGAGATACCTGGAGCACCTGTTCTCTGCTTTCGAGGTATCCGGTCTACCCGTCGGCCGTTCATTTCTTTCTGTAAGGCTCGTCGTTTGATCCGTGATGGCTGCGTTGCTTACCTTGCTTCGGTTTGTTCCTTGGAGCCTAGCGGGTCTTCATTTTTGATGTGCCAGTTGTTTCTGAGTTTTCTGACGTGTTTCCGGAGGATCTACCTGGGTTGCCGCCTGAGCGAGAGGTAGAGTTCTCCATCGAGCTTTTGCCTGGTACGATGCCTTTGTCCAAGGCACCTTACCGGATGGCCCCGGCGGAGCTGCGTGAGTTGAAGCGCCAGCTGCAAGAGTTGCTTGAGTTGGGCTTCATTCGTCCGAGCCGTTCGCCGTGGGCGCGCCTGTTTTGTTCGTGAGGAAGAAGGATGGTAGTCTTCGTTTGTGCATCGATTATCGGCAGTTGAACCAGGTCACTGTGAAGAACAGGTACCCGTTGCCGAGAATTGATGATTTGTTTGATCAGTTGCAATCGGCCCGAGTTTTCTCGAAGATCGACTTGAGATCCGGCTACTACCAGCTGCGGATCAGAGAGTCGGATGTTGGTTTGACGGCTTTCCGTTCCAGGTACGGTCACTTTGAGTTCGTCGTGATGCCGTTTGGGCTGACGAACGCACCTGCAGCATTCATGGATCTGATGCATAGGGTGTTCAGTGAGTACCTAGACCGCTTTGTTGTTGTTTTTGTTGATGATATCTTGATCTACTCGGCTTCTGAAGAGGAGCACGAGGAGCACCTGAGGATCGTGCTGGAGACCCTGCGGAGTCACCGTCTTTACGCCAAGTTCGACAAGTGCGAATTTTGGCTGAGCGAGGTGCACTTCCTCGGGCACGTGATCTCGGTTCTGGTGTGGCAGTGGACCCTGCCAAGGTGGAGGCCGTGTTGTCGTGGGAGCAGCCCACATCAGTTGCAGAGGTCCGCAGTTTTCTGGGTCTGGCAGTTACTACCGGAGGTTCATTCAGGATTTCGCCAAGATAGCAGCGCCGTTGACCAGGTTGACTAGGCAGGACACCAGGTTTGTTTGGTCAGAGGACTGTGAGCAGAGTTTCTTGGAGCTGAAGACGAGGTTGACTTCAGCGCCAGTGTTGGTCTTGCCGTCGGGCACCGGTGGGTTCGTGGTTTACACCGATGCGTCGAGGTCAGGTTTGGGTGCCGTGCTGATGCAGCATGGTGGGGTCGTTGCCTATGCTTCTCGGAAGCTCAAGAAGCATGAGGAGAACTATCCCACCCACGACTTGGAGCTAGCAGCAGTGGTATACGCTCTCAAGTTGTGGAGGCACTACCTGTATGGCGAGGCTTTTCAGATCTTCACCGATCACCAGAGTTTGCAGTACATCTTCACCCAGAGGGATCTGAACTTGAGGCAGCGCCGTTGGATGGAGTATTTGAAGGACTACGACCTAACCCTTTCCTATCATCCAGGAAGGCTAACGTTGTAGCCGATGCTTTGAGTAGGCACGTGCGCTTGAGTTCGCTGATGGTCAGAGAGTGGAGGCTGTTCGAGGAGCTGTCCCAGGGAGTGTTTGTTCCGTCGAGGACCAAGATCGTGTCGTGGCTTCCAGTTTGTCAGTTCGGCCGTCACTGTTCAGGCAGGTGTTGCAGGCGCAGCGAGCAGATGCAGAGTTAGCAGACATTTTGCGGATGCCGGACGTTGAGCTCAGCGAGGACAGCGAGGTCAGATTCAGAGGCCGCTTGTACGTTCCGAGGAGGCGCGCAGGCAGTGTTGTCAGAGGCTCACAGATCGAGGTATGTGTTCATCCTGGCTCCACCAAGATGTACCATTGCTTGAGGAGGTCCTTCTGGTGGCCAGGGATGAAGAGGGCGTGGCAGAGTTTGTTGCCCGGTGCCTTACCTGTCAACAGGTGAAGGCCGAGCATCAGCGTCCTGGTGGTGAGTTGCAGCCGTTGCCCATTCCCGAGTGGAAGTGGGACGACATCACCATGGACTTTGTGGTTGGTTTGCCCCGTACCCCGCAGAGGCATGATGGTATTTGGGTGATTGTGGATCGTTTGACCAAGGCAGCGCACTTTCTTCCGATCAGGATGTCGTGGTCAGTGGACAGGTTAGCCAGGCTGTACGTGGACAGAGTTGTTTCGTTGCACGGGATCCCAGTTTCAGTCGTTTCAGACAGAGATCCGAGGTTCACGTCAGGGTTTTGGCGCAGTCTTCAGAGAGCACTGGGTACAGAGTTGAGGTTCAGCACAGCGCCACCCCAGACAGACGGTCAGTCAGAGCGGACCATTCGGACACTGGAGGATATGCTGAGAGCGTGCTGTTTAGACTGGAGCGGCACTTGGGAGTCTCACCTTCCGATGGTAGAGTTCGCGTATAACAACAGTTATCACTCGAGCATCGGAATGGCGCCATACGAGGCCTTGTACGGTCGCCCGTGCAGGACTCCGCTTCACTGGTTCGAGGTTGGTGAGAGGCAGCTTTTGGGGCCAGAGTTAGTGCAGCAGTGTGCAGAGACAGTCAGTTTGGTCAGGCAGAGGCTTCGGGCAGCACAGAGCAGGCAGAAGAGTTATGCGGATGTCCGCAGGAGACCGCTAGAGTTCAGCGTCGGTGACCTGGTCTTCCTGCGGGTCTCGCCGACCAAAGGGGTCATGAGGTTTGGTAAGAGGGAAAGCTCAGTCCCAGATATATTGGGCCCTTCCCCATTTCTGAGAGGGTCGGCGAGGTGGCGTACAGGCTGAGTCTTCCGGCAGAGCTAGCAGGTGTGCACAGCGTTTCCACGTTTCGCAGCTCAGGAGGTACGTTGCAGACTCTTCGCACGTGTTGGACTACTCGCAGCTAGAGGTAGCGCCAGATTTGTCAGTGCCAGAGTACCCAGTTAGTGTTGTCGACCGCAGAGTTCAGCAGTTGCGCAGGAAGCAGATTCCGCTGGTTAAGGTCGTTTGGCAGAACCGTGTCGGTGGCGAGGCCACCTGGGAGCGCGAGGATGAGATGCAGGAGCAGTTTCCTTACTTGTTTGATTGATCGGTATGTGGTGATCTCCCTTTTGTCGTCTTCCGGGTTGAGACCGAGTTGTTTTCATTTCGAGGACGAAATGTCTTAAGGAGGGAGGGTTGTACACCCCCGCCCCCTTGGGCCCTTGGCCCCGTCCTCTGGGTCGCGGCAGGGCGACTGTCGCGACGTGGTTCCGATCGCGTTGATGTCTGGTTCTGCTTGGGATTGCGACAGGGGGTATGTCGCCTTCTTGAGGCGACATAACCACTGTCGCCTTCTGTTTGATGGGTAGCGACATGGGTATGTCGCCTTCTTGAAGGCGACATGGCCTATGTCGCCTTCCATCGCGTCGCCCCAGACGCAGTCTGACAGACGTGACAGGCGTCCTTTGTGTCAGTACGGCTCTGGCGGTGTCAGGTGAACGCGACAAGATGGCTGTCGCCTTCACTTTTTCGAATTCGAGATTTGACCGTTGTCAGTGGGGTGCGACGGGGGGACACGCCTTCTGGTTCCCAGGCGACCAAGGTATGTCGCCTTCTCAGGACCGCGGGCTTAAAGCCCGGGCGCCCGAGCCCCTCCCCCTCTTTCGCGCCTCTCTTTCCCCCTCTCTTTCTCTCGCCCTCTCGGAGTTTTCGGCGGTTTTGGGGTGCCTCCCCCATGTTGAGGCGGCCGTGCTGAGGAGGGTGTCGCTCCGTTCGTGCAGGGGTCGTGTTCGTGCCGTGCGGTGCGAGGAGGAGACGTTTCTACCTACGAGAAGGCCCCAACGGGTGCGTTCTTCGCGTGGAGGTAGGGACCCCGACTCCTTCGCCCTAAGCATGATCCCCTCCCCCGTCTAGACCGTGGGGGGGGGGGTTTCTTCGTGTGAGTGGGTTTGGGGAGTGTGAGAAATCCAATGCTCGTGTGAGTGAGGTGGTTCCTCCGAGCGTAGAATCCATGTTCTTTGGTTATTTAGGGTGGTTTGTGTGTTTAATGGCTTGCCTTCTCAGTCCCGCCACCTGACTGATAAAGCGACACCGCCTCTGTCGCCTTCTTGAAGGCGATAGGGTCTATGTCGCCTTCTCAGTCCAGAGGCAGGTTGTGCTTCCGCCGCTTCCGTTTTCGCTTTACTGTACCCGTGGCACCTGTGCTAGTTCCCTAGTACGGTCTCACACTAGTCGTTCGCCCGTGCGCGGCACTTGAGGGCTTGTCCCGTGCGAGAGGTTGTTACCGTTACCTGGGACCCCCGTCCTCGGGAGCCTGTTGAGGGAGTACTCCGGGCTACGAGTGTGCTCGAGTTGGCAGCCGCGTAGGCGGACTCTGGAGCTGAGGGGAAAACGGTGGTTAGGACAGTGGCGTGTGAGTCGCTTGCAGAGCTCTCGTGGTTGGTCTGGGACGCCGAGGACAGTTTGGAGTTCTACCCGGCGCAGGCCAGCCATCCTTCTTCTCACTGCCTCGCTCCTTACGGCCCGGAACCGTTTGGAGAGGTCAGGCGTGGGACCGTAGTTCGCCCAGACTACGGCGGTTACTGTTGTTGTACTTGTGTCCTACCTCGCTCTGACGAGACGCGAGGGTCAGGACCTAGGTCGAGGATAAGACGTCTGTGGACGCACCTGACCGTCTGACTAGTGGTGTTGTTCCCGTAGCTAGTGTTCCTTGTCCAGGCGGAGTTCCCTCCTCTGTGTGTTACTAGCCGTGTGGTGGTCACGACGAGCAGTCGTACGGAGTTTCCGACCGAGAGTACTTTCCGTACCGTGTTAGCTTTAGCTTCGCTTCCGCACTTCCTTTTGTAGGTAGAAGATATAAACTGCCGTCTTTCCTTTATTAATAGTTGTATATGTTCCTCTGCCTGTTTAGAGCCAGTAGGAGATTGGTAGTCCCTACTGAGCTTCTGTTGTGAAGCTCATCCCTCCGTTTTCCAGGTGAGTCTTCCCAGCAGCGGCAGGGCGCGCGTCGGGCGGAGGAGACGGGGCGGTAGTCTTGGTCCCCGTAGCTAGCAGTGGTTCCCCCTCTCAGTGTACGTCACCCTCGGGGTATGCCCCTAAGGGACTTGTCTCTCCCCTTTTCTTACTTGTACTAGCGTGCGTGCGTTGGGACTGTACTTAGAGCGGTACGCAGCGGTCTCGCTTTACTTTTCTGTTTCCGCTTGTACGCTTCTAGCTTAGCAGTTGACGTTTACTTCCATTACATATCCTGTCAGACGTGTGTTATAGCCCTTCCGGGTCCCCTGGTCCGTGGCGGCGACCGCGAAAATCGGGTCCTCGGCGTGGGCCGAGGGTCGGGTCTCTCGGGTCGTTACAGACCTTCCTTTGCTCACTTCATCGCTTTGGCAGGAGCTGATTAAATGAACATACATTTGCACACCTCACTTATTTAACACATAAACATTAAAACAGTGTAGTATAGAAATAACCTCTTGCTTGTGCTTATGAAGTCTTCTTTGTGAAATATTTTTTTTCTTACTATCTTCTTCTTCTTGCAGTCAAAACAGGTAGAAAGTACTCCAATATGGAAAGATGCGTGCAATCATCTGCAAGTGTAATAGACCTAAAGGAAAGAGGTAATATGTTCATATCTCATTATGTTCTATATTCTCATTAGAAACTCAATTGTGTCTTGATGTGTGATCTTATAATGAATTGAATAACAGAATTTGATGTTGAGCAAGAAAGTGAAGTTTGTGTGACATGGAAGGACAGCCGATAGCCAATGCATAATCATGTCGTTAGATAAATCTAAGATGGTTATGCGTAAGAGTTTGGGCGAGAGTATTATGAGGTAGCTATTTTGTTTGCTTACAAACCCAATGCACCTCTATTTATGAAGATATGAACGAAAAACCATCCAAGATGTTTGGAAGTCACATTGTGTGGTTCAGAGACTTTGTAAGTTTGACACCTGAAGTTTTATTTTACAAAATTATTTTGGAAATAAATGAACTTGTTTATATGTATACTAATTGAATGATTTTTATTTTGCAAGTTGAGTTAGATGAGACTTGAAGTTTTTATTGTGCCAACAGAATAGCTCTCCTCCCTTAAGAACATTCTCCACTCTCACATTATGAAACAATTATGGTCATGGATTATGTTATGACCAAAACAATTATGATTGTCTTATCCTCAAGACAAACAATGGTGTATGTGATGTTTAAATTTTTATATTGTACTTTGTAATGTGTATAAATCAGTGCTATATGCACTAGTTTTGACGGTGTAATTATGTGAATGTTTCTTTTCAAACAGTGTAAGTTGTGTAATGTAAATATGCAAGTTGTGGGCTATGTGTGTGGATTGTGTATGTAAATATGCAGGTTGTGTTGCTATGTGTGTGGATGTGTATGTAAATATGCAGGTTGTGTGTTATGTGTGTGGATGTATGTTATTGTAGGCTATATTTTTAGTCAAATTATGGATTATATATATTTGTACTGGGAGTTTTTCTTACGGTTCAGAGATGCGTAACTACAGATAATAGCTACGTTTTCTGACGTAGTGATTAATTTTCGTATGTCATCTTCTATTGGGTATTTCTTACGGTCTTTCATATGTATAGTACGCTTTATAAAAAGGGTCAAGTCTATATTATTACGGTTTTAAACGAATGTATTTATTACGTATTATTAACCGTAAGTAAGGCTATAGCCACGCTTACTGTACTTACGAAAACAAACCGTCGGAAGTTTCGTAATATAAGTCTGTTCTTACGGTTTGACACTTACACTTACGCTTTTTCGACGTAAGTGTTACCCAGTTTTGTTGTAGTGGGGGATACTTTGAGCATCACATGATCTCCAGTCTGAAATTCTAAATCTCTTCTTCTTCTATCAACATAGCTCTTCTGCCTGGACTGAGCTACTTTAATTCTGTCTCTAATAATCTGTATGTCACTACTAGTGTTCTGTACCATATCTGGTCCTAGCCATTGCTGCTCACCTACTTCATTCCAGCATACTGGCGATCTACAACTTCTACCATACAGTGCTTCAAATGGTGCCATCTTGATGCTGGCCTGATAACTATTGTTGTAGGCGAATTCAATTAGTGACAACTATTCATTCCAATATCCCTCAAAGTCTATAGCACAAGCTCGTAGCATGTCTTCCACTATCTGATTTGTTCTTTCAGTCTGTCCATCCGTCTGTGGGTGGAAAGCTGTGCTAAAGTTGAGTTTTGTGCCTAGGGCAGTCTGGAGTCCCTTCCAAAATCTAGAAGTGAATCTGAGGTCACGATATGAGACAATGGATATTGGAACTCCATATAGTCTGACTATCTCTTCACATACAAAGCTGCAAGCACATCAACACTCCAGGTACTCTTAATGGCAAGGAAGTGTGCAGACTTTGTCAATCTATCCACAATGACCCAAATAGCATCAGGTCCACCACGAGTCCAGGGTAAACCCATGATGAAATCCATTCCGATGCTTTCCCACTTCCATTCAGGTATGTCCAAGGGTCTAAGTACACCCGTAGGACGACGGTGTTTTGCTTTTACCTGCTGACAAGTAAGGCAGTGCGCAGCATGCTCAGCTACCTCACGCTTCATGTTTGGCCACCAAAATGACCTTTTCATGTCTTAGTACATCTTGGTTGCCCCTAGATGTATTGTATACTTGGTCTTGTGGGCTTTATCCATCAGTTTTCTCTTCAGCTCTTCATTATCAGGCACACATGTCTTGGCTTGGAATAACATTCTCCCATCCTCAACGATGGAGAAATCTGGCTTGTCAGCTATGGTCTCCCTGACTCGGACTAAAAATGGGTCATTTACCTGATGCTCTCTGATCTTGGCAAATATGTCAGGTTGAGCTCTAAGGTTAGCAACTATCATCTTATCATTCCTCTGCTCATGTTCAGATTCAGGTTGGCGAATTGTTCCAACTTGCATCTCGCCCATGACTAGATAGGATAACGAAGCTACTGGCTTTCTACTGAGTGCATCAGCTACTGCTTACCTTGCCTGGGTGATATTGAATGTTGAAATCAAAATCCTTTAGGTACTCCAGCCATCTCTGTTGTCCGCATGTTGAGCTCCTTCTGAGAAAATAAGTATTTCAAACTCTTGTGGTCGGAGTAGACAATAAATTGTTCCCCATACAGGTAATGCCTCCAGATTTTGAGTGCAAATACCACAACAGCTAGCTCTAAGTCATGGACAGGATAATTGACTTCATGTGGCTTCAACTGCCTTGAAGAATAAGCTATCACTTTCTCATTTTGCATCAGTACACAGCCTAGACCGATTCCAGATGCATCAGTGTAGACTGAGAATCCTGCTCCTTCGACTGGTAATGCGAGGACAGGTGCAGACGTCAACAACTGCTTCAGTGTCTGGAAGCTCTTCTCGCACACTCCTTGCTCAAGACATAGGGATTCTCTTTCCGCGTAAGAGTACAACTATCTTGAATAAATCTTTTATGAACCGTCTGTATCAAGCCAGTCCAAGAAAGCTCCTGATTTCTGTGTCATTGGTCGGCCTTCCCAGTTGAGCACGGCTTCTACCTTGAAGGGTCGACAGCGATACCGTCCTTGGAAATAACATGACCCAGAATGACACCTCCTTGAGCCAGAATTCACACTTGCTCAATTTGGCGTAGAGTTGATTGTCCCGCAAGATTTGCAGAGCGATCCCAGATGCTCCTCGTCTCCTCTTTGGTCTTAAGAGTATATGAGAAATCATCAATAAAGGCCACAACGAACTTGTCGAGGTATGGTCGATAGATGTTGTTCATTAATTGCATAAAGCTGCAGGAGCATTAGTTAGTCCAAAGGTATGACTACAATTCGTAATGACCATACCTGCTCTTGAAAGCTGTCTTGTAAATATCTGCATCTTTAATCCTCATCTGATGATACCCGATCTAAGGTCAATCTTAGAAAAATACTCTGCTCCTGATATCTGATCAAATAATTCATCGACATGCGGCAGAGGGTACTTGTTCTTGATAGTGAGATTGTTCAACTGCCTGTATCGATGCATAATCTCATGGATCCGTCCTTTTTCTTCTAGACGAACACCACTGGTGCTCCACAAGGAGAAGTACTTGGCCTAATGACCCTTTTCTAGAAGTCCATCAGTTGCTCTTTCAACTCTGTCAATTCAGCGGGGACATCCTGTAGGGTTGGTGTGGAACCCGGTGCAGCTCCAGGTACGAGATCAATTGAGAAATTCACATCTCTCTCAGGTGGAATCCCTGGTACTCATCGGAAACACATCAGGGTATTCTTGCACTATGTGGATGTCTGATATCTTAACTGCTTTCTTTTCCACTACGATGGCGGCAAGAAACGCCATACTCCCTTTCCTTATCATGTTCTGTGCCTTTATAGCAGAGACGAGGGACAAGTGTCTCTGTGCCTACGTCCTGTGAAGGTCAGCTTAGGGAATTCACTAAAAAAAAATTCCTCTTCTACAATCCACGATAGCCCGATACGTGGGATAGCCATTCGACTCCAAATGACATTGTAGCCCTACATTGCATACAGATCAAGTCAGTTCTTAGATTGAGTTCACCAATCTTAACATCAGCCAAATGGATAATTTTATTCAATTGAGCCCTTTCTCCTAGTGGTGTGGTGACAGGTAATTCAAATGTCATTGATGCGGGTTTCTCATTTAAGGTATCAGCAAATGCTTTGATATAATGAATGTGTAGCACCAGTATCGAACAAAACAAATGCTGAATGAGAAAAGACCGGTATGTAACCTTCCACAACTCCACCTTCTCGGTGGTCTCCCCCTCTTGCAGGCTTGAGTCTTCCTAGCTTCTTTGGTCTCGCAGACGCTTCTCATTTCCCTCATAATGGGCATTCGGGAATCTGATGCTCTCGGCTCCCACACGAAGGCATGCACCTCCTTCCTCCAGCATTCTTCTGACGTGTGACCAAGCTTGTCACATGTTTCTCTGGCTTGTTGTTTGGGCAGTAGAAGGTGTAGGGACTTTGGGCTTTCGCTCTTGGCTTGGCCCATCAGTGATACTTAATGGTCTTTTCTTGCTGTAGGCAGGCTTGCTTGGTGCTCCAGAAGTTAGTTCCTTCTTTACCATTCTACCCTTGATGCAATCAGTGAGATCAGTTGCATTCTCGAGTAGTTGCGCTTTCCTGACCATCTCTGGGTAGGTCTGAATGTCCATAGGTGCCAGCTGTGTGATATATGCGGGCCTGAGCCCATTAAGAAACCTTTTCGCCTTCATCTTCTCTGTGCTCACCAGATGTTTGGCATAGTGTGCCAATCGGGAGAACTGAGCCTCATACTCAGCAACAGTCAGGTTCCTTTTCTTCAGAGCGAAAAATCCAGATGCTTTTCTTTCTTGGACCCTCTCTGAGAAGTACTTGGAGTTGAAATGCTCTTTGAACTCCTCCCAAGTAAATTGCACGTCCTCTCTGGTTGCCTCAACGGACTCCCACCACGCACGGGCGTCCCGTTCTAACTGGAACGTAGCTAGCAGTATCTTGTCCCCATCCGCGCATTGCATGACGTGGAAGATACGCTCAATCTCCTTGAGCCAGTTCTCGGCCTCATCAGGGTCTGTGGTGCCACTGAAGCTAGGCGGATTCAGGTTGCGAAAATTTCTATGTAAATCACCAGCTCCTCGGTTGTTGTTGTTGTTATTATTGGCTCCAGCAGCTTGGAGTAAATCCTGAGTAAGTTGCTGAATTGTTTGCTGCATGTCACGGAGTTGTGCACGCTCCGCTGCCATTGTTGAAGTTTAAGTTCCTTCAAAAGAGAATTTAAATGTAAGTCGTTGAGTTTGCACTAAGTTTGTGCGTGTGTGTATCCATTTTATCTTATTACCCACGGTTCGACCCATCTCACATAGGTATGGAACTGAGACTCTAAGTCAAGGCAGGTCAAACCTAGATCATCCTATACTTAAGAATAACCTAGGCTCTGATACCACAAAACTGTAACGCCCCGACGCGGAATATCAGAGCGGGATTATAGTTATTAAATAGTACAGAGCGAGAAATAATTAACAAACCATTGCACAAATGGAAATAATACCAAACAACCTCATATCTCATTAATAATCCAACAATCTCCATTACATCCACTAGTAACTCATCATCTTCATAAACTGACTAATACACCAACGTATCAGAGCCAAAACTAGGGCCCAGAGTACTTTATTCAAATCAAACTATTACATAATGACTAACTGACCCACTAACTCTTAACTATACTAACATACTACTACTAGATAGCACTGGTTGCTGAAATGGTCACTCCTGAGTTTCCTCATCGGTCCCATCCTCGTGAGTGTGGTCATGATCCGACTCACCTGAAACATATTAAATAAATACGCAGGATGAGTGAATAATACGCAGTAGGACTTAATATCTCATGAACACAAGCATGCTTTAAATAGTTAATGTTTTAAAGGCAGGTTAACTAGAGAGTAAAGTCATGTAGAGCATGTCACGATAACGAGAGAACAATTGCAACTGGCACAGGGAAAATAGTACAACGAGAACGATAATAGAATGGCCATGTAACGTTATAACATGTAAATTGCACAACGGTGCACTAGTAACGATCACGCTTGCACTTGTAGAGATAGTACTTTGATTGTCATAGATTAATCTAGATAGTAAACTGGCGCTGGATGCATGCCGTAACACATCCTTGATCATTTTAACTCCCATGAGCACTGGTACTTTTCGGGCGCTCCTCCCAGGACCTGATCGGGCCCTATTGCGCTGGCATTAGTCATTTCTTTTATCTTAGACAATCACACGAATAGCCAATAGAGTACCAAGAAGAGATAGGAGAGTACTAGACGAGATAGATGTGAGAGTAGAGTGAACGTGAACAGATAAGAGGATATGGACATTAGATGAGATAGGGACAATTCCGTAAAACACGTGAAATTCCGATAGTAACGGTTGCACAGCACCAGGTCGGGTGCCGGCAGTCTGGTAGATGTCACACCACCCACTAGCCGTGCTGTGTACACAGACTAGATGGTCCGGCGTGATCAAAGATAAGGAAGAACACACTAAGGCCATGGATCGTACTGATCCCTAAGGTGTAACGGGTTTTGGGGTACAACCAGCTCGTTGACTAAGGACGTGCGCCAAAGCCAAGAAGACTTACGGAGGGCTTGACAAGGAGTCCCTGGTCCAGTCGAGAGTATTCCCGGTGGAGAGGTGGTCTAAGTCAAGAGAAAGTGTGTAGAAAACGGGTCCATCATACCTCGAGTGCTTGAAGCCGAGGGAAAACGATAACGGTATTTAAAATACAGTATAAAACGAAAACAATTGTATTTAATAAAAATAGGGTAATTTAGTCATTTTTTCTCTAATTTACCGAATACATTATTGCATAATTTATCAGGGTCAAATGGTATTTAATAATGTTGTGTGTGTGTAAGTGTAAAGAAATCTTGAGGATATGACAAGTCGTGCAAATGTCATTTTAAATAATTAAATTTATATCATTAATGCCATTTATTAATTTACCAAGTCGAATTAACTATAACATGGGTTAATCATGGCTAATTAAAGGGTATAAAGCCTAAACATCAGGGCATATGCACAAATTTTCATTCTGGTCGGATTCATGAAAATGCGGCGGACTTACCCGTCGCGATTCAAGTCGCGACGGGGCGATCGGGCGCGACACGGGGCCTGGCCGGTCTGGCCCGGTCCGGAGTGAATCGCGGCGGCTTATGCCGCCGCATTCTTGACGCGACGCCATCGGCCGGCGCGACCCCGCTGATGTCGCGGCGGATCGCGCCGTCACGATACCAAGTGGGTTTGCCCTTTTTCCCTTTTTCCCAGGGTGAGTCCACTGTGATACATGGACGTTCTAAATTCCATATAAAATGGTATGGTGATCCAAAAGCACAAAACTAGTTTTAAACGAAAGTAGACATATAGATCTATCAACATGCATGATTAATTTGAAAATAGACAAGGTTTAGATATGCATTGATCGGGTTACTTTTCAGTGACCTAAACAGGTGCAGTTAGGGTTCAACGAATTAATTTGAGACGAATACATGATGAAAAATTCCAAAACTAGGGACATTCAAAATCTAACAAGATGTAGTATTTGTGATAATTTTTTCATGATCTGAAGTCAAGTATAAACGGGGTTCACAAGCAAACATGAAGGGTCAGGTGCATGTATCTGACAGGGATTCAAAGAATTAATTCTCCCTCATGGGAGATCAAAATAGAACGAAACCAGAGGCGTTTGAAAGCTAATACACTATAGTATCAATGACAATTTTCTCGTACATGGGAACAAGTACGTGTGGGGGTTAGAGAAAATATGAGATTTCGGGTTTATGGTAACAGCAGCATTTCATGAATTAAATTCGCCCAAATGGATGAGCAGAATACCACGAAACCATAGGGCTTTTGAAGAGGTACATGAAGGCTACCTAAGATAATTTGTACACGATGTTTGCTTGAGAGATTGCCTACCTTTTTCGTGGAGTAAGAAAGCCCTAGTTTGATGACGAAAATCAGAAAATCCTCCTTGTTCAAGCCTCCTCCTCCTTGCTCCTTCGTTCTCCAGCCTTCCCCTCGTCTCCTAGGACTCCAGCCACGAACTATGGGTGGTAGGAACGAACTTGGGTGGTGTATTGGGTTGCTAGTAGAGTTTTACCCCTTCTAAAACTCCTCCTTTCTATTAATTTCGAATTTCCAAGTTTATCACCTTCCTTTCTAGAAATTATCTTTTTCTTTGGGTGGGGAAGAGATTAATTTCGTGGGTAATGAGTTATAGCAAGGCTAGGACTCTTATTTTGGATAAACATGACTTATTTAGTGTTTATCTTAGCCTTTTACTGTTTACTAATTAATTAGATACGAATTTCACTTAATTACATCTCCTCCCAAGATGGGCTTCATCCTATTGGGCCCAATCTATTTGGTTTGGACCATTTGTTTAACCCACTACTAATTCAGCTTAGTGGATTATTGCTTTAATTCCCTTTGTTCTATTTATTTTCCCTTTATTCTAATTAATTCGATTTTCCTCATTTATTAAAATAGAAATTTTATTTTTATTCGGGTTTTAAAAATCAAGGGTGCTACAGCAATCATGGAGGCTACTCCTTCTTTATGAAAACTGGTGACAATAGCAGTCACCTCAAGATGCAAGGAAGCACAAGGATGTCGATGTAAATCTAGCCACTGAAGCACTTGTGTCCATATCCAATGGCTATAGGGACATTGGAAGTAGAGATGATCAATAGTTTCTAGAGAGGAACAGCAAAGAATGCATCTACCTGGTCCATGCACTCCAACTTTCTGCAGCACATCAAATGTTGCTATTTTTCCAATTAAAGTCTGCCATATATGAATTGAAAATTTCTGAATTATAGGGCGCTGCCATACCACCCTGGCTCAAGGAGCCCTCGGATATGATATTCTTTTTTACTCATATATGCTTCTTTCTGAAAATTTTCCATTATCATATGGCCAGCAGATTCTATCATGTTCCCCATCGTGGATGTTGATACCCTTAATAATATCCCAAGGCTCCATCATGGCATGTGAGGCTGCCGGTGGAAGAACCCATTGCCCATTTGCAATAAAAGTACTGAGTTTGGTGTTGTGCGATAGTCCAAGGCTAGATCTGATCTGATCTCCATATTTTTTGTAAATAGATGTCTTACCTAACCATGGGTCATACCATAGGTTAAAGGTATTTCCATCTCCCACAAGGAAGTTTGTGTGTTCTATCATCCAATCTCTACCTTCAAGAATCCCTTTCCATGCAGCTGAATGATAATGTTTAGTTTCAGCCTCCCAGATTGAAGTTTTGTATAGATATCTAGCATTGAACCATTTATTAAGAAGGTTGTCCTTCTGTGTAATCAGATTCCAAAGATGTAGTGGGGTGGAAGAGTCATTCCAATGTAGAAGGCTCCTTATTCCCAGTCCTCCTTCTTCCTTAGGTCTACATATATGTTCCCACTTGACCAGATGAAATGGTTTATAGTTCCCAGAGCCATGCCAGAAGAAGTTTCTTAACAACCGGTCCACTTCTCCTACAATTTCTTTTGGTAAGATGAAAGCCACAGCCCAGTAAGAAGCAAAAGAGCTCAAGACTGAGCAAATAAGCTCTAGTCTCCCAGCTTTAGAGAGAAATCTTGTGCGCCATGATGCTATGCGTGCTCTGATTTTAGTGAGAATGGCTTGACAATGACCTTTGCTAATTGCAGAAGAGAATAAGGGCAGCCCGAGATAGGTTACAGGTAAAGTTCCTTCCGGCACATGCAAAGTTTCAATGAGTCTAATTTTCTGTTGCACCCTTCCTCCTATGAACACTTTACTTTTCAAGTTGTTGAGTTGCAAACTAGCCAAAGCATGAAACTCCTCCATATCATTATAAAAAGCTGCTGCAGTTTGCACATCATGTCTTAGAAACACCATCAAATCATCAGCAAACATCAAATGTGAGATTGCAATACCCCTAAAGACTGGAACCTTTATGACTCCCTCACTAACCTTCTGTTCAAGCATGAGTGAAAGACCTTCCATAGCTATGCAAAACAAGTACGGTGATAGAGGGTCACCTTGCCGAATCCATTGGAGGATGAGAAGTATCCTACCGGAGTGCCATTCACAAGGACTGAAAAAGTAGCAGTATCAAGACACATAGAAATCCATTGGAGCCATTCCAATGGGAAGCCCATTCCTCTCATCATCCTAAGAATGAATTTTCTATCAACTGTGTCGAACGCCTTCTTTAGATCCACCTTAAGACAAACTAGATTCCCAGTATGTCTTGAATGAATATTTCTGACAAGATCATTAGCCAAAAGAATTGCATCCTGGATTTTTCTCCCCTTAATGAAGGCGAACTAGTTGTTGCTGATGATTTTAGTCATTATACTTTGCATCCTATTGGCTAGTAACTTGGATATAATCTTGTAGAAAAAGTTACATAGCGAAATAGGCCTAAACTGATCAAAGGATTCAGCATTTTCAGTTTTAGGAATAAGAGATATAAATGTGGATTTTATCTGCCTCAAGGAAGCCCCTTCAATGAAGAAAGACTTAACCGCTTTGATGACACACTCACCAATAATGGGACAACAATCTTGATAAAATTCCGCAGGGAAGCTATCTGGGCCAGGACTTTTATTTCTGGGAGCACTCATGACAGTGACTTTGATCTCCTCATCAGAGATAGGGATGTTGAGAAATGTCCGGTCTTCATCAGTGAGCATGCTTGGCATCTCGAAGTTCAAGTTGCTGCTCGTTCTTTCTTGGTTCAGTAGTGACTGGAAGAAATATTAATTACACATCAACTCACGCTTTGCAACCTGTACACCTTTTGGCAGATTGAGATCCTATGCTCCACAATCCTACACCATTTTCCGACATCACAATCTCTAAAAAGCATTTTAAAAAATTAATTTTTTTTATTATAAAGAGAGTGAATTTTTTTAAAACTTCAATGGAAATGGATAAACCCTAAAGGAATAGATTATTTCCTTAGAGTTGACCAATATTGACTCATTTTGAACAAGAATAAGTCAACCCTAAGAGAATTTCAAATTCAATAAGATTTTAAAATCGTAAAAAAAGGTTTATATTTTTTAACAGTTGTGGCGTAGAAAAATGATATAGGATTGTGGAGCAGAGGATCTCAATCCACTTGGGGCATCAAACCACTGTGTCCAAAGAGGACAACCATTCATTGCTCAAACACGCAAACATCGCTGAGGAAATTAATTAAACACTAATGGAAGGCAGACACACACGGTGGCATACGTTGGAACAGAGGCGCTGCATGCTGGGTGAAGTTAAGCTGACACGCTGTTTGGAATTCCTCTTCCGGTGATTCCCGGCCCTTCCCCTCCCTCGTTGGAGGTGTCCGGGTATAACAGCGTGTAGGGGATCTTCGCCGGCCCATGCCTGTTCTTCAGGTTCCCCATCGAGTTCCTCCCTTTTATCTTCCTCTCTGCTTCCACTAGTTCCGCTTTGAACTGCCCGAATAGCCTGACCACCTTCTCGTTGTCCGTCCAATCCAACGACGCCCGCTGGCCCAGGTACAGCTCGTCGGACGTGTGCATGGAGAGCACCTCGATCAGCGCCAGTCCCAGAGTCGTCGTGAACCGGTCCGGCAGCATGGCCATGAAGTACTTGTCAGGGTCCCTCATGAACTCCGCGAACTCACCCGTGCCCTCCTCCGGGATGAACCTGCGGCAGTGGATGGGGCGGTTGGCGGGGAAGCCGGCGTATCCGTACTGGCCGAAGTTGACGGCAGCATGGAGGGCGGAGGCGATCCATATGAGGGTCGTCAGGGCCTCCACCAGGCTGGACAGCGTGGTCAGGGTGTACCAGTCCTCCTCCGTCTTGTCGCCGTGCGCCACCGTGCGGATCTCCCCCCACCAGGCCTGGATTTCGACGTCGGTGGTCACGTCTTCGTCGCACAGGTAGAAGACGGAGCAGAAACCGGAGATCCATCTCTTTATGGTGCACCATATCTCAAGGCCGTCGGCGGCGTAGGGGTAGTCGTCGAAGAGCAGCTGCACGCCAGAGGGTTTGTCGGGGTCTTCATAAGCCATCCCCCTGAAACCACATCGATCCGCGAGATTAAAGCATATACCCATTTCGACTTAAATCCATGGTTCAACTGGGCAAACATAAAGCGTTGCTGCTCTGTTCTGAGAAATTAAAGACAAGAGAAAAGAGCACGGGATCGATTTATACCTTTTGAGAAGGTCGGCGGGCAGGGCTGTTCATGGAAACGCCAGTCCTTGTAGATGATGGAGGAGAGCTCCAGGGCGCACTTCCTGGGGAACATCGTCTTCTCCAGGACCCCGCCGGCGTTGAGGAGGACGAGCCGGGCCAGCGCGTTGATCTGCATGGTGTCCTTGAAGTGGGGCTCTAGCAGCCGGTGGACCGGGTGCATCGCGCTGAGCTGCCTCCTCGTGGCGATGATGAAGGGCTCCACCACCGCGTGCGTCCTCAGCCTGCATGGATCGATCAAGTTAAAAGGAAACTCCCAAGTTAACGATCAAGCAAACAGTTCCTGCCAATCTTGTCGAGTGGTATCTCAGGGAGTCGTAATTGTTTGGTTCACCAGTGACTGATGAGCTGGTGGTGCCCGGAGTCGTTGACGGCGACGTGTGCCTTCGCGAGCTGCCACAGGGCGCCCTGGATGCCATCCTTTGCAGGGATGAACACCCTGTTGATCTCTTCTAATTCGTCTGACGGCAGGCTTAGTTCGATGGCGATGGGCTTCAGGGTCTGATCATTCCTGAGGAACAGGAGCGTGCGGGACGCGTAGACGCAGACGCCATCCGCGTTGATGCGGCGCAAGAACGGCAGGAGATAGTCGTGGTGATCTAGTATGAAGATCCTCCCTTCTTCCATGGCCTAATTAAATAATATAAGCACCAGAAAACATGTATACGTATGTGTGATAATTTGATCAGCACTAGTACTGTTGAACCGATCCCTCCGGCCTATTTTATAACCTTTAACAAATAAAAATAAAATTATCTACTTTATATGTCTTTTCAATCTTTTAATATTACATATATATTAGCCTCTCTAGCCCAGCTCTTAATTAATTAATTCAAAGCCGCTCAGATCCTCTCCATTATTAAAAAAAAAAGACAAATAAATATACCTTTTATTGCATATTGGAACACGATTACTATGAGAAGTACAGTTTTTGACCCACCTCGCTCATCTCTTTTTTCTTCTAGAAAAGAGTTAACTGCCTCTTCGGCAGTTTTCTCGAAACAAAATTTTTATAATTCCGGATGGGAATCCAGCTCTTCTATAAGAAGAGACATACATTGCCTTTTGAGCTCCCGGATCCCGAGATCCCGATTCTCGGAATCGAGCAGGCAATTATACTCCAGCTGGCTGGAAGCTGAGTCAAAAATGGACATACGATATCCAAGAGAAGAGATGATTAAACATCTGGGGTTCGTCTTAGTTAGAGTTACATTATTTGGGGGTTTAATTGGATTAAAAAGTTGGATTGGAGAGGCCCCAATACATTATAGCGAAAGATTTTAGAGGCTTAAAAGGAAAGAAAACATAAAAATATATAGGCATGCAAAGTAATATAAAGGTTACCATAATCGTATTTACGTGACAATGTAATGCAATAATGCATGGTGTCGATGAGAAAAGAAATTAATAAAGCACATGTCGATGCAAGGTAATTTATATACCCCAATTCACATACTAACATACTTCTTCAAGGGTTAGGCTATCCAAATTTTTCTCTATGTGGAACGCCCTGACGGAACTGATGACTCCCGTCGTGCTTTTGGGTGGGAAAACCTGCATCATATTAAGCAAACAGAAAGAAAATGAAATTACGTACTAGCATGGGCCAATCTTATACATGCAGATATAATCTAGCTATAAGTTAAAATCTATTGATCCATGTCCGCAGGACATGATAACGGGGGCACAGGTTAACCTTTAACTTAAAACACCCTAAATTCTAGCACCCTGTGGCTGTTAACAGGCCGGACTGATCATGGGCTTTGGGCCAGGCCCAACTTTCGGTGAAGTAGCTTGGGCCTTAAAATTCTCGGCTATGCCAAAAGGTTTGGTCCGAAGTTCGAGTCAGCCTCCAGCTTAACTCTGGCATATCACAAGGTGAAGGCCAGATATGCATTGTGAAGCCTTGAAAATCCATATGTACATGTGTAAGTATATGCACATTAAATGTATACATGTATATATGTTAGCGTACACTTAAAATTCTTGTTTTATACGTACAATTCTCGAAATTTTTCTAGTCAAGTGAGTTAAAAATAATATAAGTACACGGAAAGTAAAAACGGTTGGATACTGACTTTAGAATCCACGTACGACTACCAATTCCTGAATCACAAAACCACAGGGGGCGTTAGTTTCTCGTTACCAAACAAAATAAATATTGTTTTAATTACACCATCTCCATCACTATTGGATCTTGAATCAGCTTAGCTGTACCGACTTCATCTCCACTATAATATCCGATCAATTTGGCCCTATAGTTCTCTTTAAATAAATGATTGGTTAGGCATTCACATTCTATCCCATTAGTTTATACGTACGTCATAACCGGACGGAGAATGACATGCATGGTTTGTGTACAAGGGTTTACTCACATCTAGACGCCTGATGACTGCTGGATTGAGACCAGAAAGCATCTCCCTCGCAAATTCTTCATCGCTTCTCCACGCCATTTTATCTTCTGCAATTCCACATATATTAGTTTGGCACCCCTTGTTGTATGGGTAATCATATATAATTAGCGCGCAGAGAGAGAGAGAGAGAGAGAGAGAGAGAGAAGCGGGCCTGCTATTATCTGGGGCACAGGGAACATGATGGTGCTCTTTTTAGACTCCCGGGCGGCCTCATGGAGGACGGCGTGAGGGAGACAATTGCTCAGGTGGTCGACCACCCACGTCTCCATTGAACGGTGACGGCCCTCCGAGTACAGGTCCTCCATCATCTGTTGAAACGACTGGAAGTTGGCATGGTCCTTCTCCAGCAGCGACTTCAACTCCGGCACCAGGAAGTGGACGATGGCGTGGGCCGAGACTTTGATGAACTCAAACAGCTTCTTGGGGCTGAACCTCTCGTCCGGCGGCACGTAGATATCCAGATCGAGGATGCCCGGCCGGCTCTCTGTGTGCACGTCTGAAGAGTACAGAAGCATGAAATTTTGATACATGATGAGAAAAAAATAACTGTGGAGTGGAGACGCAAAAATTAAACTGGAGGGTACGCAAACCGGTGTCTGTCGGAGGGCGGCCCGTCCTGCCGCGGCGTGGGTAGGGGTAGGCCGGTGATCCGCCAAGGACGATCCTGGCGTGGCTGGGTCCCTTGTCGGGGTCGCCGAGATCGTTGTAGAGGTCGTAGTCGTATATGCGCTCCCATTTCTTCCTCTCCCCCTCGCCGTCACCCCGCAGGCTCTCCAGCTCCTCCACCCGCAGCTTCCTTAGCGCCTCCGGCGTTTGGCTGGGTAAATAGCTCTGCATGCATGCATGTACATATATTACAACCGTAGATAGTACGTTAATTTCTCTATGGATAGGTGTTCTAAAAGTTCTTGTAACCCACCGTGTTCGAGAAGAACACCCTGTGGGCTTTGGTCTGGCTCAGGGGATAGACCCAGGAGTTGCAGTCGAAGTGGATGCGGCGGGAGTCCCCCATCTCCAGCGTTAGGGAGCTGAGGAAGAACTCGTGCCGGTGCCCGTTCTCGACGAGCACGGCCCCCGGGACCCCGAAACTTGGCTCGACGCGGAAGGAGACACGGTAGGTCAGCGTCTTCGTCTTGCCGTGCTTGGTCTTCTTCCTGTCCTTCAGCCTGGCTTCCCTGCTGAGCTTTCCACTCCCCGTGCCTGTCTCTCGCAGAGATAGCTTAATTAGCTAGTTTTCACAACAGATTGTTCCACCCATGTATCTAACATGTTCTTTCCTTGTCAGGTTATAATTAAGAAGCTAGTTTTAGGGAATTAAGTTTGTTTGGTTACTCACTTTGGTGGAGCTGGGCTATGCTAGAGAGCTGGAGAACAACATATTTTCCAGGCTTTGATCTCCCTTTGGTGCGGTGAACAACGACGGTCCCCTTGATGACGGGGAGGTCATGTGCTCCATCCTCGTCGGACTGACCGCACAGCTGCTTAGGGCAGCAGCAGTGTGGCATTTTTGCTCTTTAACTGCTTCCTCCTCTGCGTTCGAGCGAAGAAAGAAAGGCTTCCGCCAGATCGATCTGTTTGCAGCTTTTTTCCTGCACATGCTGGTATAAATGTGAAGGGGGCGTACAGCAGGAAATGCTTGCAACCGGGCGGAAGCAAAAGAGGAATATTTTTTTTCCTTCTGTTTGTTTTCCAATGAAGAACACACGGGAGAAGCAAAGAAGTGTAATAGCTTTAGCTTTAACCCTTGCATCGGATGCTGCTTGCTTTGCCTCATCCCATGGGCTAAGTGTTCTTATCCTCTTTTTCTTTTCCTTTGTTTTCTTTCAAAGGTGGAGCAATTTTTTTTTGACTGGGTGGGGCATGCAGCAGCCTGTTCTTGCTGGACATATGGAGTTGGGAGAGAGGCAAACAATTATTCATGGGGAATTGTGTTGCGTCTCTTTCCAGATGTACGTTTGCCCCGGTGTGGGACACTCTTCAGGCAGTGGGGTGCCACTGGAGCCAACTCTTTAAGATAGTTACTTCTTTAATGTTGGTAATTATGATTCATGGAACCATGCTTTTGATTGCCACAAGTGATACCGAAGTGCCGTGCTCTTTTCCCACTTTCCTTATGATTCTCACCTTAGTCATTATATTTAAAATCGGACAGCTTATGTGAGTAACAATTGAAACAAGTGCTTTAGAGATAGGGTAGAGCAGAGATGATCAGACCCAAAAAACAGTGGCTTATCATAATTTAACATTTCCTAAATTTATCCAATGGGTTTTTTATTAAAATAATCATATTATATTATTTAATTATTTTATAATCATATTTTAAATTTATTTCCCAAATAGTCACCAAGTTGCCACGTTGGCAACTTGGTGACTGGTGGAGACCGGACGACCACTTTAAGACGGACGGCATTGAGAATGCCGACAATAGCGTCGGCGTTCTCAATGCCGACTTTAAAGTCGGCTTTGGGAACGCCGACATCAAAGTCGGCATTCGCAATACCGACTCTATTGTCGGCATTGCGAATGCCGACTCTATTGTCGGCATTGCGAATGCCGACTCTATTGTCGGCATTCTCAATGCCGACAGCTCCTTAACTAAACCCCCCCGCCTCGAAACCTCCGAAACCCTTTCTGCTCCCGAAACCCCTCTGCTCCCGAAAACCCTCTCTCTTTCCTCCACACTGCAGCCGCCGGACCCTCCTCGCCAGCGCCAGCGCCGCCGGACCCTCCTCGCCAGCGCCAGCCGCCGCCGGACGCAGGCCCTCCTCGCCAGCGCCAGCCGACGCGGACGCAGGCCCTCCTCGCCGCGCCAGCAGTGCCTCCTCCTCACATCCCCCACCCGGGCCACCTCCTCCCTCACTCCCTCACATCCCCCATCCGACGCCACCCATCTCCACCTCCCCACCTCCCTCACCTCCCCCCCTCCCACCCAGCCAGCCGCCCCACTTCCATTAGGTATGTTAATTAATTATTAATATTTTTATTATATTAATTGATATAATTTATTTGACTAATGTAATTTGTTTCATGGTTTTTATTTGACAATTATAAATTGTTTAACAAATATATTGATTTTAATGATTTTATTTGATAAATATAATTGTTTAATGATTCTTGTTTGACAAAGTGATTTGTTTAAATATCTTTGTTTGACAAATGTGATTTATTTAATGATTATTGTTGACAAATAAAATATGTTTAAATTATTATTGTTTGACAAATGTGATTTGTTTGAATATTTGATTTGACATATGTAATTTATTTATCTTATAAATTGCAGATATGACTAGTTCCAACATTTCTTTAATGTGCTATTATGATGGTGTGACATATTGAGGATCATAAACCTCAATATGAAGGAGGTACTGTACGCATTTTGCGTGTAAAGAAAGACACAAGTTTTACTGAGTGATGAGAAAGTTATATATCTTGACGAAATATGACGAAAGACATGTTAAGATTGGTATAACATGCAAGTGGCCTATCTATGGGTGAATATATTGCAGTGAGAGTTGAAGATGATGAAACTGTTGAAAGTATGTTCGATTTGTATCCTTCTCATGTATCTACTGTACAATTATATTTAGAGAAGGAAGATATAGATATTATCTATTCAAGGTAATGATGAAGTGCAAACACATGGTCATATTGATGACAACTTGCATACTCAACACTATGAGTATCAACAACCAATGGACACTTCACACGTATGTTGAATGATGATGTTCATTCTACTGGATTTTATTCTGCTAATGAGAGAGATGTACGGTACGAATCATATGACTACACTTTACCTACAGATTATAACCCACGGTGAGTTGTCTCCATAATTGTACGAAATATATATTAGTGTGAGAAAATTTTGTTAACATTTATAATTTTATTTGGAGGTCTATTGGCTATGGAGGGGATTCTCACAGTATCCTTTCATGCCAATCACTGATCCGTCACATACTTTTCATAGTGCGAGCTCATCAGGGTATGTGATTTCATCATCCTGATAAATTATTTTGATGTATTCACATAACATACCATAAATTTTATGCCATATTTGATTGATATGTAGGCACCATGTAACAGAAGAACATGTGATTGAGGAGGATGAAGAAGATGAAATAGATTCAGAAGAGATATAGATGACAATGAGAATATGGAAGAAGAGATGATGAACCATTATTGATATTGCCAGGGTTAATAATACAGAATATGAGCAAGACCCTCCAGATGTATTCACTTCTGATCATGGATAGATGAAGCCACATGAATAATTCTCATGAAGGGATAGATGTACCTTGTACTTTAGAGGGTGAAGAGCCTCATGTTGGACAAATTTTTACAAACAAGAAGAATTTGATATATGCATTACAAACATGTTCAGTTAAACATAGTGTCCAATATAAGGTGACACGAAGTCACACGAAGATGTTTACAGCTCAATGCATTCATGATACATGTGCATGGAGGGTTCATGCATCACTTGTGAATGAATTTGAATATTCAAAGTAAAAAAATATGCTGGACCCCATACATATGTGAATCCATATTGCAAAGTTCCAATCGCCAATGCACATCTCGTTTTGTTCAAATGTTGATTTTGTCAGCTGTGAAGACAAAGTTAACAATTACTTCAGAGAGATTGTGAGAAGAATACTAGATGAATATCATGTTGACTTGGAGTCGGCATCGGCATTGGCATTTTTTAATTTTTAAGACTTGGAGTCGGCATTGGCATTGCCGACTTCAAAGCTGGCATTGCCAATGCCGACTTTAGAGTCGGCATTGGCAATGCCGGCTTTGGAGTCGGCATGGCAATGCCGGCTTTGGAGTCGGCAATGCCAATGCCGACTCTAAAGCTCCCACCCGGTCTCCCGGTCACCAAGTTGCCACCGTGGCAACTTGGTGACTATTTTGGGAAATAAATTTAAAATATGATTAAATAAATAATTAAATAATATAATATGATATTAATAAAAAACCCTATCCAATTGTTCATCAAATTTCTCCCGTACCATGACGCAACACAGGAAAAAAGGAAGCAAATGTAAGACATTTTGCTAATTTCCATGTTCAAATCTGTTTTTTCTAAAGCATTATTTGAACTGGTCGGTGCCCCCAAGAGATGGCCGCAGGTTTCAGAAAACAGCTAGATGTGAAAGGTGGTTGAGCCGAGGTGGTCCTTTGTAGGGCCTAAAAGGAGGGTAATGGGCCAACCAAAAGGCCACCAACGACTTTGGCAAGCCCATGATAACTTAGCCTCATCTGCAAACAAGGAACGGTCGGTCAATCAATGCAAGTCGACCAAGACAATTTGCCATGGTTCTGAGAAAGCGCAGCTCACTGAAAACTGCAAAATGAAGACTCAACAAACGCATGGTTAAAGTTAAGAGAGATCCCAAAGGGAGTCTATGGACATGAAATTTCACTTGTCAAAATTATCCAGCACAGTATTTTTATGCTCTAAACTCGATGGAATACAGCACTAACCAAGATTTCGCTGCTCCTGAAGGGGATGAAAGATTCATCTTCTTAATGTGAATGATCATTTTGCTTTTATTCATTTTTGTTTATTGGCACATTAATATCGCACAGGTACAGACAGGCATCAATAAGAACCCCATCCGCATAAATACAGATGGAAAATTTAGCAGAATCCTATAGGAGTGGTGTCAATAGGTCCTCAAAGTTGAATACTAGCCAATCAGCTTTCTTTGCAACAGCTTCTCGAAGCTGAACCCCTGCATAGCAGATAAACATGTCTGCACCCCTAGGTCTCTTAGCCTGCAAATAATGGAAGGAAAATGTTTACAGCCTTCGTAAACTGTTGAGTCGAACTCCACAAAGATGCACTGATATAAGGAAGTCGAAATGTTCATATGGATTCAGTAAATTTTAAACCAAAAGCTAACTACACACATAGGTTGCACATATCAGTTGACTGTCTGCGCAGATGAAGTGCGGTGGTGGCACTAATATGCTGTGAGACAACAATGCGCATGATATTATGGCTGTGATGTTACAAACAAGGAAAAAACAATCAGAACGCCCTGGGCCGATCCCATCCGGATCGGGATTGGAACGGCCCACCCAGCCGATCTGCCGGAAGTCTGGCCGGATTAAAAATATTTTTTGAAAAAATATTAGGAAATCATAAAAATAGGGAAGATAGAAAAAAATCAGGAAAGAAAACATGTATAATGTATATGTAATACACATTGATATATATACATATATATATGTATACAATACATGTGTAATCATATATATATATATATATATATATATATATATACATATCATATTAATGTACAGACATAGTATGTATACCCTTATAAATGTGTACATTACGCATATAAAAAATGTGTTAATGTATATAGTCATATATTATACATAATATATATTATGTATACAATACTTGCATATGTATTTATGAATTATGTAATCAAACTGGCCATGCTAAATGTTTATACATATTTCAAAGGCCAGTACAAAATCAAGAAACACATCTGACTACTCTCCTGAAATCAAAAAAAAAGCATCATTTAAACTCTCAAGGAGAATATGCAACACAAAGTGTTCGGTAATAGTTCCCTGCATCACACACGTCTAGATAGATCAAGATCCTGGTGTGTGCATATGAGAGAGAGAGAGAGAGAGAGAGAGAGACCTCAAGATCAGTGGCACCATCTCCGATCATGACCAATGTTTTATACTTGTGTACCTGCAATTCAAATATCAAATGAACATGCATGTAAGTCTGATGGTTCACTCTCAAACAATGAGAAATACCTGTAATGAGATGATCCCATTCATCAAAATTAGCCTAAGCCAAGCGAATAATACTTACGGTTCTAATATGCTGAACTGCAGTTGCTTTCCCCCCACTCCTTGATGTAGGCTCTTTGGTGTCAAACCCAATGAACTCCCCAGAACTCCCAAATAGCAATCGGTTTGCAAAGATATTATCTTGTTGAATTCCAAGATGGATAGCAACGGGCTTTGGACCATGGCATTTGCAAATGCAATATAAGAAATTTGCAATGAAACAAAGGAACGATAAACACTACAACAGAAAGAATTAACATAAACGTGGAGTAACAAACAATCAAGAAAGAAACAGCTGATGAAAGTCATTCAGATTTCCTACAAAATGCAAAACAAACATGGAACACTGTGTACACATTTAACACCTGCAAATTGTTCATTCACTCAAAAATAAAAGACGACCATAAAATACTTCCAAAAAACACAGAGACCCAGAATCCACACGTGGAAGGAATATTAAGTTTCTATGGTCTGCAATTCTCCATCATTTTTCCATGCTATTCATAAGAGAAACAAAATTTTGTTAAGAATTATACCTCAATCATTTGACGAAAGCCTCCAGATATCAGATAGACATCAGTCCGCTTAAGGCTGAGCTTCTTGATCAATTCAGCAATGCCTGGTGATATCCTAGAAAGGAACAACAGAAACAGTCAGATACATTTCAAGCATACAAGTGTATGCTCACATAATTTTATAAAAAAAGTAAATGTTTATAACTAATGCCATAACTAGGCCATCAATACAAAAGGCTATCAGTTGAGATCTTTCACCATTATGCTGTTCAGAGTGGAACATATATGCAGATTCTATAAGCAAGGCAGAACACATTACTGTAATGAATGACCTTCCATAGGATAATAATGTACTAACATAATGAACTGGCTAGGAATTAACAACCAGTTAAATATTTGAAAAGATGATATCCTGCAAGTTTTGCATAATTCAGGCTACAACTAATTTCATGTGTTCAGAAGTGTGGAACTGAAAGGGCTGTTTCATGTAACATGTCATGGCAATAGCTGATGCGGAATGATCCGTCAAACACCTGCCGTGCAACTAGATGCTGTACTTGGGCTAGACAAATCACCGAACACCAGGAAAATAGCCAACAAATCAAGACGAAATACTCACAGACTTAGGTGGCATTTCATCGAACATCTGTTGTGCAGTTGGCTGGTCGGCATGTGGACGTCGCTTGGACGTCGTAGAAGAACCAGATGGCAGATGGATCTGGCCGACCGGCCAGAGCAACAGGGCCCAGCAGCCTATGTAGTATAAGGTGTGAGGTGACCCGAGGCAACCTCAACCTCAAATGCCTAGGCATGAGGAGATGTATTATAAAATAATATATAGTTAAAAATATGAATATATCTATAAATATCACCTAAATATGAGCATGAAACTAGTGTATTTCATAAAATTAATCATTCATATATGTCAAATTATTGTCTGACCTACTAAATCTATTCATTTCTATATGTAAAGTAGGGCTGCCAATGGATATCCGCTTTCCGACTTTCCGACTTTCCGACCCGTTTCCGACCTTTCCGTTTCCCATTATTTTCCGTTTCCATTTCCGATAATATATAATTTTTATTTTATTTACAAAATATATACTCTTAAAATCTTATTTCTTAATATTAAAAAGCTTTAGACTAAGTTTTTAGCTTCTACTTAATTTGTAAATAGAATCTAATTAATTTGTCTCTCTCGTAGCATTATGTCTATTATTATCAAAGATATCTCTTTTACCACCACTCCTAATGCTACATACATCTATCATTTGATCGTACCAAATATTTCCGATTACTTTCCGTTTCCGACCCGTTTTCGATTTTCTTATAGGAAATGGATGCGGAAAGTGTCATTCCGAATCCGACTCCGACCCGTTGGCAGCCCTAATGTAAAGTAATTAAAATTTAAGAAACTAAATTGCAAGTAAATAAATAGGCCAAGTGGGTCCCTTTATGGGCCAATATATGGGATGGACAAGGGCAAAAATGGTGAAATTGGTGGCTTGAAATTGCCGAGGCAAAATGGGCCGGGGCGAGGTGGTCTGAGGTCGACTCGCCATGCCTCATGGCCTAGGTGATCGCCTCAATCGCCTTTGATAACATAGTGAGCAGCAGCAACAATGGATTGAAGAATCGGCCTATCTAGATCATGGATGGCAGAGTCGGCCGATCGGAGCGGAGTCGGCCGACTCTGAGTCGGGTCGGCCCCTGGCGACCCGACTCTGGGGGGGGGGGGGGGGGACACCGACCCACCCACAAGACTGTTTACACAGTCCACTGTCCCGACTCAGGCCGACTCGGCCCGACTCAGGCCGGCTCTGGCCCGACTCAGGGTCGGGATCGGCTGGGGCCGACCCAGCCACCCGACCGACTCTGCCATCCTTGATCTAGATTGGGATCAATCGATTCTGTTCAGATCGGCCTAGGCCGATCAGATTCCAGGGGTAGCCCCCTGGATTGTAGAAATTTCAGCCAAATAGGCTGGAATTGGACTGAATTGGTCTGCATCAGGCCAATTCTACCGAACAAATTTTTTTCTTATATCATTGATAATACATGCATTAAATCATCATTTCACACATATATATTAATATAGTATATGTATACATAAATTAATATGTCTATAAGATTGTGTACAGTAATTTACATACTTATGTATACAAGTACACAAATACATAAAGACATGTGTGACATGATATATGTATTATACATCATATTTGACATACATATATATATATATATATATATATATATATATGATTACATATTCAAATATATATGTATATATGCATTATGTACATGTATACATTCACTGTCATATATATATATATGTACATATTGTTATTATATTGACATTAATATATCATTGTATGTACATTAACACACATATATATGTATAGTTCATTAATATGATGTATATACTATAAAGATATAATATTAATTATGTCTATACATTAAGAGATATGCATGGGATTACACATATATTGTATACACATATGAATGTGTAAATATTATATATATGATTACGTATATCATAAACACATGTAAGTATTGTATACATATTATATATATAGTATATCATGTATAATATATGATTACATACATTAACACATATCTATATATGTATAATGTATACATTTATAAGGATACACATATTAATTATGTATGTGATAGGCATACATGCATAGATTACATATATCATATATATATATATATGTAAATATTGAAGAGAAATGATTTTTTTTCTGATTTTTCCTGAGTTTCCTTATTTAAAAAAACAGTTTTTTAATCTGGCTGATTCTGGATCAGCCAAACTTCCTATGGATCAGCAAATCTGGCCAATTAGATCTGGATTGGATCGGGATCCGGTTTTCTTTTCATTGGCAACAACATCAAGGGAGGGAGAAAAGGTGGTCGCTGGCAGATTTGGATGTGGTGTGGCGGCAGTTGGCTGTGCTGTCCGGTCGAGCTTCCCCTCACAGGAAGGTTGCACAACAACACAAGGCGCAGAGGGGGAAAGGTGGCACATGGCGGAGGCGGAGCAACGGCGGAACTAGGCAACAGTAGCCAGGGGCATCGCACCCCTTGGCTAGGTCCAATCAGGCTCTCCCTCGTGTAGAAACAGAATGAGAGAGAGATGGGAGGAAGAAGGGGCAAGCAGTGCATCCTACACCTTTTGGCTTTTCTTTCTTTTCTTCGTTTCTATTTCATCGTTATAACCCCAGAAACCCTCATACAACCCTTTATCAAGGAGGGTTGTTAATGAGGCTACCTTAGTGGGCCAAACCACTTTAGGCTCATGGGCCACTTACATGCCACTTGATAAAAGTAAAATTCGGACTGAAAATATATAGAAAAAATAAAAGGACACCAAATAGACCTAGATATACTATTGGGCCAAAATAAAGTTTTGGCACATATCTGGCCCAAAAGACACCAAAAACCCAAAAATCACATGGGCCCAAATGCACAAAAAGGGCCCAACATGCTCTTGCATCATACCCCCAAGTTGAAGAAAACTCGACCCCGAGTTTTGAAGTGATGTAGCACCTAGAAGGTGAGTGGAGGAGCAACACATCCAAATGACGGCAGCGATTACAATGTGTGTAAGTGATGAACCCAACAATGTCGATCAAAGTGAGTTCGAGCATCCCACCATATCTGATCGAAGTCATCGAAAGCCAGCTCAAGGTCAACCATGACAACGGAAGGTGAACTAGGAGGGAGATCCACCTCAAAAACATCGTCTGATATCAACTGAAGCCCAATAAGGAAAATAACTTAGGATCCTAGGCATCATCTATCTCGGACTCCATGCAAAGATGGCCATCTGGAGGAGGGGTCTGACGGTGGATTCAGTAGTGTCGCCTGGACACCCAGTAGCAAGCTAGCAGTGAAATCCTCCCCAAACAAGTCATCTGATATCAAATAGAGCCCAGACGCATTAAATAAATCTGAATCCCAAGATGTACAACCACAGGATCTGTGCTAGCACAATCAACTGAAACAGGTGTCGCCTCCAATGTGGTGATCTCTGGTGGTGTTGACTCCAGAGGTGGCCATATGGCACGAGTAGGATCACAATGGTGCATGTGCAGTGTATGCGGCCCAACAAACAGTTGCATAATACAACAGATGGGTTCCAATCTCATGACAGCATGTTGCTCAGCCATCCACTCAGTCCCAAGAGCAATGAAGTGCTCCTCAAAGAGGTAGCCCTCAGCCCATGCGCCATCAGCACAAACAACTTTCCGAGCGACTGTGAGACTCCTACAGTCAAAATAGAACTCCACGAAAACAACATCAGCGTAGATAATAATTTCCCCTGCCTCTGATAAATGTCCACAACACCTTGAGAGACATAGTTGCTCGACTGATGGATATCGATTGTTAGACGCGCACATCTATCATTCAGTAGGCATACAACTATCTCAATGAAGGTTGGCAGCATACCCATTGACGTGTCAAGGATCTCACAAGTCGATTCCCTGTGCTCTTATACCAAAAACTTATGTGGGACGATGCATCGAGCACATGTATGCAACTAGATGTTGTGCTTGGGCTAGGAAAATCATCAAACATCTGGCAAGTAGCCAACAAATCCAGATGACATGCTCACAGACTTATGTGGCATTTCATTGAAAATCTGTTGTGCAATCGGCTAGTCGGCACATGGGTGGCTACTGCGAATCTGCTCACTAGAGCTGAGCAGTGCTGGCTCGACGGGGCTGCATCTGGTACTGCTGGCTGGGGTCAACCAGCATTGGTTGGCACACAGAATGGATATGCAGGGGTTGTGACGGAATGGCCGCAGGGTTGGCTGGAGCAGGTCCGAACTGGAGATGCCCCCAGACAAACCTAGGCAAGGGCATTGACAACTTTGTTAGCTGCTAGTGGCAGCACTAGGACAGATATTTGGTCAATCTGATTCGGATACAAGTTCTGAAATGAATAATTGTTCCAACGGAACTTTCTCCTCGCCGTTGGCTGACAATGTGGGATGGCCAGCAGCAGGCCTGCAGTGCAGCTGTGGAGAGAGAAGATGATGTAGAGTTGAACATCTGGTGCTCAACTGATGTGGGCGTCATAGAACATCCTATGGATCTGGTCAAGCGGGATGGGCAGCACCTCGGGTCCTGAGAGGCAGCAACACCGAGTGAGAGAGAAGAGGTAATTGGCGATGGATTCAGATGGTGTGGCGGCGATTGGAGTACTGTTTGGCCAAGCTTCCCCTTACAAGAATGTAGCACAATAGCACAAGGCAGAGGGAGAAGAGGTGGTGCGTGGCAGAAGTACAGTGATGAGGGAGGCGGGACAGACCTAACAGGTGTGATCAACGTGACACGATATTGGGAGCCGCAAGAAATATTTTATTTAGATAATGCACAAAACATGAGTACCATAGAAAAGTAGGATGTGCACCTAACCAATTAAGCTACACCAGTAATTTTGTCCCCACACAGAGGAGAACAAGGGACCATTGGTAGATAGGGATCTACCACAGACTAGGGTCAGGTCTTCTGGCTACTCTCAGAATGGCCAGGATAGGGTTTCACTTTCACAACATGGCATAATTTCAGTTAATTGGCTAGACTATCCTATTATCTCTGTCGACGGTAGATTTGAGGCTATATAAGGAAGCAAACTGTGTGAGAGAGGAAGGGTAAGTACCTCCACACGGCTGCATGGGAGAAGACCATCTAGCAACCATATCGAGAGAGAGAGAGAGAGAGAGAGAGAGGTATAAGGAAATGCCCACCGTTCGTAAAGGGGTAACATGCCAAGATAAACCATAAGAGAGATACGGTGGTTAACGGGTTACCACGAATAGGGCTCCTAGCATCAAAGTGGTTGGTCGGGGTTCCCATAACTAGTACGTCTGGTCGATTCTGACTTCTGGCACGGCATATGGGTGCTGGCCCAGTATGCTAAGTTGAATTGGCTCCGCAGATGGTGGGAACGGTTCCAGCAGGAAGCAGGCACGGTGTGGGTGAGACCAGGATGACCTGGTTTGCAGCCTGGTACTCCATAAGTAGACGTATTGGGCCACTGCTAGGGCTGGTGCATTGCACTGGTGCAGCCGAAGGAAGACGTGGGGTATTGCACTTGGACTTACTGAGTGGACCAATGCGTGAAGAAGGTGGGTTGCACGGCTGGTGGACTTTGGGTGGCACATGGCAAAGGGATCCTGATTACGAGTAGATAGGCCGACTTGTTCACAATGAGCAGGGAGGCAATGTGGCAGGCTCCACATGGGAATGGAAGAGGCATGCAGCATGGTTGCCATCGTCATACAGCGGTGGAAGGCAAGCCGCTTGTCCATGTTGGTGCAGGGGGAAGCAGGCGTGAGTTGGGGTGGAAGGAAAAGGGACCGGCCGACCGCTAGTAGGTGGAGGGAGGGCTGTGTTGGCTAAGGGTGTTGGAAAAAGAGGCGGAGGTGTCGGCACAGACTGGGGAAAAGAGAGTGGCAACCACAGTGGTGGGAGAAGTGAAGGTGTCGGGCACGAGGGGAGACTAAAAGGGGAGAGGTGTCAATGCATGGGGGAGGCTAAGGGAGTGGTCGGGTGATGTTTTTTTTTTTTTTTTTTTTTGGGGGGGGGGGGGGGGGGGGGTTAGTCTGGTCGCCTATGTGGGGTCCGCGGGCTGTGGTGGCACTGGCAGCGTTGGGGAGAAGGAGCAGCTGTATGAGAAGGGGGAGTTGGCTAGGGGGTGACCATGGGGTGGTCGGCAGCTGTCTTCGTGGGTGCGGGCCTGCAACGATCTGCAGTGGTGGAAGGAGAGGATTGGCTAGGGGGTGACCATGGGGTGGTCGGCCAAACACATACTATTGGGCCCAATAAAGCTTTGGTACATATCTGGCCCAAAAGACCAAAAACCCAAAATCACATGGGCCCTAATGAACAAAGAAGGCCCGACATGCTCCTGCAACAATAGCCCAATACTGCTATAGAGATGACACCCATAGTTAGAAAGATAAAACCTGAGGTCAACAGAGCATTAGTCTAAGATGTGAGTCACCACAACTTAACATGATACATGTATAATTCCTATACATTCAATGAAATATATGTGCAACTCTCACATCAAGATCAAAAACAGATGTCCAGATGTTTGACAGGTGCATAGAGGTTAACCCTTAAAGTATTATCATGGTAACCAGTAATATTCTCTGACCAGACCATTAACGCAAAGTTGCAATTTGAATAGAAATAATAATCTTTGAAATATAGAATATTTTGTTGTGGTCCACCAAAAGAATGGATGGAGTACCTCACCCCATCCAACTGTATCATTGATCAGAACAACAACTTCAAACCTATAACACAGAAAAATCAAATCCAAAATGAAAAGAGTTTAACTCTAGGACCATCCTGGTTTTGACTGTTCCACAGTATGAAAAGGCCAGAAAAAGGAGGAAAATGGAACAAACAAGAACTGGCTTAAAATCCAGTTTTTTGTTATGACTGGGTTATTTGTTGCTTTGATGGGAACAGAAACACATCTTCATTTTTTCTTCGACAATTTACTGCATTGTAAAAGAACTTTTAAGAGGGAATATTGAAACATATAAGAAATTCTAGAAAAGTCAACCATTTAATGGACATATTTTTCTATTATATTAGGTAAAGCAAAATTTTACCTTTTTATTCAAATCAAAAAAAATACAAGCTTTCTTATGCATATTTAGCGTGACCAAGAATAAACTGTCTTTCCCTTTTCCCTCTGCTTCCAAGAAATCTTAAACCTATTTACCGGATCATGAGTTTTTCTTCCACCAGTCAGTCTCTTCCCTTCACCATCACCATGAACTATAGGGTTCATAACTGCTTTGATTACAGCAAACTTGATTCCACAACACTTAGATCCAACTCTACAAAAACGTTTACTGGTTGAACCTAATTACTTCATGCTTTCTTGCAACATCCAAAGGGACAAGGAGTAGACCTTCTTCCAATCCTCCACCACCTCCTCTCCATGACAATGATGGCAGCTGATGGCATTGAGTTCTTGTCAAACAGCCAAGTTTTCTTGAGTCTTAACTACAAGTGTGCAATGTCCTTATGATGATAGACCCCCTAATTGTAATCAATGGCAAGAATAATCCATAAGCCTAAAAATATAGAAGTGATTACCACGTCTACATAAAAAGTCAGTGTCAACCAAAGGTATGCAAAATGAACCCCCATTTCCCAACTTCAGACATCAGAGGACATCAAATGAATATGATTCTATCGCAGACAAGTAAAAACAACAAATCCACCCAGATCCATTTAGTACATAAAGAGCAAATAAAGTCACAATAAATTACTCCCATAGAAGCACAAAATAAAGCATCAAGTACGCATGGGCACAACAATAGAAACAAAGACATCATCAAGAATACCTAGGTGGTCTCTTAAGAAACTCATGCAGCTGGGACAATGATGGGTTAAACAAAGAGAGCCTTGCAGCAAGAGCCTCCTCGAATGGAACAGATCCAGTCATTGCCCTGAAAATATAAAATAAGCAATCCTTTTAATTAGACCAACGGGATATGAAATTCCACTGTAAAAGCAAGAAGGCTAACCTGGCTGTCCACTCAGCAACAGCCTTCCCAGCTCCACAGAAATCTGCGAGCTCATCAATGCCTTCATCTAAGCACACAGTACTATCCACATCAAAGCAAACCGCATCAGCACTGCGCCAGATCTCAAGGACATCTAGGAACAAGAAAAGGAAAATTTAAGTGCAATTTGATAAGCACAGCAACATTTATTCAGAGAGTTGAATGATTCTAAGAGATAACCTTTAGAAGGCAGGACGTTGTCAAATTGGTTGGTCGCCACAGTTTTGGAAGGTTGAAGACACGCCACTAAGGTGAGTGGATTATAAGATTTAATTCTTCTTCCAACAGGAAGATGATATGAAACTCTTAATAGAGGCTGACTGAACAATGAAGTTATAGAATGACGTTGATGATCACACGAAAGATTGACTAGGCTGACACGTGCACCAATCAGCACAGCCATGCATCTATCTGCTTTAACCAATGTAAATCAGAATTCAAAAAGATCAAATCATAAAAGGATGACCATGATTTGGGAGCTAATAACAGGAGGATACACCTTCAGCCACATCTGCATCGTCGTTATTGAACCAGCCAAATGTTAACAATGTAAAAGAACCACTAAGCTATTTAAGCATACTTTAGCGTCATGCTTGAGATAATCTTCAAATAAGGTAAATTGGAGTCGATTTTCAGTTCACAAACTGTGCAATCATTATTAGGAAAGAATCAGATCCAAATTAATCTGTTAGAAGCAGTTGCCATTTCTTTTTCGGAAAGCAAATCGCAATTAGTTGTACAAATAGACATTCTTTCTAGTTTCTTCAAGCGATGGTGCGAATCACATGGTGGAATGAGAGAGAAAAAAAAAGGGGAGGCAACGTTAAGCTGAAAATATGCGGAGCTGCCAATCTCAATAACCGCTCGGATTTCGTTTGGTTGCGAATCCCATGGATTCGAATCCTATTTCATGTATCCGGTCCGTTTCGATCTGAACGTTCTTTACCTCTCAGATCAAACAAAATGCTCCAATCGAGCCTGAGAGTGTGGCGAGACAAATCTGTCAGATGGAGTCATCACATCTGCAATGTGATCAGCTAGATGCGCAAAAATGCAATGGCTCACTGACACCGTAGGAGTGCAGGATCACAGTGATCCCCTTAGCCCCAGATCGGATGGAACCATTACCTTGACGGGGCAGCCACCAGCTCCTAGGACACCGCGAGAGAGAAAGAGAGGAGCCTACCTGGTAAGGCCCCCGGTCAACGTGAGCCGACGCCGCAGAGAGAAAGAGTGGGTTGTCGACGAAGTAGCCTCCCCACCCCTGGGCCTGGACAGCGCGCCGAGCGAGAGAGAGAGAGAGAGAGAGAGAGCAGAAAGATCTCGTGGGAGATGGCCGACTGCGGAGGGAAGCCAAGCATGCGGCAAGAACCGAAGGGCCGACCAGAGTGCGCGCCTACTATTTTTGGGTTGCTTTTCCCCTTTTTGGTTGAATAGAGGCTACCGAAAGGTAGTGGCGTTTGATAACATTTATTTAAAATATTTAAAATTTAATTTTTTTTTATCTATTATTTAAATTTATAATTTAATAAATATTTAAAATAAATTAGACTTAAGAGTTATTTGATAATCAATTTAAATGATATTTAAATAATATATTATTTTATATAAATATCTTTATATGTTTAAGAATATGTTTAAATTTATTTTTTATTTCCTATAATTTTATATATATATATATCTCTCTCAACTATTTTATAATTACATATAAATTCTTAAATTTTATATATTACATAAGACCCTTACATATTTAAAAACAACCCTTCTCTCTCTCTCTCTCTCTCGCCAAACCCTAGAACCCCTCGCCCCCACCTTCTCTATTCATCTCTCCCCCTCCCTCCACCTCGGCAGCGATGGCGCTCTCTCATCCGGCCTCGTCCTCCGCACCCCCTTCCTCCCCTCTAGGCTCCCGTTCGTCTCCCCCTCCTCTTTCGCCTCCGTGATGCCGGGGACCCGCCGCTCAACGACCCACTGCTCCAGCGACGGTAGGGTTTACCAGTCGAGGATGTTAAACCGGAAGTCCACCTGCCTCCACCGCCACGCCGACAGAGAGAACAGATGAAGAGCATATTCGTACCGACCTGGTGCCGCTTTCGACCCAGTGCATCCCCCAGATGAAGCGCATCACCGTTCTGCCTGATATCCACCCCCTTCTGCTTCATCTCCTCGACCTTGCTCCTGAGGAAGGATCCACCAAGAGATCGAAGAAGGGATCTGCTTCCGCCTCGAACTTCCAGTCGTCGATCACGTCTTCGGCGTCGTAGATCCAGTCCTTGATCTCCTTCATCTGGAACTTCGTTTGTGCATCGATGTCGGTCTCCGCCTCCACCCTATCCAGCCAAGTCCTCTTGTCCTTAAGCATCGCCTCCAACAAACTCAGACTTATGCTTGCCTCCCTAGGATTGGAGGAGGAGGACGAGGACGAGGAGCCGGTGGATCCACCAGAGAAGAAAGGCCAGAAAGCTCCCCTCGCCCTCCGCATCTTGCCAACTCTGGCTATCTGCGTCTCCTCCGCCTGCTCTCGGGGTTGTTGCTAGATGCAGAAGCCCCAATGGCCCTCTCAGTCTGGCCTCTCTCTGAGCCCCCCAACACGCAGCCACCCAGGGGGTCCTCCCATGCGGAAGGGTCCCTGTGGATGGCCCACACGTTCACGAACACCATGGAGCCCATGGGCACGGAGTAGCCGCCGGACGGTGGTGGGGGCACTGGGGCAGTGGTTCACCATGTCCTATTCCCGAAACCAGACGACGAGGGCAATGAAGATCACGCGGGAGATGGATCGAGTCCGTAGGACGTGATTCGTCGGAGATCGTACTTGGAGAAGAGGAGAACGCCTGCCGCCGCTCCCTTCTGTGGATTACTCCGATCTTGATCTGGAGGTGCTCCCCTCCTCCTTCCCCAATCTCCGCCTTTCTCCGGCCGGTTGGAAATCCGAAGAACCGCCGAGATGGTGGGTACGAAGACAACCCACGGATTCTGCACAGGAAGCTGTGGGTACTGGTGATTTGGGCGGCAGAGGCAGGATCTGAAAGAAAAAAAATGGCATTCTCTTCACTTTTTTTTAGAGGTATTTTAAGATAGTAGACCTAATTGTAGATATTTATTAAGAGAATTTATCAAACAATTTGAATTTTCAAAATCTGACCGCTTTATATATAAGATGTTCATTAAGTGCTATCAAACAGACCCAGTCTAGTTACGACTTACGAGACCTAAAACTATCGCTTTTGTCTCAATGAGTCGTAGGTTCACATTTGGATTCTACGTTTCCAACCTCAATATGGTATATTTGAGATAGATTTTTGCATAAATAAATTTGTCATTTACTTTCTCTCCTTTATTTATGGAGTTGGGATCCTCTCTAGAGTCTTACAGGAGGGGGCTCGATTAGGACCATGTGTGGGGTGATTTTTTTATTTAAATCTCTCATTTTAAAATATCTTTTATGTTTTACACAGAGATTATAATGAAAAATGAGGAGTTAAAATGAAAAAAACATACCCCACCTATGGTACTGATCGAGCCCCTTTCCTACGGAGGGTCGAGAAGATCTTAACTCTTATTTATGTCACGTCATATTTCTTCTTCCTTTGTCTCTAAAAGAGAGGGAAATTTAGAGAGAGAGGAGCAGGCCGTGAGAGAGAGTGATGATTGTGTGTGAGAGAAATTGAAAGAGAGATGCGCAAGTGAAAGAGAGGGAGAGCACTGAATCGGATGAGAATAGAGAGGTAAACCCGATTTGGTAAGAAGATAGGAAATCTTTGGTTAAAAAAACTAAGGGTGTGTAAACCTCACACATAACTCATATTGTTTTGGTATGCATGATATCTTCCTAAGTGCAAACCCCCAGCTATCCAATAAATTTAAATCTCATAACCTAAGTAATATTCCTTGCGTTGAACCTCCAAGGTAGGGTCAAATTACCCAAACACCCCTGCCTTCTGCAGACCCAATAGCGACCCCATCTTCCCGGCTTGGGCCAACTTTAGCCCAACGATTTTATTGGATGAAAAGGCCCACTGTCTTGTGCAACATCTCTACCGGTGGGCCCAGGTTAATGGGCCTGTACAGAACTTTCCTCTATACTAATTAACCGCAATATTGAGAGGTGTGCACACCATGTAAACTAACCCGGTTTGACATGGGCCCATATTAATTGGGCACCTTCTTCATTATTTTACAAATTCGGCAGCTATGTAAAAGGAAAAGGAAATATCACAACATCATCATTAAAATTTTTAACTGTCCAGAAGGTACAGTTTAATTTCCAAGAACCTATTATTTACAAGTCAAATTTGTACAAAAGGAAGCTCGTGCGGACAACATATATAAAAACACATTCCAAGGATCAAAATTCAGAGGTGGTAGGTAGTAACCAATCCAACAACATGATCTCATATTAAATATCTGCTGCAACTCTGCAACTAGGGAAAAAGGCACTCGGGCAAGATACCAACTTAACACCTCTTTCCTTTTTTTTTGTTTTTAACCAACAACCCAGTCATCACTTGGAAGCATAAACTTGTATGATGGCCACTGATTAACGAAGCCCTGTATTAGGAGTGAAAAAGGTTGAAGAAGACAAATGTTTGCGTCTACTTTTCAGTTCCGTCTGAACAATTAGGAAAAATGAAACCAAATCATAGTTTAAGTAACCTTGGCAAGCAAGCTTTCATGGCAGCCACACGTTGAGAGATTTTGAACAGCAAAAATCAACGGAATCCATCTTTAATTTCATGAAAGATATGTGAAAAAATGTCCAATGCACCATTAAAAGGTAGGAAACTCCTAACACATGAAACAGGAGCCTTCCAGTTTCTACATTTTCCAACATTTTCATAACAAAAGTTGTAGGTGGAAGTTCTAACCTCTAGACTGGAAAAAAAAATACATATCCATATACCATGTTCATTTTCTAGAACTTTGTAGTGTGTGCCAAATAATTCATAATCATTAGGTCTCGGATCATGTGCCCAAAGTGACACACTGGCACTTACATTTCATCGCGGAAGTCAAGTGTGTCGTCACACTTTCTACACTGCGTCGATCTTTTGTGTCTTTCTTTAGAAATGATTCACTGGTTGCTTAATTATTGTGTCGACCTCATTACAAATTTGTGTCGACCTCCTGTATTTTTCTATAGATATTGTTCACTGGAAGCATTAACACTGCTGCTCGTGCCTTATACTTTCTTGATGGTAACTTCAAATTGTTGAGAACAATAGTACTTTTACTAGGAGATGCATGAATGGGGGACTACTACTAAGGATGTTCATAGTAGAACCTCAAATAGCAACCTGCACAGATTGAACCCATCAGACAATATACTAGAGATGAATATGTTGGAAATAAAAGGTGTTGAAGGGGCTTTATAAAAGAAAGGTGAAACTCAAGGTTGATAGAATAAAAAGGTACCTCAAAAGTTGTGCTATGTTGTCCTCTTGTGTGGGGTTGTCTTTATATGTGGGGTCTTTAGTCCCACATGGGATACCCTTAAGGAGTTAAGGGCTTCATAACCCCTAGTGTCCATGAGACTATGTCTTATAGACAAAGGTGGGGGTATGCTAGACCATATCACACACACGCGCCGCGGGCCGGGCTGGGCGCGCGCGCGCGTGTGATGACGCGGTCCAGCCGGCTTGACTTGGTATCTTATTTTTGTGTTTTGAGCCTTTCTTGGGGAGATTAAACCTGTTTGGGCCTGTTATTTGAACCGGCCCATTGTCCCGGTCTGCGCGGGCGTTGGGTGCTTCATATGGCGATTAGGTTCCCTAATCGCGTGTTAGACTTCTGTTCTGCAAAAAAACCGAAGCGCCCTTTCGACTCGCACGGAGGAACCGCTCGCCGTCCGGCCGCTCGTCTCCCGTTCCCTTTCCGGCGCTGCACCGCTCCGCTCCGGCATCGTCGACTGCGCCTCCGGTCGTCGCCGCTGCGTCGTTCTCCGCCGGTGACCGGTGCATGCCCTTTGTTCCCGTTCCTTTTTTCCTGTAATCGAGGGTTAGGCTTAGCGTACCTCTATTTGCGAAATTAAGATTAGTGTGGTTCTTAATTTCGTGGTGGTAGTCGTATCCTGGGAGGAGATCGCCTTGCCCGTCGCACTACTTCTGTGGGGGCGATATCTTCTCTAAGGGGAGTCTCCTTAGAGACGCTTCCACTGCACTTTTTACTGTCGTTCTAAGCATGTATATTTCACCAGTTCATCTCATGTATGTTACTGTTTGGTTGTTGTCGTTTGAACGATTTCCATTTACCTGTTTGCTATGGTTGTGCATGCATATCTTTATATCCGATTGTTGCCATGGATATGCCTTGTTCCACGTTTTATATTCAACAGTCTTAGAGAAGATATCATTCATGGCAACTGCGTTAGTGGGTTTTAGAGCGAGGGTGGACCTGTCTGGGATGCCCGAAAAATTTTTCGTGCACACTTCAAGCGTTGGCAACAATGCATGAAAGTGTGGTCACCATGGTCGGTCTAATTTCACTGATTGAATCAGATCCCCCTGTTTTGGATGAGAAAGTTCTGACAGTGCCAAGAAGGTTGAAGAGTGGAAGGAAAAGGACAAGTTAGGGCATGGGTGCATTCTCACTGCACTGTTCGATGTCCTCTTTGATGTTTACAGTTCTTCCACCTTCAAAACCACTAAGGCACTTTGGGATGAACTTGACCGCAAGTATAACACCAAGGACCAAGGTCTGGAAAAATACTCTGTGGGCAAGTTTCTCAAGTTCCAAATGGCTGAAAATAAACCTGTGGGGGAGCAGGCGCATGAACTTCTTCTTATGCTCCAAGGTCTGGCTGAGGCAGACATGAAAATGCCTGAAAAGCTCCAAGTCATGTGCATCATAGAGAAATTGCCTAGATCCTGGAGGATTTTGGAATGTCCCTTAAACACCGTAAGGAGACTATTTCTCTTGATGACTTGATGAGGGCTATAGCTATAGAAGAGAGCATAGAAAGGAGAAGCCTAGTATGCCTGTTGATGCAAGTGCAAACCTAGTAATGAGGCATAAGGGGAAAGAACTTAAGGGCAAAACCAAAGTTGATTCCACTTCACAGATGAAACCCAAAGGAAAGATAAAGAAGAAGAAGGTACTTGGAGAGTGCTGGTCCTGTGGTCAAAAGGGTCATATGCGCAATGACTGTCCTAAAAGGAAAGAAAAGTTGCTGAATAAGACCCAACAGACCGGTCAGAATCCAGCACAGGTCAATGTAGTGACTGCTGGACCCTCTTCTGCTGATGAGTATGTTACTCTTAATCCTCAACTATTTACTATTTATGAACCAAATGAATGGTTGGTAGACACTGGGGCCAATGTACATTTGTGTGCTGACAGGTCTAACTTTGTGTCTTATCAGGACTCCCATGATCGTTCTGTGACGATGGGGAATGGGAGTACTGCTAGGGTGCTTGGAGTTGGACGAGTGGACCTGAAGTTCTCTTCAGGACGTGTTCTTTCTCTTTCCCTAGTACATCATGTCCTGGTGTTAGAAGGAACATTTTATCTGGTTCTGTTTTAGTAAGAGAGGGTTATGAACTTAACTTTAAATGTAATAAAGTTGTGATACTCTATTTGAAGTCTTTTATTGGTAAAGGCTATCTTTCTGATGGATTGTTTAAAATTTATGTGGATCATGTGTTGAACAGAAATTTAGATGTTGCTGCTTCTAGTTCTGTTTCTGTTTCTGTTGCTTATAATGTTTTAGAATCATCTAACTTATGGCATGGACGTTTAGGTCATCTTAATTTCAATTCTTTGAAACGCATGATGAACCTGAAATTAATTCCTGAGCACACTATTGATAAACAAAGAAATGTGACATCTGTGTACAAGCCAAACTACCTAGAAAACCTTTTCATTCTGTAGTTAGAGATTCAGAGATTCTGGATCTGGTGCATTCAGATATTTGTGAGTTTAATAGTGTGCTAACCAGGGATCATAAGAAATATTTTATTACCTTTATAGATGACTGTAGTAGATACTGTTATGTGTATCTGCTCAAGTCTAAAGATGAGGCTTTACAAAAGTTTATCATCTTTAAGAAGGAAGCAGAAACACAAACCTAGATTGTTAAGAAAACCAACAACATAGATTGTTAAGAAAACATCATCGAACTAGTGGATGGCATTCAACTAATCATGTTCTCATGGAAGTTAAAAAAATAAAGACAAATACATATTACAAATGTAAACCTTATCTTCTGTTCTTCTTATTGGATCATCATCTAGTCATGTTCTTGTTATTGTACCTGACAAAAAGAAGTGGGTGAGTTCTGTGGGCCATGGTAACATCAAAGAAATTTCACAAATTTATGAGAATGGAAGGTATGGATGAAAATCATACCTACTACCCATGATGCAACTGTCATAATATCCTAGTAAGAGCTATGTACGACAACATACTACATAAGCCTTGCCAAATGCTTGCGAATTAATATAGTACATAACTAAAATTTCAATCATAGATGATGAATGTCTAGTACAACAATCTGACACAACGTTAGCCAACAATGGCACAATCACTGTCTACGTAAGAATAGAAAAAATTAATAGTCAACCACACAAGAAAATAACATGTAACAATGAAAGCATGCGTGAACATGATCATTTATGCAACATTGCCCGCTATCCACAGTTCACTCACAATCTCCTCCCTCAGTGCCTCCCCAACTTCACTAGCCACTGCATTCAGGCACACGTCAGTGGGGGCATCTTTAACCATAGACCCATCATCAGACTCATTATCATCGAAGGGTGCATTGAAGAAGTCGTCGTACCCCTGTTCACGGCGGATGTAGTTATGCATCACAAGACATGCAAACACTATCTTCTTCAGTGTGTCAAAGGGGTACATATTTCCATCTCGGAGGGTTTGGAACCTCATCTTCACTACATCGAAAGCCTATTAGACATAATTTCGAAGTTGTGCATGCCTATGGTTGAATTTTTTTTGCTTGTTCTCATAACGCGCATTTTCTAGCCTATGAAAACTTGAAATATGATACCTGTGCCCACGATATGGGGAAAGAAAAGAGATAGTGTTAGCGTATCCGGCATCAACTAGGTAATACATACTCGACGACACAACAAACTCTCCTTGTGAAACAGCCCATCTTAACACTTCATATGGTGCAGAACCTTCCCACCCAACATGCATATTGAAATAACCCATCGAATGATACAACAACCATCACGTTCTGCATTATAACTTGCTTGCGATTTCAAAAACGTGGTTGGTCATCAATGGCCACATTTGTAGGAATGTGAGTGCCATCAATAGCACCCAATACATCCTGCAAGTAAAAATAGTTAAAGTTAGATCATGTACAGATGAAATGTTAAACAAGTTGTGTGTTGAGATCACCTTGAAGTAGGGATAAAATCAGTCATTTTCAGAAATATGTGGATGGCATTCATTGACTTAAGTAGGCTGTAAAATATATTCCTCCTTTAAGGAAGCTAAAGCAAAAGCCATTGTGGGCAGCTAATAGTTTGGGAGTTATGTTGAAAATGTTCCATCAACGTGCCAATGGATACACCATGGCCAACAACGTATAAAAACATCACTAATTGTTCATTGGCACTAATATGTCGGGAGTCTTTCAATAGGTCCTTACTCACCAACATGTCAACTAAACTAATGAACATACTAGGATGCACTCTAAAAACATTGTAACATCTTTTCTCATGGCCGTTCAGAATGTTCTGCACCCACAACTCCCCCGTGTGTTTTGATGTATTCATCATTCTCCTTAGTACGGTTGGATATACTTCTTCTTGTAGTTCCTCTAACACAACATTCAGTACTGCAGTGTATATTTCTTCATCTTCTTGCAATATAGTGAACAACATGTTCCGTTCTATACGTAGGCAAACAGAAATACATTGAGAAGTACGATTACACGACAATGATCAAGGTCTTAATGTTATTCCATAATTTCAGCCATCACATTCTTAGCATACATAATGGAAGATGGCACATGTTCCATGAGAAAATAGAAAAGTTCATATGCTATGTGGCTAATGATGGAGCATAATCATGATAAACAGTCCTACAACAATGATGGCCGATAGGAAAATGACAGAATAAGTAAGCCTAAGATAAGGAAGTTGAAGAATGGCAGCTTCGACACGTGTGTTGGTGTTGCATTCCCGAGACTATGGCAGGGGTAAATGGTGGATGCAGATGCTTTATACTTCTGATTGACATGACATGGGTGAACCCTAAAGTACTCATAGAATGCAGCTTCCGCCTCCTCAATTGAATAGAAACCCTTATATTATGCTTTTGGGAATCCATCGACCTCAACCAAACACTCATCCCAAGTATAATAAATACCCGAATGACGTCCAACCCATACAATGTAGCACATGTACTTACCCATTATCTCGTTTCAGTAACTTGCAAGTACATTGAGGGTAAAGTGAAAAACACAAAGAAATATGGTTGAGGAATTTGATAAGGCAACTTCATACTGAAATTAAAGTGAAAAGAGAAGTTTGTCTAGAAATACAGATTTCATACTATTGCAATGACAGTCTACTACATTATGTGAGAAGAGAACTACATACTGAAATAGGGTGACATGAACTGAACAACATAGAAATGAAAGAAAGCACTACGCAATAGATAGACATAAGCATAAACCACTCCACCGAAAAGGAACAGAAACAGTTAAACTCCTACTAGTATGCCACAAAGATAATGAACACATGTTGCACTTTGTTATGGCCTATCGACAGTCATCATTTTCAGCCATTCAACCTTGTCCTTGTCGGGCATGATAGAGAAAAGGGATCTCATCTTTGGCTTAGTAAAGAGATTCATGGCCTTCAGGTAAACATTATAAGGGAGGTTGGAGATGTCTTGTAAATCCCTGATGCATTCCATAATGTTAGGAACGACCTCTGGGTCCAGCCTCTGCTGAGATGAACTCTCGTTTTGTTGATGCGAACCACCATTGCCGAAGAAGTTGATTAGGAAAACATTCCTTTCACAGGTCACATCAATAAGATTATCTAAACTTGATTGTGCAATCTTCTTGCCACACCCTTTTCTGCCAATTGATGCTGGCTTTCTCTTTAGGGAGCTGCTCCTCATGTCTAGAGATGTGGGAGTATTGTTCAATGATGTTGGAGTGAACTGGCCTGCATTCGGTTCACTTTGTTTCACAACGGAGATGTGCATCAGATCTTCATTATCACCCAACGAGAAATCGGCTTGGAACTGTTGTTCCTCAATATCAGGTGCAGTGGGTATCGCATTATAGTACTCATTGACGCTATCGTCATCTATGGTAGGTGTTGCACTGACATCACTTTTTGTAAGTGTAGCTCTACGGCTTATGCCCTTGGCCAAGTCTCTGGTGGCAATACTTTTCTTATAAAGAACTTGCATGTCGTTATACAAAGGGAACGATCTTCGTTTAATTTGTGAGAATTTTTTATTAACCTAATAAGAGAACAGTTGACATAAGTTAGTGCGGTCCGATCACACCACTAATAAAATAGATAGTATGAAATGGGATTTAAAATGTTGTTACCTTAATGACCTCTTCTCATGCTTCATCATAGCTGAAAATTGGTATGTTGTTATTCGGATCCCACCTCCAACCACTTAACTTCAACAACTCCTCATACAACACAAATTTCATCTTCAGTAATTTCCAGTGGTCCTTTAGTTGATCCCTAGTTAACGAGTAGCCCAATGCAGAATTGAAAGTCGAGGACAATAAAGTTCAACTGTGTGTGTTGAAATTTATTGCAACATAATTGTTTCGATGTTTCTCTTTAAGCATTAAATCAACAAAGATTCTATCCATTTGTGCATCTCAGTTTGGAAAGCGAGATCTCTTCCCATGCCTTTCCATCACTGATGCGTCGTGTTGCACTTTGTCTAGACTTTTTGGTGCCGAAAGGAAGGGAACATGGTAAGAAAATAGACTTGTGTAGGATGTAGTAATCATAACAAATAGCAGAGGAACATCGTATATTTTTATGAATTCATGCTTAGACATCCGAAGTGTACAATTAAGAAGAAATGCTTAGGATGACTATTTATAAGGATTAGAGTTGTAGGACAATAATCTGCTGTTGACATGTCATTTAGACGATGCTTCTTACTATATGCCTAGGCCAACCTACAAAGAAATAGATGTTTTTGATCAAATTTATGCCTACGAAAATTTCTCTGTCTAACTTGCAAATGGACACACTAGTGAAACTTATGTTATGACAAATTAAATGTTTCTTGTTGCTATGCATGATACATCTTTCTGTACAATTCTTTTTTATTCACATAAGTGAACAACAATGTCAGAGGGACCATATAGAGTAACTTATATGAGGAAAGTACACAGATTGTACTAAAGAAACAATATTGCATCCTACTACACACTTTTCAATTTGTTATCATAGCAGATGAATGACATTTCCTCTAAAGACTACACACTGAATAGGACATTAACATCGACAATCCATTCTTAAAAAATGCTACACTGCATTGGCATAATATCTGGAATGAATTAATCGGTCAACCAGGTAGACAAAAACATAATATGCATCAACCATGTTAATGCCCATGCTGAGTATCCACTGCAATGAAAAGGGATACTAACAAAATTATGACAGCCCTTATGAGGAGTGAATAGTCATGTATGTCAATGTTGTCAGGAAAGGAAAATAATGGGAATCTCCAGTGAGGGGAGAAACAGAGGTGTTGAGGGAAGAACTAGAAAAGCTAGAATTAGAAAAGTCTCTCTTTTGTAACATCAATTTCATTTTTTTTTCGAACTAGAGGTGTTGAGGGAAGAAACAGAGAAGCTAGAAAAATGTTGCTAAACTACCCCACATTGTTCTTCTCATATATACCTCCCATTTGTTATCTCCCTGCCACTTTAGCTCATGTGATTGAAGTGAAACATCATCATCATCATCATCAGAGCCTACATGAATTCTTTTCCGCCAAAAATTTCTATCAAGTGCTATAGTCGTGTTTAAACTCAAGAAGTTCAAGTCTTTCCTAATAACATCGCAACATCCCATTTTAGGCCTTCCCCCAGCTCTTTTACTGGTATCCACTAAGATTTGTCACATCTTTTAACCGGCGTCGAGTTAGGGGATTGAAGTGAAACATGGAAACTCTAAAACCCCATAAATAGCTCCCAGTAGCAAGAAATTTTTGGCAGATGAACCCTAAACCCCAAAAATAGATGAAGAGCACAAACATCAGGCGGAAGAAGAGAGAATAGGAGAATGGAAAAGAAATTTCATCCCAACGGCCATCTTCTCAAACATGATCATCTATGCACCTACTTGTACTAGGGTTGATTGGAAGAACTAGAAGATGACGCCGTGGTATGGGAAGACAACTCTGGTGGTAATCCAAGCTTCATCAGGAAGTTGAACCTTGCGATCTGCGTGCAATAAACCCTTGAGTTAAATAGACCAATGCTAATCTGATCTCTTAACTTCAAACAACACGACAAGAACGGCAAGGCAGCACATTGTCCAATCCCCAGCAGGGAGCAAAAGTGGAGGCGATTCCTCACACGTTGAACAAGAGGATGGAGGTAGAAGACGACCGGCTGGAGGGGGGCTACAGTAAAAGATGGTCGATACCCTCACACCTAACCAGGTTGGCCCCTTAAACCTTGCCAACCAGGTGGGGTACCATAACCCAACCGCAATCCCCCCATACCCCCGACTAACCCACTTGTCCCCAGGTTACGCAAACCCCCTTGCCAAAGTGCCATTCCTCCTTAAACCTGCTAGTGCCCCTCCCAAACTCAGATGAAATCCCCTGCCAGTGTGAGAAGGAGAGACGGTCAAGAGAGAGAACAAAAGAGAAAGAGAGGGAGGGAGGGGTGTAGCATATTTGGGTAAATTATATATGTAAGTTTATTGCATATTTGGATATTTATATAAGTTGCAATATATTATAATCAATATAGTATTTTGTAAGCAGTTTGTTTGTGTAAGTTGTACTATATATGTGTAAATTACAATATATTTATGTAAGTTATACTCTTGTACCATATTTATATAAGTTAAAGTATATTTATATAAATTATAGCATATTTGTATAAGTTGTAACATATTTGTGTAAGATGTACTTTATACCATATCTGTAAGTTAAATATAATTGTTTTAGTTGTAACATATTTGTGTAAGATGTACTTTATACCAACGTGTTGCGACCTCAGTTTGAGGGCTAGTTGCTATGGCCGACTGCTCAAAAACTTCCCCAAAAACACAACCATGCCATAAACCAGAGGAGGGGAGCATGGAGAACAGTTGAACTAGGTGCTAGAAGCTCAAGCCCCAATCACGCCCATGCATGGCAAGGAAGTTAGCTACTCTCATGAAAAGCTCACATGCATGAACATGATCACACTCACTCCACCCACATGCACAAAGCAAGGGAGCATGAAACCAAGCTTACCAGGCTTGGACAAGGTGGGGAAAGCCTAAAGAATGCTAGATTTAGGGGGAAGGATCAAAGTCCCTACCTTAAATAGTAGAATCAACATGTTGGGGTCTTCTTGTGTGAGTAGCCACCTCCTCCTCGCTCCAAGCTCCACGCCAAGGTCACTTACAAGCAGAGAAGATTCACCTTCAAGTCGGAATGTCACCAAGTCAGAGAAGAGCACAAGGAGGTTTGCACCTTAGAGAGAAGAGAGGAAGAGAGAGGAAAGAGAAGAAGAGAGGGAAAAGGGAGGGATAGATCTGCTGGCCTTGCATATATAGGTCTCAGATCTCAGAATGTGACATTTTAGCTGCCGCCAGCACACCTAAAAGCGACGGTCGTCTCATCGGGACCCAAAAAGAAAGTCAACACTGACAGTCAGAACTGACACGTGTTGCTCTACATGAGTTCTCCTCTGATTGCAACAATTGACACGTTGTCTTCACATTGCATGTGTCCTGACATATGGCACAACTGCTCTGACCACAAATGACAAAAACTAAGCAACGGTCAGGAAACCAGATCGCGACGGTTAGCAAGTAGCGTTCCAAAAATGAACGCGACACCCATCCTATCGGGTTACAGGTCAATACGTCACGACGCCAAGAAACTACCAGAAATAGACAAGAAAACACCAGTGATGTTACACATTACACTAACTGTTTTACATAGAGAATTAGCATTGATATAGTGGCACTAAGTGGGTGAGGCCCATGTGCCATACAAGTGCGAGTCAAGCCCATCTTAGACGAGAGTCATCTGTCCTAAAATTTAATGACACTAGCATAATGGCACCAAATAGGTGGGGCCCACACCATCTTAGACGAGAGGTACTGCGTCTACTATTGGAGATAAGCATTTCTTAATTTGCTCGGCCAACATTGTGAAATTTAAGAATAAAGAAATATTTGTTGCACTTTTTTAGTACACTTTATTGCATTTTTGGCCTCTCTCTCGTTGGCCAATGTGATATCGACATTTTGTGCCCACCTAATCAGAAGTAAAAAAAGTTCAACAGAAGTGCAATTATAATAAAGTACAATAAATATTTCTCTTGAGAATAATAGTATTTTTTTCCAAGGTATGATAATACTAAGAATTTCACATGAGTCTTATCGAAGATTCAATTTGAACGACATATAGGAGAGTTAAGATGTTATGTATACATGAAGACTTGTCACCAATAATGACGGATCTACATGGAGCTCAGTGGAGTCCTATAACTCCACTGTATTTTCCAAAATCCTTCAATAGAGTTTAAAGCTCAGGCCATAAATTCTTTTTTAGGCCTTCATGGTGACCCTACTAACTTAGCGCATTTCTTATTGGGACACCACTCTTATTAGGTGACTTAACTAAACAGAGTTTCTGCATCTGCTGGCATAAAGTTCACACTTTTTAGTTTCTTAGATTCACAAAAAGTGAGGAGAATCACGTCAAAATCCCTTGGTCAAGATGGAAAAAGATACTTTTGATGATATGTAAAAGATACAAATACAAAATAAGATTATCTAAAAGACCTTTTCATTTCTTCCCTCCAAATACATGCAATTATCTCTCGTCAAAAAAGATATTAATTATGTGTTCAATCATGCATTATAACAAGGGAAAATTTTCTTGACTATTAACTATGTTGATTTTTTCAGATGAAAATTTCAAATCCAAAAATTGCACCATGGAATGCAATGTGGAGAAGACTAGAACATATATATCCAAAAGTACTTATAGTAACAGTTGGAGATCAATGGCATTTGGAAATAGCCTTAGGAGATTTTAATCATTGTAAAAGTCAAAATCTTCTCATAAACTTCTTTTGCATAGCTTTTGAAGCCCAAAAATAAAGGTATCATAAATGCCACAATTTCTCTATCACTCTCCTCTCTCTATCCTCTTTCTTAAAATTCGTCTTTAAAAACCTACTTACTACTTTTTATGTTTGAAAAGAAGAGTGAAAAAAGGGAGATTTCAATAATTAGAATTTAGAATCTCCTTTTTCACTTTTGTTTCCAAACGATGCCAATCCTTAGAATGTTTATATCTTTGGATTTTTTTGTTATTATATTTTTACTGTGCACCTAGGATACAAGTTGTTTATCGAGGTATATCATGTATGTACATGATTTCCTTATTGAGAAATTTGAGGAGTTTGTAGTTCTTCATGGTATCATAGCGTGTAACCCATGGGTTAGGGCTTGATAGGCCACTGTCGCACCACACCTCCATTGCCATTGTTGTGTCCCACCGCCATTGCCATCACTGCTATTACCACCACCATACCTATCCTTCTTTCCTCCTCTCCTGACCAAGTCGCATAGGATTAGACATCACATAGGAGGCATGTGGACGTCTCCTACAGTGAGGGTGACACTTGGATGCTTCTCGCAGGGAAGGTGGACATGCGTGGACATCTCCCACAGTGAGGGTGACACCGCAGTCACCTCCTGCAGTGAGGACAAACATCGTGGATGTCTTCCGTGCCAGCCCTAGGGGGTGACACCAACACTCATGGATGTCGCTTGCACCAAATGTTGACACGTGATGTGCCCAACACTAGGGGGAGAATCATCATAGACTCAAAATTGGCTACCGTAGACATCTTCTGCGATAGGATAGAGCCACCATGGACTTGGACTGAGAATGCCGCAAATGCCTCTCGTGTTGGAGGAGAATCATCACAGACTTGCGATTACGTCGGACCAGATGTCTTCGCACATCACACACTTTTGTGAACATCTTTGTGTTTTGAACTTGTGACTATGTTATACAAGAGCTGTGGCATGCTTTCGTGTTTCAAAAACGTCACTCTTTCCCAACATGTATCATTCATCTACGCGCAAGGACTTGTTTATCTATTGAGATTGTCAACGCATAAGGGCTTCTTTATCTATTATCTTTTCCCTTGTACATATGTTGCTGTGAGAGCATTTGTTTATCTTGTTATTTGGTTGCAGCGAAGGCTTTCGCTTGGTCCTGTTGTTATCATGGCAGAAGCGAAAAATTCCACTTCCATTCCAACCTCTAATGGGAAACTAATATGTTGACTACCTCTATGAAGTTGAATGGGATAAATTACTATTAGAGGGCTTTTTCGCCTCTTGCTATTGTCTCTACAAAAACTTTGGCATATTGAGCAAGATTCACTTGCTAAGGAGGACAAGAAGGCATATGAAGTCTAGGAAATTGAGGATGGAATGATGATTTCAATTTTGAATAATAGTTATGAATATAGTATTTTTAATAATGTTGTCTTTCTGAAAATGCTAAAGAGATGTGAGACATTCTCAAGAAAATATACTCTGCAGAGCACAATGTATCTCATATTTATAACATTTATTCAATATTGTTTAGCCTCAAACAAGAAGGAAGTCTTATTTTTTGATATTTTGCTGAAGTTCAGGGTCTATAGAGTGAATTGAAGATGTGCCAGCCTATTTTTGTTGATGCCGCCCAATTGGAGAAGCAGAATGAAGAGTCTATTGTTGCAAATGTTTTATCTAGAATGGATGATAATCTACGACATGTTAGAAATATTTTTCTCACAGACACTCAGATTCCTAGCCTTGCTGGTGCTTACTCCCATGTCCTTCGAGTAAGTATCAAATTGAATCTGAATGGGACTACATCTAGTGATTTTGAAGAGTCTGATAGTATTTCCACTCTTGCAGTTGGAGGTTGTGGTTATGGGTGTGGCTGAGGTTGTGGTTCATTGTAATAAGGCTATACATTAGTCACACTTTTGTTGGAAGAATTATGGTAAAAGTGGCTCGTGCCTACATCCTGTTGCTAATCTTGGAGCCTCTAGTGATTCTCAGCCACTTAATGTTGAGTATACTCAACAATTTCTGCAATAGCACCCTACGAGACCATTGTTTGAAAGAGGAGTTACATTGTCTATCGAGTAGTATTAGGCCTTCTAGTGACTATTCGAAGGCACATCTACATCTACTCAATCTTTTCATGCCACCACATGAAGTAGCACTACTGTAGTTCACCATAATTCTTTCCAAATTGCAGACTCTTGTGCTTCTTGTTATATGACAAGTAGTCGCTCTATTTTCTCTTCTCTCCATTTGTCTAATACACATTCTCCAATTGTTGTGGCCAATGACTCTTACACCTTTGCTGTAGGAAAAGGGAATATTCACACTCAGTCTCTAACCCTGCACGACACTATTTATGTTCCAAAATTTTCTATTGGTTTGTTATCTATCAGTTTCTTAACCTGCTCTTTATATTGCTCAATGATGTTCTATCCTTCCTATTATGTTTTTTAGGATCTTAAGATGAAGAATTGGTGGCAGTCGTGAGTCAGATGAGTTATACTACCTTGTTATGGGCATCTCCAAGAATATAAGGCATCCTCTACAGAGACGGATCATGAAATTTTATTCAGTCGGGTCACTCAAATTATTTTTTAATATTTATATATTATATATAATATAAATAAATAATTTTAAATATATATTTAAAATAAAAGTAATATTTTAATAAAAATAAACTCTTGAGGCTAGACACCGTCAATTTTAGTGGGGTCACTCCTATGTAAAAACCCCTCAAAATCCACAATGTAAATGGCCATTTCTAAAAAAAAAAAATTCAGTGGGGTCACGTGACCCCACTGAATATGCTCTAGGTCCGTTTATGATCCTCTACACCTGACATTTCTTTTTAGTGGCACATCGGCTAGGACATTTGTCTCTCAGTAGGCTTTGTGATGTTGTTTCTATTTTTTTCTCTATGAATAATCTTTGGTGTGAGGCTTGTGAGGTTGGAAAACACCATAGGGTTTCTTTTCCTCCTAGTCATAATAAAAGAAGCATTGCTCCATTCCATCTTGTTCACTTTGACATTTGGGGGCTATCTCTAATGTTGCTTTTGTTGATGATTTTTCACAAATGGCAATACTATTCCTTATGAAATCTAGGTCAGATGTGTTTGATGAATTCAAAACTTTTCATTCAAACACAAAAACTCAATTTTCTACCTTCATTAAAATTCTTTGCACAAACAACGCTAAGGAGTATGTTCAATTATTCTTTGTTGCCTTTTGTTCTATGAAAGGAATCATTCATTAAACTTTTTCTCATGTATGTCTCAACAAAATGTTGTTGTTGAAAAGAAGAATCGACATTTACTTGATGTTGCTTGTACCCTCATGTTTCATATAAATGTTCCCAAATACGATCGGGGGATGTCATTCTTACCTCATGTTATCTTATTAATCATGTACCGAGTAGGGTGTTTAATAGAAATAGTTATTTTTCTTGTTTATATCCACACGACAATTCTTTTCCTTTTAATCCTCTTATCTTTAGATGTAAGTGTTTTGTTCATGCTTTTGGCTCAGAATATGATAAATTGTCTCCCAGATCTATTCCTTGCATTTTTTTAGGATACTTTCATGCTTAAAAAGATATCATTCAGTACAAGAGGTCATTTATTATTACTGATGTGACATTTTTTTGAATATGTGCCTTTTTATGCTTCTTATTCTCCTCCATATGCCTCCCCTACATAGACCTCTTCTACACCTATTCTCCTTGATCTTATTTTTGTGGATGTGCCTACCCATGGCCCTAACAACTATGTTGAGTGTCTTGCTGAGATAGCAAATTTGGATAGGTTTATCAATGGTGGTCTCTCAATACATTGCTTGCTACAATACCTTAGTCCTCTTAATTTGTGGAGACTCCTCCACCCATTGGTGAGACTTCTCTTCTCTCTTCTGATCTAGATCTTCATATTACTCTTCACAAGGCAAATGATTTAGAACTAAGCATCCTCTTGCAGACTTCATTTCTTATAATGCTTTGTTTTCTTTCTGTCAATTAGTCTTATCTATTTCTGTGATTCCTATTCCTAGGTATGTTTCTGAAACACTATCCAAACTTAAGTGGAAGACTACTATGGATGATAAAATGTATGTCTTACTATCTCTTCATACCTGGATTGTTGTACCTCGGCCAATTGATTTTACTTTTGTTTCTTTTCGGTAGGTGTTCAATCAGGGTTGGACCATGATTCAGATGAATGTTAAGAATGCCTTTTTGTATGATGATTTTAAAGATAAGGTGTATATGAAGCAACCACTTAGATATGTTGCTTAGGGAGAGATAGTGTGCAAGTTGTATAAAACAATATATGGTTTGAAATAGAGTCCATATGAATGGCTTGATAAATTCAGTCAAGTTGCATTTGGAGTTGGATTAAAAAGGAGTCCATCTGATCATTCAATATTTGTTTGACATTCAACATCTGGTGAAGTGATTTTAATGATTTATGTTGATGATATACTTCTTGCTGAGAGTGATGTGGATGGCATTTGAGAAATTCACAAATATCTTGAAAGTTAGTTTGTTACTAAAAACCTTGGAAGACCACACTATTTCTTGGAATTGAGGTTACATATAGTCCTGATGGTGTTTCTTGTCACAAAGAAAATATGTTTTGGAGATATTATACAAGATGGGATTGTTTGAATGTAAGTTTGCTAATACTCCAATTGTTTCAAGTCTCTCTTGATGTTAAGAAAAGCCCAAAATTTGATGATGTTACTCAATATAGGTGACTTTGTGGTAAGGTAATATATTTAATAATGACTCATCTTGATATTACATTTACTGTCTATGGTTAACCATTTTATGTATAAGCCAAGGTTATATCATTAGCAAGCAACGTTAAAGATTTTGTATTACATCAAAGAAGCTCCTAAAAAGGGCCTTCTGTACAAGAATGGGGTCATTTATCCATTGAAACTTTTTCTGATGCTGATTTGTAAGATCTCAAGTAGACATACGATCTACATCAAGTTTTTGTACTTATGTTGGTGGTAACCTTGCCACTTGGAGAAGTAAGAAATAGAGCGTTGCTATTAAGTCTAATGCTAAAGCTTAATACTTGGCAATGACTTAGACAACTTGTGAAATGATGTGATTGAGTTTTTTAATAGAAGCCTTTGGAGTATCTCATTGTGGTCCTACGATAGTGAGATGTGATAATCAAACTACTATGTATATTACAAATAATCCTGTGTTTTATGAGTGTACAAAACATATAGAGGTTGATTGTCATTTTTATTCGAGTTATAGTTATGTCTCAAAAGATTAGTACTCCATTCACTCCTACTGAGGATCAAATTGCAGATCTTCTTACAAAATCACTTGGGGCTGATCAATTGGCTGTTTTGTGTAGTAAGTCAGACATGTGTTACACATATGCTCCAATTTGAAGGGGGTGTTAGAATATTTATATCTTCAGGTTTTTTTGTTGTTATTATGCTTTTACACCTACGGTATAAATTGTGTATCCAAATAAATGTGTCAATAGATGGACTTAGACTGTCCCAATCTAAACCTAGTTCAGTCCAAAAGTAAAATAGTACAACCGAAGTCTATGTCCAACTCTATTGAATCAAATTTAAAAAAACTCACACTGAGCCGTTGGGACCCAATCTGGCTTGTAGGAGCAAGGTATCGAAAAACACAGCCTGATAAACATCATGTAAAAAAATACCCTATGAGAAACTCCTTTTTCTTCACGGAGCTTGACAGCACGGTATTTGGATTGGTTTCTTTGGACAGCCCGTTGGCCTCCACCCTCTAATACCTTTAATATTCACATCAATTTTTCATAAGATATATTTATCTCACTTGGATAAATAATCCATTTCTCACAAGTGATATAGATAAGCAAAAATACTCTTATGCCTGCGTGGATTTGAAATATTGGTTTGTTGCTTTGTCTGCACTCAATGAGAATGGCATCGGATGGTTTTAATGTCCGTAGTGTATCATATAGGACTTACTGTCAGAGTATTAAATTAATTTTCATGTTAATTGCACATTAGCTCCTTGGCATCCTAATGCGAAAGAAACTGTCTGAAACATCAAAAAAATTATTTCAAGTTTCTTAAAGTAGAATTTATTCCTCTTTATTGGGCACCTTCTTATGCTTGTGGTTGGTAACTCGTCCTCTATGATCACGACTCATCTGAAAAAATATGTTTACTTCCTGTTTGTAATTGAAGGTACATATTATTCGACATTCTGAGGCCAAAAGAATTACACCTCCTATATCTTCACAACATCCGGCAGTGTGGGTGTCATCAAACAACTGGTGTCCCGCCAGGAGGCGATGGTGGAGCTGTACATATGGTAGTTGTGGAGACAAAACGGGCGGAAAGGTGGACCCTGTGGCTTAAGATTCCTTTTATCTTCACATGTTGAAGGGATCCAAGGGGCCTACCCAAACCAAACCCGTCATTGATCGGCTTAGTAAGAAGGTTTCAACAGAACTCAATGGGCCATAAAATTTGGGCCCTGATTGAGCTTGGAATGGGCTGTTCATTGGGCCTATAGTTAACCCGGCCCGATAGACACCCCTATACCCAGATACATGTACATGATATCCTTATGGAGAAATGCAAATTTTGGGGAGTTGTGGTTCTTCACCCTCGAGAGGGGATAGATGTAAGATGTAAAATCCCCACGTTCTGCAGAGTAACCATACAAATGTCTGTTACATTCTTATTTTACTGTTAGAAAGATATCGAAATAAAGCTTTGACAGAGCTATTCGCATTGACAGGTCCCAAGTCCTCTGCTTTTTAGAGTGAAAAGGCAGAGCGCCCGCTAGAACTTACCGAGTTTTTTGAATACCATTTCACTCTCCTACGAGAGGGGAAAAAAAAACCCGGCAACAGGGAAGCACTCTCAGCATCTTCCTTGGACGGAGAAGGGAGTACTATCTATCTTCCCTTCGTTCCCGAGGACCATGTCAGCAACCATTTCAGCTGTAGCCAGCGCCTGGAGGAAAAGACATCCGTAAGGCCTCATACTTGCAGAATCTTAGGGGAAAAAAAAATCAGGAGCATCAATGTCTTATGTAATGGTTTTGTAGTCCAAAGAAAGCAAGAAAAATCATAATGTTATCACATAGAAGCGAACAGAAGTGATGCAGGGAGGCAGGAAAAGGGCTATCGAAGCCAAAAAGGTATTCTTCTTGCACATTTGTGAATGATATTGCTCTAGTTGCTCAATTCGTCACCTAAAAGGTACAAATCATGCTTGTATTAGATGTCAACCGCCTTGCAGATTCACATGGATTAGTACATGAACGTCATCCTTAGCATGAAGATTCCATCTGTCACTTAGATGTTAGATAGAAACTGTCAACTGCCTTGCAGATTCATTAAGTAAAACTACCGGCTTGTGTCATCCATCAGGAAAAAATGATTTACACATTCAAGGTCAAAACCCTGATATGGGTTAGAAACATAAGTTGTTTGTTGAAATGAAAAATGAATAAAGATCAAGAAGCATTACCGTACAAATCCCACAACCTTCATGTCCAGTTGCAAGGAATACCTTAGGTAAATCAGGAACAGGCCCAATTATTGGCTTTCCATCTGGCACTGAAACCAATTAAGATGATATTTCCATTAACATCTTTTCTGTGCAAAATACTAAACACATTTTATCTACAGTAGCTTCAGAACAAAACACGGGTAATGTCTATTATGTATGGGAGACATACTGTACGGGCGGAGGCCTATCCTTATCTGCTTCTCCAGAAAGAAGTCAAGAGTCATTTCTCTCAGCATAGGGAAGAACTCGCCAGCTCGCTCCCATATATTTCTGATGACAGCATCATCTATTTCAACATTGAATCCTGAAAATTGACGACTGCTCCCTTGGGGATTCAAGGGATAGAATAAATATCACAGGTTAGAATTCTACAAAGAGCAAAGAATATCACCAGATCCTGCATATTGGATGCCAAATAAATCAGTGAACAACCAGAAGATAGACTTTATAGACTTTGCAAGATTCTGCAAATTGGATGACATATTCCATGTTGAGATGCGATGTCCTTCGAATTTTGAGGATTCCTTCCAGAATCCAGGTTTTCCTACCTATAAATGATACAAGCACGAGACTCAAACCGAGCAATTGACAGCAACTGATCCCAGAGAAACCCACTGACGAGATAATCCTGCGCAGTTTTTCATTCTGGAGAAGAGAGCCCTTTGAGAAAAAGTTTATAGGGTGTTTGGTTGTAGTGTTTTACCTCTTTATTCTCTAAAATTTAAAAACAAAAGAAGATGCTCACTAATACATGTTTGGTAACATAATTTTTTTTAGGAAAGAAACTTTACCTGTGTAAAACTCTCTCTAAAAAAAAACAACTCTTCACCTGTTTTTTTTTTCAAAACACTTGTTGCTCCACCCTCCCCCCCCCCTCTGCGCCCTCCCCGCCTCCCTGGGCACCCCCCCCCGGCCGGCGGCCCTCTGCCCTCCTCCCCCCACTCCGGCGCCCCCCTCCCTGCCACCCTGCGCACCCCCCCCCCCTTCCCCCCCGGCCCCTGCCCCCCCCCCCCCCCCCCCGCCCCTACGCGCACCCCTCCCCCCCCCAGCGCCGGCGCCTGCGCACCCCTCCCCCCTTCCCCTCCAGCCCCGGCGCCCTCGCCCCTGCGCACCCCCCTTCCCCCCCGGCCCCGGCGCCCCCCCCCTCCCTCGCCCCTGCGCACCGGCCCCCCCTCCCTCTTCCATAATTTTTAAAATAGTTCCGGCCAAACAGTAAAGAACTGTTTTTCTTAATTTTAAAATTTAAATTAAAAGAGAACATAGTATAATTTTTTAGATAGAAATCACTTTAAAAAAAAATTGCTCCCAAACACCCTATTAGTGTTTCTGATTACAGATTTAGTGATTAAAACATACCTTGTTTGATGCTAAAGTAGCATGATGACATAGTATGTTTACCTATCCTATAAATGTGATATGTTAGTTAACTCCATTCTCCAGACTACAAGCCTGTCACAAAGACTCACAAAAAGCTACATCGCCCCTTCTTACAAGGGTGGTTCTAGAGGCACTCAATTTTAAAAACCTCAACTGCATTTGTACAACCTCCTAAATAGTGCTTTCCTAAAAGATAGAGCATCATAAATGGGACAGAAGGATTAGTACGCATCATACTCAGCTGCTTATACTCCATTTGTTATAACTGTATGTAACAGTTTAACAAGGTTATATACTCTTGATGAAAAGTGAAACTTTTTTGGAGGGCCATGTAAGATGAAATGAGATACATAAGGATGTTCAGATGAATTTATGGCCAAAACTCTCAGGTTCTAAACCTTTATTGGCTCTTATGGATATAAACTATGATACCTTGAATTGATGTCTACTCCAACACACCAACAAGCACACATGGTGTGTGTGTGTGGGGGGGGGGGGGGGATGCACCCTTACCAAGAACAAGGTTCCCCAGCTGATCAGTTGTGGCAGTAAATGATATAGATAACATGCTCTGGTCTGGAATTGTGCTAGAAGCAGATGAAATCGAGGATTGACTGCCAATTTGGTGATTAACATATCCAAACTCCATTAAACCATGGTTCAGCTGAATATTCTTGAAATTCTCCAACACAAGCAAATGGCCCTGATGATGCAGAGAGGCAAACCTCACGAAAATAAATATCTTCATCAGGCAGAAATTGAATCAAAGTGCAGTAATTGATTAGTCTCAAACAAAGAGGAATCTCCTCCATGATATCACAATGCAATTCAAGGAAAAAGAAATGTAGCAGCAGACTAGCATAAGAAACAAAAGATAAGGGCTCAACATTGTCTTGAGTCTGTTGGTTTTCATCATTGACACACTTTTCTTTCTTTTGGGAATTGAACAGAGAGAAAAGTACAATTTAACGCAAGATTGAACCTAGACTAAACAAGTTCAAATTGTGATAGGGCTAGATGGATTCATCAGCTCTATATGACCCTATCAGAAGTAGGAAAGATGAGAGCCACATAAAGATCAGACATATAAACAGAAGCCAGAGACCTATCTTGTCTTACAGCTCTTTAGGTCCACCATCATCATGATAAGCTACATGCCATCTATGAAACGACAAAGTCTTCAATCAGCTGCCTGCCTCGCAAAACACTCTACAATACAAATTAAACTTTGGCAGAACAGTAGATCGATAGGCAAGTAGGAAGATATACTCTTTCTTGGCAGTTTACACTTAAAACTTGATTCCCCAGAGTTAGAAAGAGCCTAGGGAACAAAAGAAAGAAGAAGGCTCTGGATATGCCACTGAAACATAATGGTGACCACCACAAGGTTCCTGGCCCTCCTCTTTGATATTCAGACTTTGATAACCCAGGATGTTGGCAGCCAGGAGGGAATCTTTTTTTTTGAGCAATCTTGCTCTTCATCATACCTTTTAGTGACTTCAAATCTTTAAAACCCCCTATATAGTTATCCCTTAAAAATACCCATCAAGCCTTAACAGCATACTATTAAGAGTGGCCACCTCCATCTGGATCATCCTTAAGAGTTGTGAGTAATAAACACCCAATATGGCAGGTGACACGGGTAACTCCCTAGTCTCGGTCCGGGGTGTCGGGCTTGGCCGACACTTGTATATCTCTTGGCTAGCAAGAACCATCCCTGGGTCAAGGCCCAAGGTGCAGGACCAGAACTCTGCAACCTCTATGTGCCTTGACCGCATGGAGCAGTTGTTCGAGTCCATGCAGCAGATGATGGCCCAGTTGATGGAGCAGAATCAACAGCTCAACCAGCTCGTGTTGGCCCAGGCAGCATCTACACAGGCCCTGGTCATGGCGGTGGCGGCGGCGGCAGCGGCAGAACCGAGCTTTCCGCTGCCTCCGGCTGCACCGGTTCTTTCTCCAGCTGCGTAAACTCCTCCCCCTGCACCGTCGGTCGGCCACGACAGCAACCCGGTACCAGCGACGACATTTTCCGTTCCGCCCCCGCTGCAGGTCCGTCCAAAGGTGCCTTCGATTGCCCAGATGACAGCAGATCTGGTGGCGTCAAGGACTCTCGAGGCCAACCACTTCTCAACGGAGTCAATGCTGGTCAAGGGGCTCACTGTGATAGGAGAGTCACAATGGAAGGAGGACCTCCTCGAGATGAACAGGAAGATTGAGGTCCTCCAACGTAGCACCCTACCCCCCTTGGTCCAGACGCTGCTTTCCTCCTTGCCGTTTGCCGAGGAGATCACGTCGGCCTCGATCCCGCCAAAGCTCCAGCTCCCCAAATTTCGGAAATAAAACGGGATGACCAACCCCATCCACCATCTCGACAACTTCCAAGGGTGAATCGAGATGGTGAACATTTCGGATGCCTTAAAGTGTCGGATGTTCATGTCAACGTTGGACAGCATGGCGCTGCAGTGGTTCAAAGCACTGCTGACGCAGTCGGTATGGAGCTTTGTCAACCTCACTCAGAGGTTCTTGGACCACTTCTACAATACGGTGCATCAATCTCTATGCACCGATGACCTCTGGTTGATCTCCCAGGGAGATTCTGAGCTCTTCAGAGATTATGCCAAGAGGTTCTAGCTCGAGGTCATGAAGGTCATCAATTGAGCTCTTCAAGATGTGAGTCGACTTCACCGACCTCAACATGGCCTGCCTAAAGGACAACTACCCCCTACTGCGCATCAACTAGCTCGTTGATTATACTGTCGGCCACAAGCTGTTGAGCTTCCTCGACGCTTACTCAAGGTACCACTAGATCAAGATAGCACTAGAGGACGAGGAGAAGACTGCCTTCATAACTGAGAAGGATTTGTACTGCTTTAACCGTATGCCTTTTGGTTTAAAGAATGCAAGGGCAACGTACTAGCGGCTCGTCAACAAGATGTTCGAGTCTCACATCGGCAAGATGATGAAGATCTACATCGGACATGCTAGTCAAAAGTTGACGAGCTGAGGACTACCTCCGGGATTTGGTCGAGACCTTTGAGGTCCTGCGACAATACGACATGAAGCTCAACCCCGAGAAATGCATCTTTGGTGCTTGGGCAGACAAGTTTTTAGGCTACCTCGTCTCCAGCCAAGGGATCGACGTCAACCCAGACAAGGTGCAGGCGATTCTCAACATGTCACCACCAAGGACCGTCAAGGAGGTGCAAAGGCTCAATGGTCGTGTCACGGCATTGAGCAGGTTCCCGTCGAGGTCGGTAGAGAGATGAAAGCCTTTCTTCAACGTGCTGCAGAAGAAAGGGTGGTTTGAGTGGGGCAACGCGTGCCAAAGGGCATTTGATGATTTGAAGGCGTACCTGGAAAGCGTGCCCACTTTGAACAAGTCTCAACCTAGAGAGGAGCTGATGCTGTACCTGTCAGCCACCGATCATTCCATCAACTCGGTCCTGATGCGTGAAGAAAGGCGGCAACACCTGCCAGTCTACTGCACCAGTAGAGCTTCGTGAGGGGCCGAGTTGCACTACTCTGGTCTGGAGAAGGCCAGTTTTGCCCTCGTAATAGCTGCACGTTGGCTCTGGCCCTACTTCCAAGCTCACATGATCGTTGTCATGACTGACGTCCCTATCAAGCAAATGTTCGGACGACCCAAGGCCTCAGGGATGTTGGCCAAGTGGGCGATCGAGCTCAGGAAATTCGACGTCACAAGCCTCGGGTCGCCATCAAAACTCAAGCCCTCGCTGATTTCATTTCGGAAGGGACAACGAGGCCGACCAAGCCAAAGGGTGTCGAGGACTGAAAGGTATTTGTTGACGAAGCGTCTAGTTCTCAAGGCAACGACACTGGTGTCATCTTGCACTCTCCAGAAGGCCTTGTTCTAAATTATGCGATCTGCATTAGCTTCCTGGCCTCCAACAATGTAGCCAAGTATGAAGCCATCATCTAAGGACTTCGCACGGTGAAGTCACTGGGGGCCTCTCGAGTGAGGGTCTACAACATAGTTGTTAAGGCGCTCGCCTTGGCACTGCTTAGGCGTAAAGGTGGCCTTTAAGGAGTAGGCGAGGTGCTCATTTTTTTTCTTTTCTTTTCTTTTTAAGCGCCTCTAGGCATCACTGAGGTGGTCTAGGCACACGCCTAGACCGCTTGGGCGTTTATTGGGTCACCCGGACCCAATAATCCAACCGCGGCCCGGCCTACGGGTTTCTGAAAGGGTAAAACCCCACCCAACCGCATGCACAACACACCCCACTCCCATGACCCCGTTTCCCTCTCCGATCGCACGAACAGCGAAGGCTAGGGCTTCGAAGGTGTCCACTCCAAAGCCATCGTCGTCGGCTCCGACGTCCACCATCTTTGGCTCTGGTCACTGCCTCCAGCCTCCATAGTTGCCGCCTCCAACTCCACGGCGTCCACCATCTTCGAAGGTGCCAACTCTCTCTCTCCCTCCCTCTTTCGTCTCCGGAGGCATCGTCGGAATTGTCCGGCTCCCCCCTCCCTCTCTTCTCTCCCGGTCCTTCTCCCTCCCTCCCTTTCTCACTTTCTCATCTCCAGCCTCCCTGCTCCCTCCCTCCCTTTCTTACTCTCTCGTCTCCCAATCCCTCTCCCTCCCTCCCTTTCTCACTCTTTCATCTCCCGAGGGCCTCCGGCATCCCTGCTCACTCCCCCTCCCTCTCTCTCTCTGACCTCTCTCCTCCCTTCTCTGGCCAGCACAGTCGCATGACTGTGCTTGCACACAATCATGTGGCTGTGCAATTTGGAGGTCTCTCCTCTGTCTGCCTCACTCTCTCATGACTATGCTTACACAGTCACAACAGTGACTGTCTCTCAATGACACAGTCACGTGGTTTTTTATTGTTAATTATGTTTATTAAATATGGTGTACATTTTTTTTTTCAGAGAATACAATGGATTGCACTTCTGAGATAGAAGTGAAGAAGAAAGCCAAGTTAATGATCACGGATGGAAGTATGCGTATTGACCGGATGAAAATGACAAAAATAAAATCAAATGTGATCTGTGTGGCTTGGTGACAAATGGAGGCATCAAAAGAGGAACATTTGATTGGCAACTTTAGCGATGTGAAGAAATGTCCTAAAACCACAAAAGAGATCGCTGAGGAAATGTTAACTTGGTTGAACAAGAATAAGAAGAGAAAGATGATGTCAACTTCTGCAAGTGCTTGTGGCTCAGAAAATATTGTTTCATCATCTGATGACGAGCAAAGGAAAAAATTAAACAAGTCTTCCCAAGCATTAAGCAAAATGTATCCCATTGTTGCTACTGAAAAAAAAAATATTCTAAAGGGCCAATGGATATTTTTGCAAGGATGAGTGTGTATGATTTTGTTGACGCTAGAAGATGTGGAAAGAAAGTGCAAAGTTCTATAGAGTAAGTTAAAAAAAGATGAAAATGAGAAGGTTTATAAGGCAGTTGCTACATGGTTCTATGAAGGTGGTGTTCCATTTAATGCTGCAAAATTGAGAAGTTTTGAAATTATGGTTGAGACTATAGGTCGTTTTGGACCTGGACTAAAACCACCCTTGTATCACATGTTAAGAATGCCCCTTCTAAAAAAAATGGTGGAGAAGGCAAAGAAAATGTAGGAAGAGCATTTGAAACATTGGAAATTCTATGGATGTACCATCATGTGTAATGGATGGACTGATAAAAGGCAAAGAAAGTTGATTAATTTTTTAGTTAATTGTCTACAAGGTACACTCTTTATGGAATCATTTGATGTTTCACATCAAAAAGAGGATGTTGGTTTACTTTATGAATTGTTGGATAAAATGGTTGAGAAAGTTGGTGAGGATCATGTTGTACAGGTTGTGACTGATAATGCATCTTACAATATTGTAGCTGGAAGGATGTTGATGAAGAAGAAAAAAAATTATTTTGGGCACCATGTGCAGCTCATTGTCTTGATCTTATGCTAGAGGACATTGGGAAGTTGAAAGAGTATGCAGGCACAATTGCAAAAGCAAAGAAGTTGACTGCATATGTATACACCCATACATGTTTGCTTGATCACATGAGAAAAGAGACAAAGGGGAAAGAGCTTGTAAGATTTGAGGTGATAGGATTTGCCACAACTTTTCTTACATTAGAAAGGTTGAATGATGAGATTGTTAAGAGAGGATTGCGTAGGTTGTTCTCTTCTACAGCTTGGTACAGTAGTGCATGGGCAAAGACAAATGCAGGAAAAAATATCTCTTCTATTATTTTTCAGGTGAAATTTTGGCATGCAGTGGAAGAAATATTGAGAGCTTGTCAACCTATCTTGCAAGTGTTAAGGATAGTTGATGGGGATGAGAAGCTAGCCATGGGGTACTTTTATGCTGCAATGGAACTTGCAAGGAAGCAGATAATGGAGAATTTTGGCATGAAACAATCAAAGTACCAGCCCATCTTAAAAATTGTGGACAAGCGTTGAAAGGATCAAATGAACTGACCTCTACATGAAGGTGGATTTTTTTTTTTAATCTGAAGCTTTATTTTGAAGCTAGACAAAAGGATGCTAAAGGGGTTACAAAATTTGGAAGTGCTTTCATGAGATGTCTTGAAAAAATAGAGATAGATAAAGATGTGCAAGACAAGATCGGCGATCAAATGATGATGTACATGAGTGCAAGAGGCTCATTTGGGAATCCAATGGCAATTAGAGCTCGTGAAAGAATGTTTCCAAGTGAGTGAAATGATATATATTTTTTTGCTTTAGTTTTTTTGATCAATGTGAGACATACACGTTAAATTTTTAATTGAAAAATTCATTTGCAATTGATTGGTGGCTACAATATGGTGTGGATACACCGGAGTTGCAGAGTTTTGCATTGAGGATTTTGGGACTATGTCGTAGTTCTTCTGGATGTGAACGCAATTGGAGTGTATTTGGATTTGTAAGTATAATTATCTATAAATAAATTTGTTTATATTCCTAGTCTCTTATACACTAGTGTAAATTTTTTTGTTTAGATTCATACAAGAAGAGGAACCGGTTGGAGCATAAAAGGTTGAATGATTTGGTTTTTGTGCCTTCGTGAGAGATTCAATGAAAGGAAGAACCATCCAGAAAGATATGATCCTATTTGCTTAGAAGAGTTGGATTGGGGAAGCTCACGGATGACAAAAGATGGTGAAGACTTCATGATGGGGGCAACCTCACTTGGGAAGTGGTGGATCAAGCTATGGGAGCATCATTGGAGAGGGCTAGAAGGGGACAAATACCTATAAAAACAACATCTTCACAATCCATGGCCATGGAGATGATGATGAAGATGAAGAGTTGCCAGATAAGGAGGATGAAGACACAAATGATGATGATGGTGGCAATTGGGAAGAGTCAAATGGAGAAGAAGATGAAGACCATGGTGGAGAGGAGCAAGTATGTGACATGGGCGACATGGCTCTTGAGAATGCCATGTTTGATTTTAAGAATTAGATGTCATGTTATCACGTTATGAGTTTATTCTCTTTACTTTTTAGGCATTTGTGAACTTCCTTTTTATGAGTATTTAGTACTTTCTTTGTTGTTGTGGACCGTGGACGTATTTTTTTTTATAGCTTATCTTTATTATGCGATGAGTTTGTGTTTATGTGTTATTTGAGAGTCAATTTTTTATATTGTCATATTATTACATACTCTTTTTTGCAGATTTTAGAACAACTTTGCGAATTAAAAAGTTAGTAACATTATGTTATGTATTTCATTCAGTGATATTAGTTTCTTCTTCAAAATTTTAGCATTTATGACTTAATTTTCTGTAATTTTTTATGCAGTTTTATTTTCTGCAATTTTTATGTAATTTAATTTTCTGCAATTTTTTCATGCTTTTGAATTTTTTGTAATTTTCATATATTTTATTCTTGTTATGTATATTAGGAAATATATATTTTAGATTTTTTTAATTGGTGGCTTAAGTGTCGCCTAAGTAGGGGTGTTCATGGTTCTGTTCGGTCCGGTTTGGACCTTTTTTTGTTCAAACCGGACTGAACCGAAATTATGTTCAAACCGAACCGAACCGAATCGGTTCGGTTCGGTTTGAACCGAAAAAAAAAAAAAACACAAAGAAAGGGCGGATGGGCAGTCCTGGGAATCGAACCCAGGACCACCCAATGGAACAGAAGGCGCTAGCCCACTGGGCTAGGCTTTCTTTGATGATATTATTTATTATTTAAATATATTTAATATATATTTCGGTTCATTCGGTTTCCCTATGCGAAACCGAACTGAACTGTGACATTATTCAACCCGAACCGAACCGGTCGATTCGGTTCGGTTTTTCGGGTTGAACCGAAAAATGAACACCCCTACGCCTAAGTGACGCCTAAGCAGACGCTTATGTGCCTAAGCACTTAGGGACCCCGTGAATGCCTTGGTTCGCCTTGACAACTATGGTCTACAACGACTCCTAGTTGGTTGTTACTTAGGCCGCCAAGGACTTCGAGGTCCAAGAAGAAAAGCTCGCCAAGTACACGAACGAGGTACTCAGGTTGATGGATGAGTTTGAGTCGGCCGGGCTACTGAAGATTCCTAGGGCTGACAACGTGCAGGCCGACATGCTCTTGAAGTATGCGGTAGCATCCGAGTAGTCGCTCGGACCTACCATACTTATCGAGGAGTTGCGCGAGCCGTTGGTTGGGGGGCTAATGCTTCTACGCCAATACTAAGCCGACTTGGATGACGTCAATCGTGAAGAATCTTCAACATGGACAACTATCTGAGGACCGCGATGAGACACTGAAGACCAAACGATGAGTTCTAAGGTGGCTCGTCAGCCACCAGCGAGCCTCGTGCAGTGGGGAATGGACATCCTTGGCCCTTTCCCACCTGCTTCAAGTTAGAGAAAGTTCCTAATCGTCGTTGTCGACTATTTCACGAAGTGGGACGAGAAGATCACAGATGCCAACGCTTGGGGCTTTGTTTGGAAGAACATCGCCTATCGGTTTGGGTTGCCGAGGATGCTCATCATCGACAACGGGAAGTAGTTCGACAACGTAAGGTTTCGCCAGAAATTGCTCTGAGCTCGGCATCCAGCACCAGTTCACTTCGGTGGCTCACCCTAGGCTAATGGGCAAGCCAAGGTAACGAACCGGACGATCCTCAATGGGCTCAAGAAGCGGTTGGACGACCTAAAGGGACAATGGGCCGACGAGTTGACCCACGTGCTCTGAGCATACCGTGTCACGCCCCGAGAAGCTATAGGAGAATTGCCTTTCGCTCTCGCCTTCGGGGTGGAGGCAGTGACTCTGGTTGAGCTGCTTGTGCCGACAGTAAGAATAGTGGGCTTCGAGCGCGAAAGGAATGAAGAGTCTCTCCGAGCCGAGTTGGACTTGATCGAGGAGCGATGGGCCCAGGCTACTGCTCGGATGGAATCTACCAGCGGAGGATCAAACAGACCTTCGCCGCTAAGGGCAAGGCAAGACACTTCGGCATCGACAACCTCATCTTACGCAAGCTGGCCATCTCGGACCCAAGAGCAGCAGTAAGTAAACTCTCCTCGAACTGGGAAGGTCCATACCGTGTCACCGAGGACCTTGGTCATGGGGCCTACTAACTGTCAGATTTGGATGGGAAAGCGATTTCGAGGATGTGAAATGCCAGCATCTTTGTTGTTACTACTCGTAATGTGAATAAAACGAGCTTTTATCGCATTTCTCACTTTCTTAGCATCGATTGTTGGCACTGCTCAATTGATCACCACCTCGGCCACCAGCATCTGCATGACGAGTCACTAATAAGCAATGTCATGAGTTGCCCGACGAGTCGTTAACAAGCCTCGTCGGCTCAATGGCGAGTCGCTAATAAGCATCATCCCGAGGAACACGACGAGTCGATATTAGGCATCGTCTCGGTTAACGTTGTGGATGTCAGAGTAGTCGGCGAAGTGAGGTTGCTTTAGCACTCTCGGTTGGCTCTGACGTCACGAGTTAACGAAAATTGCATTGTTGCGTGGAGTCTCGGTTCGTGTCATGAAAGTCGGGGTAGATTGTGAAACGAGGTCGCTATGGTAGTCTCGGCCAGCCCCGACCTCGTGAGTTAACGTCGGTTATACGGGGAATCGGAGGACAAGGTCGCTTTAGCACTCTTAGAAGGCGTCGACCCGATAGCCTTTCGTTGTAAAAGCTTCCCACGATCATGCTCGTGGCAAGTAGTTGGTGAGGTCGCTTCGACACTCACAACTTTCAACGATACTCCGAGTAAAATGGTTCGGCCTTCTCAATGACATCGACGGGTTGAAGCCAACAAGAAAAGAAAGAAAGGCGAAAATTTCATTGTCGTTTCCCACTTTACATCAGCTAGGTAGCCGCGAACTCAACACGTAGGCAGATGGCCTAGTCCAAATGTGACGTGGGTTGAAAGACGACCGAGCCCACAACATACCCAAAAAAAAAAAAACGGATTCTATGACAGGTGATGATGGCTGGGCAGCGTTTTGCAGTCTTGCGCCATAGTTCCACCTCGTCTTCTCTCCACATGCTTTCGACATGCTGAGGCGAGAAGTAATGTAATGATTACTGATGACACCCTCGCCTTTATTGCTTCGAGTTTTCCTGGCCAGCCGACCAGGAAGACTCGTTCTCTCCTTCATTGCTTTGAGCCGCAACCGACATGTGAGGTTGGCCAAGGCCGCCTCCACTTCTTAGGACATCTTCTCGCCATCCCTCTTGGGCCGAGAAGTGTCCAGGAGAGAGAGAGAGAGAGCTGAGGGCAGTCGAATGACCCTCTAGCCCAATCTATTTATTGACGTGCAAAAGACGGGCCCGTGAACCACCATCACGTCATGCATTCACATCACGTTCATATGGCCTCCATTCAGAAACTTTCTCGTGATTGGTGTGGCTTCATGAGAAAGCTACGACCGACCTCACGTGAAGAAAACACTAGGTACGGATTGACTTAGATTAGACATAACCCTGACGCATCGACTTTTCATACGTTGTTTCACTTCAAATAGTGAGCAGTCGAGAACAAAAATTTCATGTTGTCATTACTAGGAACCTCAGGTAAGGCCGAGGTCCTAAGAGTAAATGTTGTGAGCGTCGGGGTAGTTAGCTAAACGAGGTCATTACGACACTCTCGACTGACTCCGACCTTACGAGTTCATGAAAACGTATCGGCTAAGGTCATGGACATTGGGATGGCCTTCTCACGAGCATGCGTTCAAGGTTGGCTCTGACGTGACGAGTTAGCAATGGTGTAATGATTGGAACATCATGGTCTCGAGGTATCCTGGAAGCGAACCATCTAAAGGTCATGCTTTCGGCCGACTCTGATGACTCAAAGCTGATCAAACACGAGGAATAATGTGCAAAAAAAGTTTTTTCATTGCACTTGAAGGTCTTAGCTCAAGGCCGAGACATGTGATTTACAAAAGGCCTCGACACTTGGCTGAGGTAGTGGACGTAGGGTTCCCCTATGCTACGAGGGTCGCAGGGTCAGCTACGGGACCAGAGGAGTTGTCGGCACTTGCGGCGGTGTTCGCGACGTCTACTGGGATAGTGGTCTTGGTGGCGGATGGAGCAACGTTCTTCCTCGCCTACCTTGTCGTCCTCAGCGTCTAACTCTGACAAGTTCAGGCGGGGGTAGAGCTCTTTGACTTGCTCGAGGCAGTATCTGAAGCCACTGCCGAAGAGCTTGTCAATCTCCTTCTTGAGCTCCTCGGATTGGCGAGATTCGATTATCGTCGTTTGCTTCTCTGCCTCAGCCTTACGCTTCTCGGCTGCGACTTGCAACCTTTCTGTCGCGGAAGCCTTTTTCTTGGCCTCCATCACCCAACCTTCTGTGGCTTGACGGGTGGCATCAACTTTCTGCAGGAGGGCCTCGAGGAAGGCTAGTTGTTCCCACTGTGAGCGGTACAACCCTTCAAAGAGCTCATTGGTCCTCAACTTTGCATGAGCCTTCTCCGAGGATGGGAGAGCTCGGAACCCCCATTCCTTCGCTGACAGAATCTCCTCCTGGTGTTGCCGCGGTCGTCGCGGAGGGGTGGATCGAGGTGATTGAGAAGCCTCGGCCCCAGAGGTAGACTACGCAGGCGCCATGGTCGCTAGTTGCTTGATTGTTGGAGGCTCGATCGCTCGTTGTGGCTTGGAGGAGGCCAGTGGCAGAACGATGATCTCCACTTTGTCCTCCCCTATGCGCGGCCTCTTGGAAGGCCGAGACACTAACTTCTTACCCCCTTGAAGCTTGAATCGCTTGATGGTGACATCGGTGAGGAAATCTTCTTCCTTGTCAACCATTTCCCCTGTGAAGAACATAAACACATAGTTTTCTAGACAGTGGAAATCCAAAGCTAAAGACTAGAGTGTTGGCGAAGGTGGCATACCTCGATCGGGCTTGCTGATTAGCTGCAGAAGCTTCTCAAAAGACTTGTACAGATCGGGAACCTTTGCCCCCTGTAGAGATTGAAAAGCAGAGAGCTCGACCTCGGATAGTTTCTGTAGAGCTTGGAAAGATCTATCTTTCACGTTCACCATTCACCAGGAGGTCGGGAAAGGCCACCCCTTAGGGCAGTGAACGAAGAAAAAGCTCCTCTTCCATTTGTGGACCGAGGAGAGGATGCACCCAAAGATATGACGACTAGCCCAAGCTGCAAAATAAAGTCAGCTGCCAAACGCCTTCACTGCAAAGTAGTAGAAGAAGAGACGTAGGGAGGGGTCGACCCAAGCTTGGGCACAGAGAACCAGGAGATCGATGGATGACCTTTAAGTGTTAGGGGCCAACTGTGAAGGAGCAACTCCCAGGTGGTTTAGGAGAAGGACAGGAAAAATAGGGAGAGGATATCGAAACTCGGCTCGAATGGCCTCGATATAAATGCAGAACCTGAGCTCCATCGAGTGGTGGGCTCGGGCATCAGCAGGAATTGAGAAAGTAGTCCCTGCGGGCTAGTCGAACCGGGACTGTTAAAACCCAATTAATGGTTGAGATATCGGCCTCTGAAGCTACATTAGCCACAGAGTTTGCTCGTCGACACAAGCCTGATGTGTGGGCCAACGACACCTTGGAGCATAAGACTCGACGGTGACGTTGGGAACTTCGTTCGACTCGTCGTGAGCCTCGGGGCAGGGCCGAACGCCTGCCTAGGTTGGATGGGGAGAAGATCTCGTCGCTGAGGACAACGACGAATGAGAAGAAGGAGCCAAACAGGATGAACCCTCTCGGAGTTAAGGGTTTGAAGACGAGGATTTCGCAGAATCAGAAGATGAAGAAGATGACATGGCTTAGCTCTGAAGGAAGCAAGCCTGAGAGGAGAATCTGAGGCGAAGATTGGAAGCCGAGAAGACAATGAAGACTTCCACGTCGGCTGTTGAACTCGCGCGCGAAGGCAAGGCACTCGTTTGTGGCCCAGACCCCCTGTTTATAGAAATGGGGGGCCGAGCGGATCCAATGGCCACAGCTAACTGCCTTGCTCGAAGGGCTCGGATGCATCCACGTGGCGTCCTTCCGTTGGCCCCCCACTGCCTCGGATCGAGCACAGGTGCAACCAACGATGATTGACATTATGACGCGTGGATTTCGAGGCAGCAACATAATGGTCGGTGACGCGCTTGACAGCCTAGGAGTCGTCACCATGGCTCCTAACACCATAACTGTTTGACATGACCACATGGCAGGGAACGTGTCATGATGTGACTATGCACAGGGCACGTGTCGTCGCGTAGGGAGTACCGTACGACAAATGCGACTTCACCTTGCACTGCCAGCGTTCAAATGTGAATTTGCGAGGCCAATGACACGGATAACTCCCTCGTCTCGGTCTGGTGTATTGGGTTTGGCCGACACCTATATATCACTTGGCTAGCAAGAACCATCTTTGGGTCAAGACCCAAGGTGCAGGGCCATAAAGTCCGATGAGGCCCTGTCGAGGTTATGGCCCGAGAGAGGATGTCGGCCTTGATAAGACTCGTCTCAAGTGAGAGCCGATGCGAGGGTGTCGGTTCCAACCTATGTGGCACTCGCCACCGCCCATTTTTCGACTTTGGGATTGCGCCTGGCACATCGGTATAGGCCGACCTGTACGATAACGTGGTGTGCCTGACAACAATGTGTTTGGTATGACGACGTGGGTTGCTGGGCGTGGCGTCGATGCATGCTTGGTATGGTGGCAAGACAGGTCAAGGCATGTCCGGTATGGTGGCAAGACAAGCCGAGCATGACGGCATGAGGCGTCCAGTACAGTGGTAAGGTGCTATCCACGTTGATCCGAAAGAATCCACACTGGTTCAGGGCAATTACTCGGCGGACTAGGGGACAGGCCAACCTCTATAAAAGGGAAAGCACTCGACCAGCTAGACAGTACACAATCTATTCACTCTGACCCCTCAAGCGCTTCTCGACCATTCACTGACTTGAGCATCGGAGTGTTTTCCCACCAAGAGCTTCACTGACTTGAGCGTCGGAGTGTTTTCCCAACGAGCTCTCTCGGTGGTCCTACAAGTCTCCGGCTCGGACGTGGCATCCCTCGTAAGCTATGTGCGGATTCCTCCATCCGCTTCACCTCGGCTCCAGCCGACGTCTTTGGAGCAACCGTATCAGCAGGGATATCAGATATCTTGTCTGATATCAATAATGTTATCAAACAATCATATATCGAATTGGTATAATACAAGCTGCAGGCTGGCTTATTAGATTCTATATCCTGTATAGAAGCTAAGCTACACCTGTTTGCACCAGTAAAGGCAGATATAACATCAACATGTGGCTCAGAGAAATGGGCAACAAGTAAAAATGGTGGCAGGAGCAAGTATTTCTGCTTACCTAACCAAAGCTTCCCTTCTTCCCTTCCTCATTCTCTTTTTCAGATGATCACTGGCAGTGAGGGCAGCTGAGAAGATGGCTCCACCCAGTCGTGGGATGGGATGAGAGATTAACTTCCCCCAGTTCCAGATCACAATGAGTTCAATTCCAATCATAATTGACTGCTTCAGCTAGCCATGACATTGATGGTCAATGCCAATGCCCAAATCAGTGATCCAGTTTAGCATTTTGATCTGCAAGGCCCAGTTGTTCTCTCTTTTTGCTACAATTAGGAAGGGTCCAGTACCCTTGCAAGATGACTGATTCGGATCAGAATTGGTGATTATACAGCGACATCTTGATGATGCCCTACTATGACTGATGTCCATTTTCGGCTGACTAAATGATGTGAAGGAATTTCCTGGTTGACAACCAAATTTGTATCAAAAGATTCTAGAATCTAGAGTGATACCTGATTAACCAAATTTATTAACAGTAATCATTATTTACTAGGCAACTGGTTCAGAGTTGCTGACATCATCAGGCAATCCATTTCTGGTTAACCTCATGGTCCGTATCGTTGTTATATGTTCACTTTTGAATCTTGATATTTTATAAAAATTAAAAGAATACAGTAATCCTTGTGTCTGGCCATTTGCCTGCACATCGTTGCCATTGTTTTAATATGATTTGAGCATATATGGCGGTATTGTCACTTTAACTGGGAGGCCAGAATGCCCTATATTAAAATCTTACACAAACATTTTCTATATTAATAGATCCATCCATGTTGAACTACTAACACAGCACATTTCTGCACGCTGAGCATGATAGGCTGAACATGACGAGCAAAATTTTTTTCCATTGTGAAATGTGCTTGTGGATCAGAAAGTGAAAGAAAGCACTGAATTTTACAACAGAACCAAGATAGAATTCAATCTGATATTGTGGAGAATATATTACAATGTAGAACTGCTAACTGTGAGCATCCATGGAATAACATTGATAAAAGAACAAAATCATTTTAATCATGTCAAAAACATAACTCTTTTCATCATACTTCTGGAGTAGGCAATAATGAATATGTTCATGAACTACTTCATAGTGGTACCTTTCGAGGTTTCACAGGGACACCTAGGGCAATTTCTGGGCCAACGAGGCTCTGAGTTAGGGACCCACTCCAGGCACCTGCTGCAACTATGACAGCCCTTCTACCATACAAAATATTCTTGGATGTTTGAACAGCTTCAACCTCTCCATTTCTGGTGGATCTACATGATCAAAGCAACAAGAAGATACTTCAGAGTTCAGATATAAATAAAGGACCTGCACTCTGCACTTGCCAGATTCACCAGCTCTTCTTGGGATGCATAGCAGCACACCTTAATAAGCAAATAGCAGGATCATTGAAAAATTCAGCATATCTCCCTTCTCTTGTGAATTTCCTGTTCCCCTACATATTTTGGGAAATATTCAATTATAACATGCAAAGAGACGATTTTGAAAATTTTAATCCTATATAACCTATGAAGAGGTTTTCTTGACTACCTAGGGTAAAGAAGAGGACAGAAGAATACCTGTTGAATAAATGAAACAGCCCGCTGTGCATCCAACTGGCAATCATCCGGGTAAAAAACAGCACCCCAATCTGGCCCAACATCCAGTGCCGGTTCCTCTAGAGCTAATGAAGAAGCTGACAAGTATACGGCTCCTAAACCAGCTTTATTAAGCATCTTGACTTTTTCTTGCAACACGGCCAGCTCCCCCAAAGTTCTACCAATCAATAAGCTTCCTATTAATGAGAATTCCATAAATTGTTTTTATTCCTAACTTGGAATGAGAACAATCAATGGAATGACGATTCAAAGGCAAAACAGAAATCATGTTTGGTAGCAAACTGGAACGAGTACAATCAATGAAAATAAATATTCAAAGGCAAGTGTTCACTATTCGGTTCAAACCGAAAAACCAAACCGAACCGATCAATTTGGTTCGGTTTGGTTCGGTTTGAAAGTGAAAAAAAATTGGTTCGGTTTCAAACCAAACCGAATTTGTAAATTCGGTTTGGTTCGGTTTACAGATCTTATAAACCGAACCAAACCGATAAACCGAATTTTAATAATTTATTTTAAATTTATACATATATATTCAGATCTGTTTAATATATACATATATATGTATATATGTATATACATATATATATGTAAATATACACATTGTACTGGTGCTCACAAAACGTGCATATGGAAAAACATGAACCAGGTTAGACAACTGTTTGTCCACCCTGTCAAATGGTTTTTTGGAATCTTGATCCTTGCTAATTGTATATACTCGTGTTGATATTTGATGGTACTATTTGTTGACTTCATTCTATTAAAGAGGGTGCATGTCAACAGGAGGTTAAAGTCTTGTTTGTGAAAGACCCATTTATTTTCAGGTTAAACCAAACCAAACCGAACTAAACCGAATTGTATCGGTTCGGTTTGGTTTGGTTTGAAAAATTTTCGGTTTGGTTTGGTTTGGTTTGGTTTGGCTCTGGTGATGGTTTGGTTTGGTTTTTAAAAAATCTTCTCCAAACCAAACCAAACCAAACCATGAACACCCCTAGGCAAAACACAAATCATGTATGGTAACAAATTGAATTTGGCAACATTAACATTCAGCAAATTTGGGTGAAACGAACAGTGCGTAATTCTAATAGAAACATCCTAAACATACATACCACAATAAACCCTTAGGAAAGTATCCCAACACCCACAGTCAGGGCTCATTGGGAAACTCTATCAAGGAGGTTGTTGTTTCCTCACTTCCATCAGAGCAGAGATATTTCATGAAAATGTGCTTGTTTGACAAGGACAACAATCAAATAATCTGTCCTAAAATTCCCAAGCACCATAATTGACATTTTGTTGGGTATCAAGGGATCATGGATGTGCTTGTCTGACAAGGATAAGATATCAAACAAATTGTTCTGAGATTCATGAGCTTCACATCTCAAATTTCATTACCAGCGTCAGATCATTATGATATCACCTAAACACGCTCTTGACCTGCATAGTAATTAGTAAGATGGAAATGGATTAACATGGAGCTAGCTCCAGTTTGCCCAGTTCCAAAATTTCTAGTAACCAGAGAATCACTCTGAATAATATGCGTGGGATACTCTTGGTGCATTGGCATAATCCATTTCCTTACACAAGGGTTGAAATCCCCACACTCCCTCAACACACGGACACATTAACAGGGAGAACAGAGAGGCCCATACAAACACCAGATAGGCAATACGTATACAGCAAAAAGGACACCAAGGACACAGAATTAAGATGGACAAGTAAAACCAAAAAATGAAGCTATTATCCAAATGTTCGTTCCAGCACATTCCCAGTGCATGAGTACCTGTCTTCTTCCAGCCGAGCACTTGCACGGGATCCATACCCTGACACTCCACGCTCCTAGCAAAGTCCTCCCACAACTGTTTGCTTCTCAATGCGAGCTCCCATAAGCCACTCCCAGGAGTTCTATATACCATCCAAATGTAACCTTGCCCTGCACACACCGAAAGACGTAGACACGCACATATCTGAGAACGGAGAGAGAGAAGAGTAAAACAGATAAACCGATCTACAATTGGGCGGGCGCCATCCCATGTCGATGACCTTATAGAAACCAAACAGCAAAACGATCGCCTCCTAAAACAGCTTACCAGCACCAGTAGCGCCAGAGCAAGGCACGCGGGCGTCGACGACCGCCACTGAAAGATCGGATCCCAGCAGAAGCTGCCTGGCGACAGTGAGTCCGATGATTCCGCCGCCGACCACGACGACATCGTACTCCGACCCCTTTGCCGCGACCGGGTGGAGAGGCTGTGGGCGTCGGGCCTCCACCGATGACACCTTGGGGGCGCCGGCGAGCCGGAGGGGAGGATGTCGGAGCCAAGCTCCGCCGTTGACGAAGGCAGAGGACAGGGCCGCCCGATCGGAGGGAAAGACCTGGCATTTCTTCTCCAGCAGATGAGTGCTGGGTGGAGTGAGGAGGAGCGCCGCCATTTTCACCAGTTGCGTTTGAAACGGGGGAAGCTCCCCTTCGGGTACTACTCTTTTTAATAAGAGCGTTGATATTTGAAACAAAATCTTAAAACCTCATATATTTTTTTTCTTGAGTTTTTTATCTTGTAAATAATATTAGATAAAATAATTAAAAGTTTATATTTTTTTAATTTCTGACAGAACTGAAACTTATTATAAAATATGTTATCTCATATTACAGTATACGTTAAATTATGTTACAACAAACACCCAAGGTTCGTCGTACCGCTTGGATCGACCGTACCGCATTCTCCGTAGGAAGGTACGGTACTGTACCGTACCGTACCACTGAGATACGGTGGAAAAATGACTTGTTTGATTTATTTTTTTTTATTTTGTGATTTGATGAATATTTAAAATGAGCAAACTTCAAAAAAAACTATCCATCCAAACTCAAGATAGACTTTCCATCTCTTCTCATATATGCACCATTTCTCTCTCCTCTTTCTCTCTCATATCCTCTAGAACTATCATGGATATCACGCCTTCTACAGTCTGAAAAGGGGTTGATATGCACATGAGATCTTCATCAAAGTTGTTCTATTTTTTTTTCAGCTTCATCCTCGAAGTGGAATTACCTCAATTGGTGGTGCATGTCCAAAATTATAGTAGATTATTCTTCACATTTTCTCTCATATCATGATATATATATATATATATATTATATAATTATCATATATTCCACATCTCAAACGAGGGTATATATCTCTTCGAGACTTCTTCATAAAAGTTGTTTCCCACGACTTTCTCTACAAGCTCCAATTAGAATCACATCAAATGAATGTCTGTGCTTAAAGATGCAGTAGATTATTCTTGACATTCTCTCTCATATCGCGTTCCAAACTAGCAATGAGTGCGGCATCGTTACAGCCTGAACGAGGATGATCTAATCTTTGGGCGCTTCATGAAAGTTGTTCATGATATGACCAATGTATTCTATTAGATCAACACCAAGAATCCGAAAATAGAAACAAAACTGTAACGTCTTAAAATATATAATAAAATATTAATATGACACTAAGAAATTAAAAGAGATAGTAAATTATACGTAAGACATGATCACTTATATAAAACATAATTATCTTTAATTTTAGAATATTTTTATATTATTAATATAATTCTAGTACTATTTTTTATTGTGTGTACTTCAACGGGACGACATACGGTTTCAAAAATAAAGTCAAACTGAAGTCATCATAATTACTAGAAAAATATACTTATTTTAAATATATAAAATATCAAGAATTATTGATGCATAGATGTTGAGATTAAGTCGATCTAATGATTTTTGAGTTAATTTTTATTTGACAAAAAATAGTATAAAAAATTAAACTATAATTACTATAATGTGTATCATCTCTTAATTAGTTTATGTTTGAAATTTCATCTCAATTAGACACCATTTAGACCTCTTAAGTGTATACAGGATTTGTCGCGGTACAGCGAACCCTCTGTGCACTTCAAGGGAACGATATTTGGTTTCGAAAATAAAGTCAAATCTGAAGTCATCATAATTACTAGAAAAATATACTGATTCTAAAAATATAAATATCATGAGTTATTGATGCATAGATGTTGAGATTAAGTCGACCTAAATATTTTGGGATAATTTTTACTTGACAGAAAAATAATTTAAAAAATTAAACTAAAATTACTATAATTTGTATCATCTATTAATTAATTTATGTTTGAAATTTCATCTCAATTAGAGATCATTAGATCCCTTAGATGTTGAGATTAAGTTGATCTAATGATTTTTAGGACAATTTTTACTTGACAAAAAAATTAATTTAAAAAATTAAACTAAAATTACTATAATTTGTATCATCTCTTAATTAGTTTATGTTTAAATTTTTATCTCAATTAGACACTATTTAGATCACTTAAATACATCACATATGAGAGAGATGAAAAAAAAATGAAATTAACAGACCGGACCGGTCGGAACCAGACCGAATCGGGCCGAACCGCGGCGTGCCGCAGCATACCGCCGCGGCACACCCGGGTCACCCGACTTGACCGCAGCCAGGGGGGTCAAGGGGGGACACTTGCCCCCCCCCCCCCCTTATTTTTTTGTAAAATTTTTTCCTTCTTAAATTTTTTATATAAAATTTCTCTTTATGATGGGCATATGAAAATGGACATGTGAAGATTTTTTTAAACTTTATTTATTGCCCCTCTTACGTTAAGTACCCATGAACAGTTATCTTATTAATTGCCCTCCTTCTAAATTGCCCCTCCTTTTAAATATTTCTGGCTCCGCCACTGCTTGATCGTGCATGGGCTCGCAAAAGCCCAGGCACAGTGCAGTTTGGCCGTAGCGCGGCGGTTTGCTGCGGTACGGCCAACCATGCAAACACCTCATCTGTTACAGTTAAAGATTATTAATTAATTTACCTAATAATATTTTATTGAGGAGGATTAGTTTTAAAAAATAACTAAATTTGTGCAGCGAGAATCCAATGTACCTAATCTTTTCGACAAAAATTGACACCACATTATATTTATAAGGCTTAATGCTATAATAATTACAATCCAAATCTTGTTAGTGATGAAAAGTTATCAAACTTTTATCCTTATACCTGCGTTTTATCTTAGTATTACTTCCACAAACTTTTTGTTTAAAACTTTTAGATATGTGTTCGCAAATTGTAACAGATGAGGACGAATTGATGAAGCTATGGTTGACGTTTGGTGACACGATGAGTGGAAATTTTGGATAAAAGTAGATACTTTTGAGGCAAATTCAGTGTAATTAGTACACCTTCTAAAATGCTTAAGACAACAAAACAATCATCGGATGATGTGGCACTTTGTCATTGGTTCACACCCCCCAAGTATTTGGATTCTTCTACAATCCACGATGCAACAAGTAACATGGCTTACTGTGTACAGCCCACGTACACCAGAAGTTGGTTCATAAAGAGGAATATTTGTTATCTGAGTAAAATATTTGGATAATAAAAGGCTGTTTGATATTAAAATAGATTAAGAATAAATTAAAGATAGTTTTAAAATTTTAAAGATATCTTCAAAATTTTAAAAATATATGTATTATATTTTCGATCTATTTCGATACCAATATGACTTAAGTGTCCGTGTGTGAATATAAGTACAAACTTTAGATACAAATTTGGGCATAAAAAATATCGAATAATAAATATTTCTCTTTTAAAAGACAAGATGCCTCTCGAAGACTACTGCAGGCAAAAGGGTTTGGAGGCCCAACAACTTTTCAACAAGCCGTGGGCTATGCTTATGGCCCAAACCCCAAACGGGTCTAGGCCTTTAACATCACAGTGCATTTGTTGCGAGCTCTGTAGTTAGGGGTGTAAACGAGTCGAGTCGAGCCGAGTAATATGCTGCTCAAACTCTGTTCGTTAATTTTTAATCGAGTTCGAGCCGAGCTCGAATTATATCGAGTATTGAAAATACCTGTTCAAACTCGGCTTGTTTAAATACTCTCGAGCTCGAGCCCTTAACGAGTATCTTAATGAGCTTAATTGAATTTGCAAGTTCGTATATATAAGTAAGTCCAATCTAATCTATAAGTAAAAAACTGATCATTCATATGACTTAAATTTATCTTATTTCAAGTTCATATCTCAATAGTTTTGATAAGTTACTTAATTTAACTATTTTAATATAATGTTTAAAATATATTCATAATTTGTCACAAACAATATGAGATTAATAAATAGACACCGTAAGGGAGGGGGTTGGCGCGCGACAAGGTAGGGGCGGTACTGCAACTTCCCTTTGCACACCACCCAGAGCCCCCTTTCTACACCGTCGGTGACAGTACTGCGGCCGCCTAGAGCATTGTCTGCCACTGACGGATGGTCCACAGTGGTCGCCGAAAATGCCAATGGCTGACAATGCGCCTCTTGTCCCCACCGGGGGGACTCACCTACTGTGCAGGTCGGTCACGAGAGAAAGCAGATGCTTGATATGCTGGGGGATCTTGCAACACTAAATTTTGTGTTCATGCCCCTATTTACATGATTTGTGTATATAACCTCATTTGCATAATTTGTGTATATACACTGTGAATTCAGTCTATGACATTTAAGCTCTCATAAATATTTTATATTGTAATAATAACTACATAAAAATAAATATTTTTTTATATCAATATACTTATTATATTTAAAGAAATATTTAAATGAAGTATTAGTGAGTACTTAGATAAGTTCTTAAGGAGTATTTAATCGAGCTCTTAACGAGCTCTTAAACGAGCTATTCGCGAGTATAATTGAGTCAAGTTCACATGTGTTCAGACTCGGCTCGTTAATTAAATAAACGAGTCGGACCGAACTTTTATCGAGTCGAGTTTCGAACTACTCGTCGAATATATCGACTCGTTTACATCTCTACCTATAACCACCTCACAGGGTTGAGTTTTGGGTGTGCACCACTAGTCGGCAATTCTCTTGCGAGTTCTAATTAACCGGCACTCGTGGTTGCTTATTGATCTAGTCACATCATTATATCAATAACTTTGCTACTTCATGCGATTGTTCCGCATGAGACGTAAATATCAAACTGTTTCTCCTACCTTTACTTTTCTGATTTATAAGAAAATATTTTTATTGATGAATCAGATTTAATTTGATTAAACTATATATATCATGCGTATATCATGCGACGTAGACGGTGGCGGCGGCTGCAGGCGATGTTGAGGAAGATGTGGACGGAGGAAGAGAGATTCCATGCCATGTCTACGTGAATTTGAAATGGCCCAATCTTATTGACATAATCATAAGTCTAATATCCATTTGTCTTCTTTTAAATCTATTGTTTATACTTTGGATCATGCGATCCATCTCCATGGCTCATCAATTATCGACTAATATTTCAATATATACGCCGGAATCTATAATGTTATCCGTTAAGTTAAGCATGCCGCATGTTTAGATTCAAAATCCGGCAATTTAACCTTTTCTTTTCTTCCTTAAAGATTCGAACGGAGTATAAATATGCGAAGACAATAAAAACTGTTCAAGGTGCACCTTTTTTTTTTGTTAAAGAATAGAAAGCAGAAGATACAAGTAGTACTACCTAGTTTGATAGACAACTTGTTGCATCATCTTTGACATAAGAAATCGGATTAGAGGCGATTAATGGGGGGAAACCCTCTCGGTTTCTGACTGAGGTAGAAGATTCTTAAGGTTTTCCTTTGATATATCTGTGTTGGGCTGTCAGGTCCAACCCATGTGGGCCTTCACCTTGTGGGCCAATAGCATGATAAGTCATGCTAGGATGTGGGTATATCATACCCATCTCAAACCTAATACCCCACCACCATAGAAAAGGCAAAAGGTGGAAAAAGGTGTTCTCTGGATATAGACCAGAGAAACGCAGCGGCAGCCAGGAAGAAAAGGAGCAGCCGCAGTGAGCTCGGAGCTGCAGCAGAGTGGTGTCCTCTTCGCAGCGGCACCTTGCAGAGAAGAAGAAATAGAAGAGGGAAGGAAGAAGAAGAAATGGAAAGAGAAAGAAGCGGTGGAGGCCGACGGGAGATTGGTTTCAATACTCCTTTGTTCTCTTGAGGTTTTAGTTTTAGGGATTTATCTCATAAGAGGTAATCCCATTTCTCTTCACCCTCTTGTTTGAATACCTCAAGATTTGGGCAAATCTTGAGAGAGAATACTGTGTATTCCCATTTGATATAGTGGAGTGTTGTCGGTTTGTCCCGTGGTTTTTCCCTTCATACTGTGGGGGGGGGGGGGTTTCCACGTTAAATCCTGTGCATCTTGTGTGTGATTGAGTTCTTGTCGACTTGGTGATTTCTCGTGACTTGGAATCTTATGTGAGAATGTGGTAGACAAAATATTGTGATTGCACAGGGTTGCCAAAGCTGCAGGGATAGATTTATTTCTATGTAGTTTCTCTGATTCACATACATATCTGTGCCTAGATATATTACACAGCTCCCCCAACAAGTGGTATCAGAGCCTAATTAAGCTACAGACATTATATTTGTGAGTTAGAATGCAGGACAGCAGTGCGCCCAACACCATGATAAAGTTGAATAATTCTAATTGGCTCATCTGGAAGCCAAAAATGGAAGATATTCTCTATTGCAAAGATTTGTATGATCCGATCGAGGGAGACACATCCAAGCCGAAGGAGATGTCTAACAGTGACTGGACAAAGTTGAACAGAAAAACTATTGGCACAATCAGACAATGGGTAGATGACAGTGTGTTTCACCATGTTTCAAGTGAAACCAGTGCACAAGCATTGTGGAAAAAATAGAGTCTTTGTATGAACAGAAGACCGCAGGGAACAAGGCTTTTATTATTAGAAAGCTTGTAAATTTGAAGTTCAAAGAAGGTAGTAGTGTTGCAGAGCATCTAAATGAGTTCCAAAGTTTGGTGAATCAATTGACTACAATGAAAATGACTTTAGAAGATGAGCTTCAAGCTTTGCTACTTTTGGGATCCTTGCCAGATAGTTGGGAAACTTTGGTTGTGTCAGTTAGTAACTCTGCTCCTAATGGTGTGTTGTCTATGAGTCTAGTTACTGCTAGCTTGTTCAATGAAGAAACAAGAAGAAAATTAACTGGGTCAAATAATGCACAAGCTCTTGTCACAGAGAACAGGGGGAGGAGTAGAACAAGGTATAATGATCAGTCAAGGGGCCAAACCAAGTCCAAGGGCAAGTCCAAGTCCAAGAGTAGAGCTTGTTTCCATTGTGGAAAGGAAGGTCACCTAAAGAGGAACTGTAGAATTTTGAAGAAAGAGATGAAAGAGAAAAAGGACAAGAATCAGATGAAAACAGAGGATGATCAGAAAACTACGGCTATATTGTTAGAGGGTGATAATGTCATCCTCACAATTGAGGGAGACACTTGTTTGCATTTCACAGGTCATGATTCAGAGTGGATAGTGGACACTGGTGCTTCTTATCATGCTACTTCTAGAAGGGAGCTCTTTACATCTTACAAGGCAGGAGACCTTGGAAATGTGAAGATGGGTAACACTAGCTACTCGAAGGTTGTTGGTATTGGTGATATGTGCTTGCAAACAAATACTGGATATGCACTAACTTTAAAAGATGTGCGACATGTTCCTGATTTGCGTCTTAATCTGCTCTCTGGTATCGCTCTAGATAAACAAGGCTTTGAGCATCGATTCAGTCAAGGAAAATGGAGATTGACTGTTGGCTCATTAATTGTTGCTAAAGGAGATGCTTGTTGTGGTCTTTACAAGACTCATGCAAAGATGTGCAAGAATATGTTGAATGTTGTACAAGATGAAGCTTCTCTAGACTTGTGGCATCAAAGACTGGGACATATGAGTGAGAAAGGACTGCAACTTCTGGCGAAAAAGTCTTACATTCCCTCCATGAAAGGTATGACTCTTAGTCCTTGTGATTATTGTTTACTTGTAAAGCATCATAGAATTTCTTTTCGTTCTTCATCACAACGAAAAAGTTGCATTTTAGACTTGATTCATTCTGATGTTTGTGGTCCCTTTGAGGTGGAGTCCATGGGTGGAAATAGGTATTTTGTCACATTCATTGATGATGCATCCAGAAAGGTAAGTGTCTATTTGTTGAGGACAAAAGATCAAGTGTTTCAGTCATTTCAAAAATTTCATGCCATGGTGGAAAGAGAGACAAGCAAAAAGTTGAAGTGTCTTCGCACTGATAATGGAGGAGAGTACACCTCCAAAGAATTTGCAGATTATTGTGCAACTCATGTCATAAGACATGAAAAGACTGAACCAGGTACGCCACAACACAATGGTGTTGCAGAAAGGATGAATAGAACCATTGTGGAAAAGGTGAGATGCATGTTGAGGATGGCAAAGCTACCAAAGAGCTTCTGAGCTGAAGCTATTCGCACTGCTTGCTATTTGATAAACAGGTCTCCTTCTGTTCCTATGGGTTTAGAAATTCCAGAAAAGATTTGGTCAGGAAAGAAGATATCTTATAGTCACTTAAAAGTGTTTGGATGCAAGGCATTTGTACATGTCCCCAAGGACCAAAGGCAAAAACTTGATGACAAAGCCACTCCTTGCATTTTCTTAGGCTATGGAAATGAAGAGTTTGGCTTCAGGTTATGGGATCCAGAGAAGCAAAGAATAATTAGACAAAGAGATGTGATCTTTTATGAAGATCAAAATATTAAAGACATTGAAGAAACAAAGCAGAAAGGTCAAACTTTCCATAATATTCCAGATGTCTCACCTATTCCCTCTCTATTGCAACAACCTATAGATGGAGAAGAGATACAAGATGAAGATGGCAGTGATGAGATGCCAGAGTTGGATGATAATGATGCTGAGCCAGAGCAGGAGGTTTCTGAGCAGGGGGAGCATCAAGAATCAGATATCAGGAGGTCTTCAAGAGTGCCCCAGTTATCATCTAGATATCCTCCATCTCAGTATGTATTGCTTACTGAGGAAGGAGAGCCAGAGGGCTTTCAGGAGGTACAATCTCATAAAGACAAAGATAAGTGGTTCAAAGCCATGCAGAGTGAAATGAACTCACTTAAGCAGAATGATACTTATGAGTTAGTAGAACTTCCTAAGGGTAGAAAAGCATTGGAGAACAAGTGGATTTTCAGGATGGCAATGGAGAACACTTGAAGTACAAAGCCAGATTGGTAGTGAAAGGTTTTGCACAAAAACAGGGAACTGATTTTGATGAAATATTTTCTCCTGTTGTGAAGATGACTTCTATCAGGGTGGTTCTATGCTTGGTTGCAAGTTTAGACTTGGAGCTTGAGCAGATGGATGTGAAGACTGCCTTCCTCCATGGTAATTTGGAGGAGGAGATCTATATGTTACAGCCAGAAGGATTTGAAGTGAAAGGTAAAGAGCACATGATATGCAGGTTGAAGAAAAGCTTGTATGGATTGAAGCAGGCACCAAGGCAATGGTACAAGAAGTTTGACTCATTTATGGTGAGCCATGGGTGCCAGAGGACAGCTGCAGATGCATGTGCTTATCTCAAGCAATTCTCAGGTAATAGTTTCATTATCCTTTGCTTTATGTTGATGATATGTTAATTGTTGGGCATGATACTCAGAAGATTGACAAGCTGAAAGAAGACTTGTCCAAGTCCTTTGACATGAAAAACTTAGGATCTGCATGCAGAATATTGGGCATGGATATTTTTCGTGACAGGAAATCCAAGAAATTGTGGTTGTCACAAAGAAATTACATTGAACGGGTGCTTGACAGGTTCAATATGAAAGATGCTAAGTCTGTAAGTACTCCATTAGGTGGTCATTTCAAGCTCAGTAAGAAGTCATGTCCTTCTTCTAAGAATGACATGAAAGAGATGGAGAGCATTCCTTACTCCTCAGCAGTTGGTAGTTTGATGTATGCAATGGTCTGTACCAGACCTGACATTGCACATGCAGTTGGTGTAGTGAGCAGGTTCCTTTCTAATCCAGGGAAAGAGCATTGGGAAGCAATGAAGTGGATCTTTAGATATTTAAGAGGTAGCTCCAGAATGTGTTTGACATTTGGGAGTTCAGAACCAATTCTAGAAGGCTTTACAGATGCTGACATGGCAGGTGATCTTGATCACAAAAAATCTACCTCAGGGTGTTTGTTTACTTTTGCAGGGGGAGCTGTGTCTTGGCAATCCAAATTGCAAAAATGTGTTGCTTTATCTACTACTGAGGCAGCATATATTGCAGCAACTGAAGCAGGAAAAGAAATACTTTGGTTGAAGAGATTTCTACAAGAATTGGATTGGAAGCAAGAAGAGTATGTGGTCTTCTGTGACAGTCAAAGTGCCATGGATCTGAGCAAGAACTCCACATATCACTCCCGAACAAAGCACATCGATGTGAGATACCATTGGTTGCGAGATGCTATTGAGCAACAACAAATGCAGTTGAAAAAGATTCACACTGACAAAAATCCTTCTGATATGATGACAAAGGTGGTTCCTAGATAGAAGCTTGAGTTATGTCGGCGGCTGGCCGGCATGGACTCCAGGTGATGAGTTATCTCAATGTTTCCCCCCACCATGGGTTGGAGGGGGAGATTGTTGGGCTGTCAGGTCCAACCCATGTGGGCCTTCATCTTGTGGGCCAAGAGCATGATAAGTCATGCTAGGATGTGGGTATATCATACCCATCTCAAACCTAATACCCCACCACCGTAGAAAAGGCAAAAGGTGGAAAAAGGTGTTCTCTGGATATAGACCAGAGAAACGCAGCAGCAGCCAGGAAGAAAAGGAGCAGCCGCAGTGAGCTCGGAGCTGCAGCAGAGTGGCGTCCTCTTCGCAGCGGCACCTTGCAGAGAAGAAGAAATAGAAGAGGGAAGGAAGAAGAAGAAAAGGAAAGAGAAAGAAGCGGTGGAGGCCGACGGGAGATTGGTTTCAATACTCCTTGTTCTCTTGAGGTTTTAGTTTTAGGGATTTATCTCATAAGAGGTAATCCCATTTCTCTTCACCCTCTTGTTTGAATACCTCAAGATTTGGGCAAATCTTGAGAGAGAATACTGTGTATTCTCATTTGATATAGTGGAGTGTTGTCGGTTTGTCCCGTGGTTTTTCCCTTCATACTGTGGGGGGGTTTTCCACGTTAAATCCTGTGCATCTTGTGTGTGATTGGGTTCTTGTCGACTTGGTGATTTCTCGTGACTTGGAATCTTATGTGAGAATGTGGTAGACAAAATATTGTGATTGCACAGGGTTGCCAAAGCTTCAGGGATAGATTTATTTCTATGTAGTTTCTCTGATTCACATGCATATCTGTGCCTAGATATATTACACAGCTCCCCCAACAATCTGGCCAGTCTCTGATAGATAGCTTCAATTTCTAAATCAACTATCAACTAGAAACAATGTTAATTCGACATAAATACAACATAAGTGAGTGTGCTCTCTTAGGAACAAGATCCCCCTAATCTGGTCTCCTGTTAACCCCCAGTGCGCTCGAACTTTACCAAGTGTTCTGCAATTGGGTTGGGTTGGGCTGGGCTGCGGTACGGCCAGCCCAAGTTGGATCCGTAGTTTTTAAGGAGAACAAAGGAGAAAGACATGGTCGGCATGCGTTTGGAGTTCAAGAAGATTTTGATGGCCTCACCCCTGAGTTCATATGAGAGATTTTTTTTTTTTTGAGAATATAATACAGTGATACTGAGGGACGCACATTCAAATTCCATGTCTCACTCATGGTTCTTTTGTTTTAAGACGATCAAATCCCATGCTCACATTTCTCGAAGATTTAAACGTTTCAGATGAGCAATCTCGCGGTGTCTCCTTCTAGCAATTTGGTTTTATTTACATTTGGTATTGGGATAATTTTTCAGTTTGGAGGAAGATGAACTAATCTAGAAGATCTCGAGTGAGTCGAATGGCCAAGATCTATCCCAACAAGAGAGAGGATTTTGAGTTCGATTCTCACCACTCTAGGAGAATTTATCTGACTTGCACTTAATCTTTGAGGAGTGTAGATTAAGAGTTTTTTCAACTAAGTGAGACATATACGAGTATACGTCAGATCTTGATTCTGGGGTTTACAAAAAATCATTTATTGAGCCTGTTAATTCACGCGGGGCGAGATTTTCTCATTATAAAAAAATAAATTAATCTAAGTATCCATTGCATGTTTAGTGAAAGCAGGGTTTCGAATATAAGTCGTCTGTACATAGAGGGGATTTGTTTATTGAGACACCTCGAACGGTAGGATGGATGAAGTCGGTTTAAGAGTCGGCGAGGTAAACTTGGAAGAGTGTGCATTCCCACTTGCTATTTTTTTGATTTACATATAAGTCTGTAGTCCAGGTGAACGAACAAGATTAACATGTTAATGTGGCATTAAAGATGCCAATAATGTATTATACATAACACATTGTTTCGGTGCTGACACACCTGGGATATGTTGGAAGATGCTCTTGTTTGTGATAGATGAGCGTGTCAATATTTTCGTGTCCTTGTGGAGACCTTATGGGGCATATTATTACCATTTTGTCAATGATTAATCCTTCTTTTGAAGAATTATGTACACAAATAGCTAGATTGGTTCATCTCTGCAGTCAAACGAATTTTCTGTCAATCAAGGGCATTCCACAAGCCTAGTTTATTCCAGTACAACTTTCACGTCGTGTACGAGTGTATCATATTATATCGCATCGATATATCTCAAATCCGTCAAACAAATCTTTGAAAAGATTTTTTAAAAAAATAATATTATTTATGTAGATCGTACTAATTAAGCCGTGTTAAAAATTGACCCTGACACCTGACACGATACGCTCCGACATACTTCCAACCATGCAACTACGTTTATGTCATTTCAGTTTTCTTCCGTATGTTGCTCTTACTAACTAGTCCATTGCTAAAAATCTTCTTCGCACAGGAAGTATACCAGAGCTGGATTTAATTCTGGGACCAAAGGAATTATTAGGTAGAGACCACCCGTCTGTTGGTGTCTTATATGTCCACCTCCACTTCCTACACATTGATCTTATCTTTTAATTTCGATAACTTTTGTCTCTATATTGGCGCCTTTGTATAATGACATGAAGGAATTTAATGCTGTCGTTACCTTTAAAATATCTGATTCAGTATGACGGGGGCTTATCCGGAGAAGGACACCGCTTCAACACAAGTTCCCCAGATAAATGAATAAGCAAATGCATTTTGCTGGAATATTTAGTTCCACATCAGTTTTTAGATTGAAGTTTCTGTTGTTTATGACCTTAGACTTATGAATCCCAATATTGCAGTTTTGTGATTTCAATTTGATATCAGAGATGGGCTGGATCTAATCTCACTCTATTCCATCTCCACCTAATTAATTTCAACTTAGTATTAGAGTATGGATTTGAGTTCAACTCTATTTTATTTTTCCGCTTTCACTCAATTAATCTCGACCAAATTCTCCCCCTCATGACCAAATATAAAGGAGCGGAGTTGAACCCATGTCATAATCCGTGGTTGCTGGGTCCATGATCTCTCGTCCCATTTCCATTCGGTAGCTTTCCTCTTTTCTTTTATTGTTATTGCTTGCATCTTGTTATCTGTTTATCTCCTGTGGTAATGCGATGGAGATGTCTGTGGAGGAGGATAGTCTTTTGGACCCACAAGAAGAAGAAATATTGTAGAATTTCAAGCATTTAATGACTGCTCTAGAAGAAGAGGAAATCGCAATCTTTGATCTAAATGACACTGATGGTAAGGAGATCTAGATGCGGGTATAGTTTGATTATACGACTATTAACTGATAAAGAGATTCGACCAGGGTCTCAAAGGATTGTATTGCTAAATTATGGAATCTAAAAGGTGCCTGGAAGTTCTTAAATTACCAGGCGAACTCCCTTATTGTGGGATTCACTGATCTTGAAGATGTTGATTGGATTTGCAGACACATCCCTTGGATTTACAACAATGGTATATATGATCTTCATTAAAACATGCCGGCCTAACTGTTCTCTCTCTGATTATCAGCTCAAGACAATTACAATACATAATCTTCAGAAAAGGCATGGTTTTTCAGAAAAGGCAATTGGTCAGATCGTGGCTTGTGTAACTTCTGTAACTTACTTTGTTAATATTAATGGGGAGGATGTGGGTTTATTCATCCATCCAGAGGCATTAGCCAGGAGTGTCCTATATCCCCTTATCTTTTCATTCTCAGTATGGAGGCTCTCTCATGTCTCTTTGCAAAGAGGATTATGAAGGGAGGTATTAGATGCTTCAAGATTAATGAAAGATCCCCTACTATCACACATATTCTCTGTGCTGATTATATATTCATCTTTGGGAAAGCAGAAGAGAAAGAGATATTAGAGGTCGAGCATTCTTCAGGAGTTCACATTGTGGTCTGGCCAAGAGATTAATTTTCAGAAATCAGGTCCAATCTTCAGTCCTAATACCTCTTCTTTACTTCAAATGCACTTGAGAAGTATAACTGGTTTTGGGGCTTTAGATGCTGAAGTTTGTGTGCCTAGGGACACTAATCCCATTAGGGAAAAGAGAGCAATTGAAGCTCTTAGATGATAAATGTATGAGAAGGCTCACTCTGTGGAAGGCGAACACTTTTAACTGCTGCTGGAAAGGCTGTTCTTGTGAAGTCTACGCTCAATGCACTTTCTGTTCGTATTATGAATACTACTCTTATTCCTAAGAGTATTATTCACAATCTAGTGAAATTGCAGAGAAGCTTTTGGTTGGGAAAAAGGAATGGGAAGCAAAGGGTACCAATGGTAGTCTAGCATAAACTTAGCAACCCAAAATGGAAGGTGGGCAGCGTGGGCTTGGCTTCAGAGATTTGCATTTATTTAATAAAACATCAATTATGAGGCTAACATGGAGATTCCTCGATGAAACCTCACCTTTCTGGACCTCACTACTCAGGGCTAAATAGTTGTAAAGGTCTTCCATTTTGGCATGTCAATTCAAACTGTGGCTAATCTCAGGTCTGGCATGATATTATGGCTATGAGGGAAGATTTGATGAGAGGATGCTTATGGTCAGTCAGGAATGGCCACGATATTAACATTTGGACTGATCATTGGATTCTTAACAGGCTAGAACCACTGTTTTTTAAGGAGGATTTTCTTAGTCCTATGCCTATCAAAGTTGTAGACTTGATATTGGAGGGTCAATGGAAAACTCTGCTTATCAGTAGCCTTTTTGACAATGTCACTGCTGAAGCTATTTTGAAAAATCAGACTTCCTCAAGTGAATTTTGATGAATGTGATTCCCTTATCTGGAGCAGCAGCACTCAAGATGGACAAGTTAATACTAAATCTGCCAATAATTTTCTGTATAACAGACCGCCTAAGCCTTTTGCTTCATCAATTCATTCAGTTTGGACAGATATTTGGCACTTGAGCTTATATCTTCCACCCCCCCTCGTGTTGCAGTGTTCACTTGGAAAGCTTTGGTGAATGCACTACCCACCATGGATTGCAGAATTGGCCCTATCCAATCCCGCAGATTCAGGCCTAAACTGACTGATTCCAGCCGGAATCGGTCCGATTCGGATCAGAATTGGCCCTGTCCGATCCAGGGGCCCGATCCGATCCCCCTTTCCATGCTACCCACCACCTCCAGATTGGCAATTCTATCTCCTATGATCAGTAACGTTTGCCCGGTTTGCTTGGGTCAAGAGGAAACAACTATGCATGTGCTCTTGGAATGCAATCTTGCAAAAGTTGTATGGTTTGCTAGCAGTCTCAATTACAGAGTTGATCTAACCAGCCAAACTTTGGAAGAAAGAATTCTTACATGGACTCAACGGCCATATGCATCACACAAAGGGGATTATAGGTTTATAATTCATGCTTATGCAATTATGTGGAACCAATGGAAAGCTCGCTGCTTAATTTGATCACAAAAATTTTTCTTACCTCTCATATCATTGATAGAATAAATCAAGATCTAATGAATTGTGGAGTCAATGAGGTCTCAGATTTCTCACCAGTCCATTATAATAACAATTGTTAGCTCAAGTGTTCAGATTCTGCATTTATAACGATGAAAGATGCAGCCTTTAAGGATGATAGAGCTGTTGGTGCCATGGTTTTATTTGACTCTCAAGGCAAGATTGTTAAGTACAGTGCTCTTCTTGTAATATTAGAGACTACTGTTGTGTTTGAAAGGGATCAGATGGGCTATTGAGTTTCATATTCCCATCCACATTTACAGTGATGGAAAGGTCGTAGTGAATGCTCTGAATGCTGGATCATCTAATATTTGGAAATGCAGTGCTCTCATTGAAGATTCTAAACGGTTTTTAGAGTCTCATTCTGACATCCTTGTAAATTACTCTTCATGCCCATCATTTGGCTCAAGCAGCCTTTGCCTCTGCCCTCTATGGCACTTGGGAATATCCATATTTCCCTGATTTTGTAATGGCTGTGTACAGCCACTTCTCTGTACCTTTCTCTTTTAAATCTTAGTTAATGAATCAACTACTTTCCGTTTCAAAAAGAAATAGAATTCGTTTTGTTCGTTTCCATTTTCTTTCATTTAAATAGCACCTAAAGAAGAGATGTTCCAACATTGGGCTTTTTTCTTGCGCAGTGGGGGCATAAGATACGTCGGTACATATGGTAAAAAGTTAAGAAGACTTTTCTTTTGTTGGCACACTGTTCAAGAATTTAACCTTATCCCTTTGTAAATCCGGTGTATGCATTGCAGACCGCCTAACGATTGAGTTACTCCTGAAGTACAAGTTATGGAGACCTTTGTGCCAACAAAGGCAAAAGCCTCCTGTTCAGTAGTCTGCAGATGAGGAGACGCCCAAAGTTTCCTGGGCATAATAACTTTCATAGTTTTTTTTTTCTATTATGATCCGGGCAGGATTCATGTAGCCGACCCAAATAATAGCGCAAGGCTCTGATGATGATGATGATCTGGGGCTTAAGTGTTTTGTTACAGCAGAGTCTGCGCCTTGGAGCTTAGAAACATGGATAATCAGAACATCTGAAACATTTGATTTTGCATTCTTTCCTTCAAATATCTAGCTCAATCTTCAATGCTGAGATATCAAATCACTAGATCATACATGATACCTTTTAATTATTGAGTCTTCAGGTCTGGGGGACCAAAGGGACCACGTCGATATGACATGACACAATAGAAGCACTCATTCGTGAATACCAAGAATATTGGGCCGATTTCTTAGGCGAGAGCTTGGATTGTGAAGGGTCAGAACTGATCTCTATATGCATACATCTCAAGAAATACAACAAAGCGGCAAAGCTCAAAATCCTATTTCACTGCAGAAATTAATCTTTCAAACCATAGGACTCTTACGTCCTCTAAAATTGCAATCCCAAATGCAAGCCAAGATATATAGATAAGATTAGAAGATCACAAATCTGTCCAGACAATGACCAAACGATCGAGGATTAATTTATATTCTCCAACACGAAGCTGCAATATGCGGGAATTGTATTCTGCAAGCCCTCAAACTGGCCTCAATTAGATGTTGATATTAGAAGTTGATGCCTTTCTATGTGTGAGAGCATCAGCCAAATCACTCTGCCACCGGCAAGATCACGAGCTGTTGCTATCGGCATTGGCCAGCTCTATTCACACTGACGTACACACGAAGGGGATTGATGCCAAATGGCGTTTGCTAGCTTTATATATGAAAGGAACTGATGCGAATGGGATTAGTTTCCGTGAGGATGGGGGAGTGAGCTAGGCACTTTTTTATGCCAACGTTTAGCCAGACCAGCCACTGTTCTTCCTCTTAGTTGGCATCCATACTTGCAGATGCGTAAGGAGATGTCGAAAGTCTCATCAGTAGCACCTTTCAGGAAGATTTTTCCAGAAGATATCGACCACACTACACTGTTCACAAGCAACTGAAATGAAAAATATTACAGTGTACATGGGATGAAAAGGGAGCTTAAACTTAAGAAGTCACAATACAATGAGAAGAGTAGTTTTTTTTTTTTCTTTTTCTGAAAACTAGCTTATTACAGTATCTTCTAGAAATTTCTTATAATCCTGTTTCCAATGTGATTTGAACATCTGATCTCATAATTTGGTGTACATATAAAAGAAGGCTAACCACTAAGTCATTCCTTGAATATGAGAAGAGCAGTTCGATATGACCTGTTAGTCGCTAATCGAACCTTATAATTTCAGAGTTGCAGTCTTTTGAAGACGAGGACAAAAATGCAGCTACCATCCCAACCCGATAAGCTCTCTTTTTTGTCCATAGTTATAAGTAGGGACGCTAACGGATAGGTTATGGAGGATGCAGGGTACGTAGATCTGAACCATTTTGGACTTGCATATGACATAACGACGAGCTAAATGAAAGATGGGGGTCCATTGGTTGTACCAATACGTAATGTTGGGTGGCATCAATTGGCATGGCAGGGAAAAAGACAGGAGCTCAGGCACACCACTTTCTATTTATACCCAATTATCAAAAATAAGAGAAATATGAAATTTATTTTTAAGTATTTCTATAAACTACCATGCGGACGGGCATCATGTGTCACTGCATCTTAATCAATAATGGGCAAGCCTAGATACAATAAATATTTATCTAAACATAATAACAAAACTGGTGCAACTTGAGGATTGACATGAACTAGAGCAATGTAATTGTAGCCTTGTAGGAATGACCAGGCCCCATTAATGAGTGCGCCATACTTGTCACTTTGGGCATCTCTCTCAAGTCTCAACTGGAAAGCTTGACCCTCTTTCTCTCACGTGAGACACACACTTTAAACAATGGCTGCCGACGTACAACTGCCTGAGGCAGATAGGTACCAACTTGACCAACGTGGGTCTTTTTCCCAATGAACGTGGAAGAAGGGTTCTTTTTCAGACTGCGGGAGTGCCGGGAATCCACCTTGTGATAAATGAGACCCATTAAGCCCACGGCTGATCTAGTTCGGGAGATGCACTAATTTTTTTCTAAGATGCTCTCCTCTCATCCCAACGACTATTACATACACACTTCAGCTCGCAGCAACTGTCAGAGATGTGGAGAGCAGCGGAGATACGAAGAACAGCAACTAGCTAGCAGTCTTGGCGTGCCATCTTATGTGGATGTTGAATTGGGCTCACCCTCTTCTTCTGCTTGTCATCATAAACAAGTGTCTCGAAAGGGGAACCAAGTGTGAAGGGAAGCGCAGCCCTTGAGAGCGCGAGCCACGACCTCGCCCACTCGTGTAGTTGTTAATCGCATGGGGGGCAACTTTACTGTTGGAGCGTTGGTAGCAGCTTATACGACCGCGTATGCTGGGCGGACGTGTACTCTTAACCGTCGTCGTCGTCCCGTTGATCCAAAATGTGCAATTCAGAAATCGCACAGGGTGCTCCATGACAATTTCCGATCTTTGGGGCCAATGGGGAACGGCCATGTAAGCGCTCCTGTGGGTGTTGTGTGGCGCCGACTCTGCAGAGATCGGATCGTGGCGGCTGTGAGCGATCCGACGGGGCGTGGGCGGCGGACCCGTGAGGGAGGCACGCGTGTGGTTGCGCGGCACGGCAAGGTCTCCTGCAACCGCGGGCGTTGCGGTGGCGTCTCTGTAGCTCAGGGTGTAATGACCCAGCCAAAAAAAAAAAAAAAACGAATAAATACTCTCCTTCAGCTAAGTCCAACCATATTAACAAATATGTTAACATTTATTCCACCATAATAAATGTTTATCTTATAACTCTCAACTTTTAGTTTCCACTTGTTTAGATGAGAAGGCATACGTGTGCACTCCCTGCACAAATCGGAAGGTAGACTTGCTGGTGGTTCTTGATAGGGAATCGAGACTAACATGAGTACCAAATGCATGCAACATCTAAGACATTAGTAATTTAATAAGATTTTTAATTCCCTTAATCGATATGCCCTTTTTCAACTACGCCTATGGGAGATGCTTTTTTCCTTTACCTTTTTGGACGCTAAAATTAGTGGCGGAGGTTGGTAATATTCTTATTTTTTCACCCATGGTTCGATCGGCGTGTTGATTGGTCTTATATGATTGAGATGGTGAGAGTGACATATGAGAATTGACAGAATTTAAATTTTATTTTTAATTTGAACTCGACATTCAAAGAACTAATTTCTAAATTGATTTAGTGTAAAAAAAATCAAGTTGGGGGTTTAAAATGTGAAATATAGATCCGATCAACATGTTGATTGATCTTATACAACTGAGGTGATGAGAGTAACATGTGAGAATCGACGAAATTTAAATTGGAGTCTCAGTTTGAACTCGACGCTCAAAGAACCAATCTCTAAATTGACTTAGTGTAAAAAAAGTAAAATATTAAATAGGAGGTCTAAAATGTAAAATACAGATCTGATCGAGTGTCGATTAGTCTTACACAACTGAAGTGGTGAGAGTGACATGCAAGAATTGACAAAATCTAAATTAGATTTTCATTTTGAACTTGACGCTCAAAGAACCAATCCCCTAATTGACTTAATATAAAGAAAAATAAAATACTAAGTTAGAAGTTCAAAATGTGAAATACAAATATGATCGGCGTACTAATTGGTCCTACATGATCAGAGTGGTAAAAGTGACACACGAGAATTGATGGAATCTAAATCAGATTTCAGATTTGAACTCGATGCTTAAAGAACTAATCTCCAAATGATTAAGTGAATTCATATTCATAACTTCTTTCAATTATAAAATAAATAAATTATTTTATTAATTTTAAAATAAAATTTTTATTTATATATCTAATGTTATTTTTTGTAATATAGGATCTTCCAATAAGTGAGGAGGATGAGGAGGATATGGACGATGAGGAAGACCTCTCTTGATTTTTTATTGTAAATAGTTTGATAGATATTGTGATTTTTTATTAAAATAAAAATATAATAGATATTTGTTGTTGGCTGTGTTTGTTGTTTTATTTGTTGTTGTCGATATTTGTTATTTTTTTTAACATGTGTTAAAATGTTTTTACAAATTACAAATTAGAAAAAAAAAAACATAATTTTCAATGGATTTATTGGTGGTTTTATCCGTCGATAAAAGCTGTCGGTAATTTTGTCGGCAATTTCTGACGTAATGTTTTATGGAAAAAACCATTGATAAGTGTTGACGATTTATTTTTTGATGGAAAGTTTTTGTCGAAAATTCTGACGATTTTTCGACAGAAATATTCTTCGTCGGTAATTTCCAATGTGGGTTTTTTGACGGATCTTTTCCGTCAAAAATTTGTAAATAAAGACTCTGATGAATTTCCAACGAAAATAATTTGTCAAAGTCTCACTTTTTCTTGTAGTGACCTATAAAATAAAAGGGGGTGTCCTCCCTCTGTCGTAGCCAAGAAAGAAGAGAGAGAGAGAGAGAGAGAGAGAGAGAGAGAGAGAGAGAGAGAGAGAGTTTAGTTAATACATCACATAAAGAGAGTGTATGGTATATAAAGAGTGACTTGATACTTAAGATCTTTCATGTGCATCACAATGACCTAAGTTTAAGACTCCGCCCCCACATTCCTTGAGGAAAAAAACAAAAAGAGAGAATATAATGATAATTTTGAGGTAAAAAAACCATATAACCTAGGGATGCAATGTCGGGTAATTAGAAGTTTATATTCACCTAAATCATTAAAATAGTTCTAATTGGTTCAACTCTCAGTAGATCAAACTCTGAACATAATTGTTAATTAACACTATACATAGTAATTGTTATAAGAACACCGCTTGGTGCAAATTGGGGGCTTAGTTTGCATCCACGGTGGATGCAAATTAAGCCCCCATCCCAATGACCTCAGCTCCCCCAATGGGGAGCTGAGTTTGTTGCAAACCGCCACCGTGGCGGTTTGCAACAAATATTTCCCTTGTTATGATCCATCCCTTCCATAGAGTTTTCACATAGTAGTACTCTTTTACTCCTCACCGGCGGTCTCGGGGGACAGAAGACACTACCAAAACTACAAGCCATACCTGCTCATGTGGACAGTTTTTGTGGCAGTGCATTCCAAAACAAACAGTCCAATCATTTGGTTACATATATAATATACTTATATATGATGTTGCTCCTTATAATCACCTCCCCTGCTTTAATTGTTCTCTTTTCCTTGGACTAGTGATCAGGACCACACTGCCATAGAAGAAACATGGTAAACCTTTTCCATTTTGGCTTCTCTCTCCCTTTTGTTATTCAACTGCTATTCAGCATTCCATTCCTTAAATCATCATATTCCTTGCCTTCTCTCCAAGGCATTGTTGATGATCATTATCAATAATCAAGCCCTTTTATCTTCTCCTATTCAACAGTCAAGCCCCTAAAAAAGAATAGACGGTTGCCCGTATGTGCCAGAAGCTTCTAGACAAGATGACAGTACTGGCTCCTTGTCATGCCCCGTTTGGTTCATATGTCATATCTCATCGACAAATGAGACTGTGGTAACAAATGTTGATTCATATCTCATTTTGCATAATGGCCAACATAAGAAGATCATTACGTATCCATAACTAGACTGTGGGTTATATATGCATTGTCGAAGTTTTGGTTAAGACTGAAATGTGCATGAACAATCGTGATTCTACCACTTCTTGTTTAATGTCTTCTCTTTTTCTTGTGGCGTTTTTCCTCCTATCCTATGAACGAGAGTGCCCATCTATGTTTGATGCGAATGTGTTCTCTTGCCTTTAATAAAATAATGAAAACCAACTCTTGTCTTGACATTCCTGAGGTGAAATTAATCTTAGAAATGATTTTTCTCTCCATCTTCTCATTCTTTATGGGAGCCGTTGAATTTTTTTCATTCTTTATTAAAATACATGCATAATTAAAATAAGAGGTAAGAGTAAGAATTAAATTATTCATTTTGAAATTTGAAGAGGGAAAATCTCAGACCTTTCATCGAATCCGTAAGGCCTGTAGGGAAACGAGTAGGAGGACATACCTCGCAGCGGAAACATAATAACAAGAAGAGATCCCACATATGTAGATAGAGGGCTACCAGAGTCGCCTATATTGATCCACACCTTATATCCGAGGTTTGGTGATGACGTACCTCCGTCAGCCGATACCCAATAGAAAACACCCGATGTCCCACACTTGGGACAATACCTTCTCACACAGAGAAAACCACACATGCAAGACGCACTTGCAAGCTCACACTCTCACACACACTCCATGCACATATGCATGCGAAAGTAATCCTCAAGGATGGATTCTTGGGATGCTGGAATACCTCCTCTGCTTCACCCCCATGGGGTATTTATAGGTGGAGGAGGCGGAGTGAGGAGGAGAGGAGGTGAGGCGGCGAGTGGGAGGGAGGCGGCAGCCTCTGCCGCCTGGAGAGGCGGCAGAGCTGCTATGGTGCTGCTGCTGCCTCGTGGCAGCAGCAACACTCGCCAACCCGCCAACGCCCAGGGCGTTGGCGTGGCCGGTGCCCCCTCCACCCGCCCAAGGCGGTGGAGGCGGGGGCCCAATGGGCATTTCCGCCCAACAAGCTCCCACTTGCCCATTTAGGGTTCACAGCCCACTTATCCACACAGGATTGACGGCACACCCAATGTTCTCTATGGCATTCGACATTAACGGTCATACCGAAAATAAGGCGTGCAATCTCTGTGAGATTTGCCGAGTCACCAACAAGTGTTCCATTAAGTCGTCATCTTACTAACGTAACACTTAATCTCAATATGTACCTCAGGCTCTTAATATTCACTTGATTCTGATACTCCAGATCTCTCAGAAGGCAGTATCGAATCCAAAAGCGTAACACTCATGACTCTATTACCACATAGGCAATCGAGCCTCCCGGGATATGAGTAATTAAGCATGGTGAAATAACAAGATACCTTCCCTATGCTGCTCATGTCAATTCAATTTGTCTTAACCGCTTTCCTAGACATGTTCCGCTGGACAGTATCAACCATCGCCCTAAGTAACATGCTAAAGTAGCGACATCAAGATTCCATGTCATGGCACAGCGCTGCAGGTCACTAGGGGTACATCGGGAATCACTGACAAATGTGATTCATGAGCTCACACAATGATGAAGAGAGAACCATTCATCATTCTCATATGCGGTTGTATATTACACATGTGGTATGATTCACATGCTGCGATGCTCCTCCATTCATATGGGCATGTCAAATAACATCGCACGGATACAAGTTCAATTGTAACAATTACAACTGACCAGAGTCCCGTAAACCAGTCGCTCTCATTTAGCGTCTTTTTGCGACTCACATATCCGGATCTAACAGGCTACAAAGGATTATAACAATAATCCACATGGTCAATCTGAACTAATTCAGATTTCATCTCGGCCTCAGCCAAGGCGGCATACTCACAAAACTCGGGATATTGTGCTCAACCTCTAGTCAGCTAGAGTTCCACAACATCAAGTGCCTCATCTTTGCTCGCTATCAAAAAGCGCCAAAGGCGGATCACCCGTGTGAGAGGGCTGATCCTTAACCTGGTGACACTCTTAACAATGTATAAAGCAATCATTTGTTCACATAAATATCATTTTATGAACAAAACTTTAATGATGTCAAAATATTGTAAATTACTATAACTTACAAAGACCCAGAGATCCACAATGGGTCACAAAACTCTCTCTGGCTGAAGGTTTTGTTAGTGGATCTGCTATCATTCTGACAGAACTAATCTGACGAAGCACCACTAACCCTTTTGCCACCAAATCCCTAATGTAGTGGTAACGAATATCAATATGCTTCGTTCTGCCATGAAATTTGGGATCTTTGGTGAAGGCCAATGCCGAAGTACTGTCAACATATAACAATACACCCTCATTCTGATGAGGTGTAATCGCCAAACGCTGCAACAAACTTTGCAACCAAATTTCCTCTTGGCTAGCGGCAGAACAAGCAACGTATTCGGCTCTATAGTGGATAAGGCAATGCAAGACTGCTTTTGCTACTCCACGAGATAGCTCTACCAGCTAACAGGAACACAAAGCCTGAAGTGGACTTTCGCTCATCTCGGTCACCAGCCCAATCCGCATCACTATAGCCGATGATTTTCAAGTTGCCACCCTTGTAACGTAGTGCATAATCTGTCGTCCCTCACAAATACCGTAAAATCCTTTTAACGGCTTTCCAATGCGTGAGACCAGGGTTACTTTGGTAACAACTTACTAAACCCACTACGAAGCTAATGTTTGGCCGAGTACACAACATAGCATACATTAGACTTCCAATCGCAGTGGCATATGACACTCTAGACATACTTTCTATTTCTTCTTTACTCTTGGGGCATTGACAAGTACTTAGGACACATCCTTTATCAAGTGGAGTATCAATGGGTTTAGAATCTTATTAATGTATGTCTCCTGAGACAAACTCAGTGACCTTTCTGAGCGATTCTGCACAATTTTTACTCCGAGAACATAGCTCGCTTCACCCATATCTTTCATCTCAAAGATGGAAGATAACCACCTCTTAGTGGCATCGATTAACTCCATATTATTTCCAGCCATTAAAATATCATCAACATATAATGATAAAATGAGGAGACTATCTCCCACTTGCTTAACATACACACAGTGGTCCTCTTCAATCATCTCAAAACCATATGAGATAATAGCCTTATGAAATTTCATATACCACTGTCTAGACGATTGTTTCAATCCATAGATTGAACGCTTGATGCGGCAAACTTTTTGCTCCTCTCCTTTAGTCTCAAAACCCTCTAGTTGAGCCATGTATATTTCCTTGTCTAGGTCTCCATTGAGAAATTCAGTCTTTACATCCATTTGGAACAATTCCAAGTCGAGATGCGCGACAATGGCTAGAATAAGGCGAACAGATGAGAATCTCACCACTGGTGAAAAGGTCTCATCATAATCTATACCCTCTTTCTGGGTATAACCTTTCGCCACAAGTCTTGCTTTATACTTGTTAATAGTCCCATCAGCCTTGCGTTCAAGCTTGAAAACCCACTTGTTTCCAATCGCCTTACGCTCAGGTGGAAGATACACTAACTCCCAAACTTCATTCTGTGCCATTGAAAGAATCTTCTCTTGCATGGCAATTTCCCATTCTTTCCTAGATGATGACGCAAGAGCTTCCTGAACAAATCTAGGCTCTTCATCATCCGTGGGTTCACAAAGAAGTACCTCACTGTCAATTTCAAAAAATCGACGAGGAACATTCCACGCTTTCTACGATGTAAAGAATCTTGACTTCTATTGGTGCACTCCCACTGGACGCACTCCCACTAGACTGACCATCCCTATCATTTTCGGCAGACATTGGTATGGGAACACATTCCCTCCCTTCGCCGGAAGATGGTAGGATGTTTAATTGTTCATCTATTTCAAAAAGATCAAGATTCTTCTCATTGTCTCCAAGACTAGGAAATTCATTCTCTAAGAAGACAACATTTCGGACCTCACGCTCTATCATTCCTCCATCTGGATGATGTCCATACATGACATAACCTATTGAGCTCTCAGGATATCTAAGAAATATAGACTTTTGAGCTCTAGGGCCAAGTTTCCCAAACTTACTTGTCGTGTTATGAACATATCCAGTTGATCCCCATGGATGTAAACAATTTAAGTCCGGTTTGTGGCCATGCCACAATTCATATGGGGTAGAAGGAACTGATTGAGAGGGCACTCAGTTAAGAATGTAGGCAGCAGTTAATAGAGCATCTCCCCAAAAAGAGATTGGCAAATTTGCCTGCGCCATCATTGACCTAACCATGTCTAGCATTGTTCTATTCTTTCGTTCTGCAACACCATTTTGTTGCGGCGTATATGGAATAGTGAGTTGCCGACGTATACCTTTTTCTTCACATAATGCTCGGAACTGATCCGACAGATATTCGCGTCCATGGTCTGTCCGAAGAGCTTTGACACTCCTCTCCTTTTGATTTTCAACTCTAGCTAAGAAATGCTTGAAACAATCCAGCACTTCATAGCGATGAACAATCAAATAGACATATCCGTATCACGAATAATCATCAATAAATGTGAGAAAATAGTAATATCCATGCTGAGCTCTAACACTCATGGGTCCACAGACGTCAGAATGGATTAATTCCAATGGTTCGGAGGTTCTAACAGCTTTTCCAAAAGGCTTACGGCATGCTTTTCCTGCCAAGCAGGGCTCACATATGGCAAGTTGACCTTAGCGAGCGACCCTAAAAGGCCTTCTCTAGCTAATCTAGCCATTCTATCTTGTCCAATATGACCTAAACGAGCATGCCATGTCACAGAATCTAAATCTTCTTGAGCTAACACAGGCATAACCATAGAAGAAGAATTAGAAAAGTTGTCAATCAAATCTAAGATATAAAAACCATCACGTAGCAATGCATGTCCATAAAGGACGTCATCCAAGGCAATGGTTACAAGACTGCCAGAAAAGGATAAACAAAAGCCTATTGCTGACAAAGTTGAAACTGACAAAAGATTATATTGGATTCTAGGCGCATAAGTACATCACTTAAAAGTAACGTACGTCCGTTCGCAAAATAGAGTTGGTATGAACCGACTCCACGGACTTCTTCACTGGCACCATTGCCCATGAAGACTCTTTGCATGCCTTCTGAAATCCGATGTTAATCCACAAAACCCGCTCGATCCATCGTTATATGTTTTGTTGCTGCTGAATCCACGATCCACACAGGATTAGGATGAGCAGTCAAAACATGCGTACAGACAAACGTACATGGAGAGCAGGAGAAGTGAGTTACCTTTTTCGGCTCAGGACACTCATGAGCGAAATGGCCTCGCTTTTTACAGTTAAAACACTTCAGAAGGCTTTTGCCTTTCTTGCCGCCACGCTTCCCACGTTGGCGCTTGAAAGATTTATCCTTGATGGAATCTAGTGCAGCATCTGATCCTTTGTCCTTCTTTTGCGACCCCTTTTTCTTGAAGCGTCTGCTTCCCTGAGCGACATTAGTAACAGCGCGATGCACAATCTCGCGCTCTGCTTCTAACTCCACATGCCGAGATATATCAATAAAATTTTTGATATTCTCATTGTGAGTCAGAATTTGCTTCAAGTGGGTCCAAGCATCTGGCAAAGATCTAATCACCGCTTGTACTTGCTGTTCATCAGTGAGATCATGACCTGCAGCTTTCAAATCACGGATCATAGATGAAATCACCCCAAGGTGTTCACCAACCGTGTGGCGCGAGTCCATTCGATAGGTCTTAAATTTCAAAACGAGAGCCCTTAATCGGGTGACTGAGGTCCCACCAAAAATGAACTTTAATTAATTCTATAAATCCTTAACAGTGGCATAGTTCTCAAATTCGCCAATAAGATCGTCGACCATAGCGCTTAACAAAGTAAAGTGTGCACTACGATCTTTCTTAAACCAAGCTGCATAAGCTTCTTGGTCTGTTTTGCTACTGCCCTCAATGGGCGGTGACAGGGACATCATAAGATGATCAATCACATCTTGTTCATCCAGCAAATATTGCATTTTACGATGCCATATATCATAGTTTGTGCCATTCAACTTTTCACCCTTATTAAGATCAGCAATAATGTTTTTGGCAGCCATAGTTTACCACTACATATCAAAACAGGAAAATGAGTTTTTTTTGACATCAATTTACACATTGTTCATATTTGCTTCAAGAAATCCAAACTAATTACATTGAACATTTCTTATATAGTAAAATCGAAAGTAAAGCTAGGTAATTACAATCATCTCCTACTTATATAAGATAAGTCAATATAATTAAAATAATTTTGAGCAAATATTTCATATGCAAAATAAATTTGCATAACATTAAAGAAATATGTGCAAAACATACTAACTTTAAACATACTTGATTATGCAAAACTAATTTGCATAACATTAAAGAAAATATGTACAAAACATACTAACTTTAAACATTCAAAACTAATTTGCATAACATTAAAGAAAATATGTACAAAACATACTAACTTTAAACATGCATGATTATATATAAAACATGTTTATATATAAACATATAAAAGGGTACATGTACAATTTCCGATGCAGGCGTGAACATATTCACGCGCAAAAAAGGGAAAACTGAATTGCGCTTCAAAAAACTAGCGCAGTACATGACCAGATATCTCTATTTCTCTATAAAAATTGTATATAACCCTCTGCAACTACCAACTCTCCCTCGGTAGTCCTAAGGGTGATAGTGAGAGGTGGTGCAGGGAGGGGCACAATTGCCACATGCAGTTCCCATACTACCGGCCATGGTTCCCAGACTTGTTCAAAAACAAGTGGAGACCAAGGGTTTGACACAGTCAGAGGAGAAGGTGTATAGATACTCAGACTATCCGATGTATCTACTCCAGGAAGTGAAGGCACTACATGGAACTCAGAGTCAGCAGTGTCGCTAGTCGCTGCCAGCGCATCTGTACTCGGTACACTCGTCCCGCTAGGCACAGTGTCCAGGACCATTGCCTATCCAGAGTCTGCTGCCAGCACACCAAAGTTGACGTTGAACAACGTCAGATCAACATTCGAGAACCAATTCTTGAAATGATCCGTCAACTCAGGGTCCGACTATGCCGGAGAACTTACTATCTATACAGCTCACAAGAGAAAGAGAAAAATCAGAACCAACCAAGTCGCTCTGATACCAATGTAGGGAAACGAGTAGGAGGACATACCTCGCAGCAGAAACATAATAACAAGAAGAGATCCCACAGATGTAGATAGATGGCTACCAGAGTCGCCTATACTGATCCACACCTTATATCCGAGGTCTGGTGATGACGTATCTCCGTCAGCCGATACCCGATAGAAAACACCCGATGTCCCACACTTGGGACAGTACCTTCTCACACAGAGAAAACCACACCTGCAAGACACACTTGCAAGCTCACACTCTCACACACACTCCATGCACATATGCATGCGAAAGCAATCCTCAAGGATGGATTCTTGGGATGCTGGGATACCTCCTCTGCTTCACCCCCATGGGGTATTTATAGGTGGAGGAGGCGGAGTGAGGAGGAGAGGAGGTGAGGCGGCGAGTGGGAGGGAGGCGGCAGCCTTTGCCGCATGGAGAGGCGGCAGAGCTGCTGTGGTGCTGCTGCTACCTCGTGGCAGCAGCAGCACTCGCCAGCCCGCCAGCGCCCAGGGCGCTGGCGTGGCCGGTGCCCCCTCCACCCGTCCAAGGCGGTGGAGGCAAGGGTCCAATGGGCATTTCCGCCCAACAAGGCCCAATGGTTAAGCTCGGCCCAATGGACGAAACTTCAGTTACCAAATAAGAATCCGCTTATTGGAGACTCAGTCACCAAATGGGGCCCATAGAGTGCCACGAGCACTTGAATCTGCCATCCTAAGAAAGGTTATCCCTATGTCAATGCTAGGAGGACAACCAAAGGCGATGATGTAGCTCCTGAGATAACGTCTCGACATGTGCTAGGGCAAAAAACTAGCTCGGTCACACTCAATGCCTTATCCCGACAAGCTTTAGTCTGATAGACCTCGGTCTGACAGCCTATAGTGTGGAGGGTATTTAGCAAAACACATTCTTAAGTCGGCGGAGCTTTAGCTCAATTTGAGCGGCAGACACTCTTACCTGAAAAAATAACTTTGCAAACTTGAGAAGTGGAGTCTCAGACCTCGATGATATCTGCCTACATCGAGCACCACTCCATACCTGTGCTTGGTATAGCCTGTAATAACTCCGGTGCCACGTGTGCAACCCACGTCAATCTTAGGCCCCCAACGTCAAAGTCAGCACATGGAAGGTGTACGGAGAGGTGACTTGAGGGCCCTGGTCAACATGGCATGATCCGCATACGGCCGACATAGATCCGATGTGTCCTACGTACGACAAGTTTCATTATGTAGGACATTAGTCCATTACCATCGTAACACCTCCGAGTATTAAAATAAAAATAAAACAACAAAAACACAATATTAAAAGTGAGGGGGTAAGAATGAAAATATTAATAAATTAATAATAAGACAAGAATCGACTCTTCAAATGTTTAAAACCACGAAGAATCAATTTCTGATCGGCATGCCAACCCGAGGGATATGTAGGAGATGGTATCGAAATTAATAAAATAATTGAAGTAATAATGGATGTCGGGAGTTTGTATGCATATGTAACAATCAATTCTCCTAACTACTTAAAAGACACAAAATCTATTATTATCTTGTGTCTCTTTGAATAAGATTAAATAAATCAATTTTGAAGATATCTAGAGAAAATTTAACTAATTTAACCCTTAGTAAAATGAAAGGTCACTTAGGGATTTGTGCCTCTCATCCTTTTAAGTGATACATTGGCAACAAAACCAACTCTAGAATAGCTTCTATGACCTAGATCCTTAAGAAAACATTTCCACAAATAAGTGAATCTCGGAGACTTCTTACCTTTCTCCACTATATGCATGAGAGCAACTCTTCCAACAACAAATGGAGAAAATGAAGGAGAAAATCTTCTAATTTTTAGAGTCTTGAGCTTCCAGAATTAAGGTAGATATTTTAAAGTAAAGTCAAATTATGATAATATTAGATTCTCCTATCTGAACTACTTGTATTATTTAATGAAAGATAGTTTTTTTTCTTATTATGCATGGCTTTTCTTATTCTCTTTATTGATATTTTGAATCTGAAGCCATATTCAAGTTATTTATTGAGCTATAGTTTAGAGCTTTCCTTAAACTCCAATTTCAATTCAAAATCCATCTTAAATTCTTAACATCTTGCTTGTAATAAAGTTTGTCCTTAGATTTCTATAAGAAAACTTTGTAATTACTTGAGAAAAGTTAATATTTCTTTATGAGATTCCATGAAGATTCTATCTTTATTCTTTACTGTCTAAAGATTTTAAGCCTTCGTATCTATGCAAGATGATAATACCAATTAGATTACATTTATTCCTATAAAATTCTTGTTTAAGATTAATTTCCACTAGTAAAGTCTACGAATGACCTCCAGACACAATCCAAAAATTTATGAGGTCAGTCTAATTGATTGGTCGACCTAAAATAACTATTTGTTCGACCAAAGTTTGTCTCCTAGGAACCAATAGACTTTGTCTGATTGTTTGGGTCGACCAAAGACTAATTATTGGCTGATCAATAAATCTCAGATAAATTACAATCGACTCCCTAACTTTATTTAAAGTATTAATTCTCTGATATTTATAGAAATTGATTCCTTACTTAAGTTATAAAGGAAATTGATTCTCTAAACAGAATCAATTCACTGAACAGAAAATTGACTCCCTATACATAAAAATCGACTCCCTTTGATTTTGTCACAGAATCAACTCTCACTGATAAAAATATTGACTCTTTGAATTATTTAAAAATCAACTCCCTAGGTTACCAAAATCAACTCCCTCTCTACAAGAATCGATTCTCACTTTAATTAAGAATTGACTCTCAATTTAAATTAAGAATTGAATCTCACATTAAAATAAGAATCGAGTCCCTCAATTTAACTAAACTTGACTCCTTGTTCTTTTATAAGAATTGACATTCATTCATGTTAAAACTGATTCTTTAACTAGGCTAGAATCGACCGAATTATCAGAATTGACTCTTGAACCCTTTTAAATAACCCTGGTCGATCAAAAATGACTGTTTGGTCGTCCAATCTAATTTTTGGTCCACTGAAAATGACTATTTGGTCGACCAATCTAATTTTTAGTCAATCGAAAAAGACTATTGATCGATTGAATCTTTCAGTAACTTGAATTTTAGTTTGACTGATGAATCGACTGAAACATGATTATTGGTCGACCTATGATTGATTCTCAATCAAATGCAATTAATCTTTAACCTCTATCTTTTCATTAGTTATCCTTGATTATTCTTAATTAATTCTTATCCTTTTTTAGCATACTTGGAACTACTTTGTGTGCTATTCCTTGAAATTACCTATTATAATTTCTAAACTATTTCTTAAAATTCTTGGCTATTTATATGAATGAATTGCCATAAGATTAGATGTCGGGGTCTTGAACCACTTTTGGCCTTATGCTTGATTCTCTAATAGGGTCCTAATTTGGCCCTGAGAGAAGCACTCGAATATTCTAAACAAATGTGTGGAGGACAATGATCAAGTATTTGGACATGACATCACTACAAGTTAGATTTCTTTTATTTGGTTAGAAATTCTCATTATCTTATGGCTGATTATTTGACCTAAAATTTTGAAAATAAATATTATTTGACCAATCTATTGAATCATTCATGTTTGTACATAATTACCTTACATTTTTTTGTACTTGTTCAGTTAGATTTTATATTTGAATTATTCATTCTCTTTTGACTTGACTACTTTTTCCTGCAACTATCTAATTTAACTTTGTTTAGAATGGTAAATCCTACTCGACATTTTATGCTCATTCTAGTTTTCTCATTATTTTCAGATAATTTTCAAGATTATGAGTCAATCGGGATCAGGGATGAGCGATGGGGAACCTACCTCCTTTTTATACATGACTTTAGTTTAAGTTTGTTTTTGTTAACTGATGGCAACTGCCATCGGTTGGTTGCCCTGCGTGGGCACCCTTTGGGAAGGAGACACGGTTGTCTCTCTAGAGTCCTATAGACTCTTGACTCTTAGTGGAGAGAACCATGCGTGGGTTAGGTTCCTGGTTCTCCTCTCCCATGCGCATGCAAGGAAGGAAGTTCTCTCTCTTGGTGTAAGCACCCTGCGCAAGTCTCTCTCTCTCTCTCTCTCTCTCTCTCTCTCTTGTGTTAGACTTCTCACATGGGACATCACCACCGGATCCCGAAGGCATTTGGAGCGAGGAAACAATGAAGAAGACTTTTGTAGCCTTCTTCTCGATCCTACAAATTTCCACAACGACGAGATACACACCCCGATCAAGATCGAACATTGGTATCAGAGCATCAACGTTCCTCTCTCCACGATGTCGTCGGATGACCTCCATGCGCAAGAACTTGCTGCAATAGACGAAGATGATTTTGAACTGACGAAGATCTCCACAGACGATGATGGGAACTGTGTGGTTGGTAGCGACCCGTCACCCACGCAAGAATCTGTGGTGCCAGTTGGTTTTCGGCGACTGATAACTGCGAGGGACTACGTGATAGCACTGCACGCCTCTCCTTCGCCACGTCCAGATGACGTTTCTTTGCCACACGCTTGCATTTAGGCAGTCCGCAGCCATACAGACGATGCTGCTCGTGGGACTACATAGTAGGCGGTTCACAGGCATGGCAGAGGTGCTACACGCGGATGAGGCGAAGGCGAGGTTTGCGCACCTACAGGCGATGCGGATGCCGGCCATGTAGGCTGCGCGACCCGCGTTGACGCGGACCGCGGTCTCGCGGGAGGCCGTGCGGACCGCAGCCATGGCCATGCAGGCCGCACGGCCAGGCGCGCGGACCGCGTCACTACAAGAAAAAGCAAAAATAGAGACCGAAATTTTCGGTCTCTATTCGGTCCCTAAGCTCCTCAGAGACCGAATAGTGACCAAACAGTGACCGAACTTGTCGGTGAAGAATTTATGGTCACAAATATGTGACCGAAAGTATTCGGTCACTAAATATTTCAGTCGCTAAAAGTAGACGTCAGAGACCGAACAAAGCGGTCCCTAATCGGTCACCAAATAGAGACAGACTAGTGACCGAAAACTTCAGTCACTATTCGGTCCCTAAATCAGGGACTGATCTGTCACTGAAAGGATTGGTCACTGTTAGTGACCGAATGATTCGGTCACTATTCGGTCCCTGATACAGGGACCGATTTGGGACCGAAATTTTCGGTCACTAACAGTGACCGATCTCTTCAGTCACAGATCAGTCCCTGATTTAGGGACCGACTAGACCGAAAATTCGGTCCCTAAATCAGGGACTGATCTGTGACTGAAGAGATCGGTCACTATTAGTGATCGAAAATTTCGGTCTCAAATCGGTCCCTGAATCAGGGATCGAATAGTCATTCGGTCACTAACAGTGACTGATCTCTTTCAGTGAGAGATCGGTCCCCGATTTAGGGACCAAATAGTGACTGAATTTTTCGGTCACTAATCGGTCTCTAATTTTTTAATTAATTTTTTTAAAATATATTTAAATTTTTAGCAAAATAACCTGTGTAAATACAATAATGTCCACAACAATAATAAATGTCCACAAGACAGCAATAATAAAAATATCCACAAATACAACAATAATAAAATGTCCACAAGATAATAATAATAAACTATTCACTCTAATAATAAAAATATCCACAACACAATAATAATAAAAAGTCTACAACAACAATAAAAATATCCACAACACCACAATAATAAATTGTCCACAACAACAATAAAAATGTCAACAACAATAATAATAATGAAATGACAATCATGAATCGTCGTCATCATGCTCATCCGCGTTCTCATCTCCTCCCATGCCATCCGATGAAGAAACCTACAATACATATATAACAATAATAAGTTAAAATTAAATACTATTATAAACAATAAATTATTTGAATTTATAAATTTTCATTCACTCACTTTCGGTCAATATTATGGTCACACTATTTTAGTCACACTTAAGTTGAATTTGAGCGTTGAGCACAAATCGAGAGTCGGAATTGAACTCCGTCAATTTTCACAAGTCACAATCATTGCCCTGGCCGTGCTGGAAAAAATCAGAGGCCAATCGGATGAGTATTTCTTGTTTTGGACCCTCAAACATAAGTTTTTCAATTTTAAACTAAACTAACTTGCTTATTGTGAATTTGAGCAGCGAGCTCAAACCGGGAGTCCGAATTGAACCCCGTTAGTTTCCACAAGTCACACTCATCACCCCGACCGTGCTGGAACAAATTGAAGGCCTATTGGATTAGTATTTCTACTTTTAGATCCCCAAACCTAGCTAAGTTTTTCATTTCTAAACTAAACTAACTTGCTTAATGTGAATTGGAGCGTCGATTTCCAACCGGGAGTCCGAATTGAACCCCGTCAATTTTCACATCTCACAATCATCGCCCTGGCCATGCTGGAAAAAATTAGAGGCCAATCGGATTAGTATTTTTAATTTTGGACCCTCAAATCTAAGTTCTTTATTTTTAAACAAAACTAATTTGCTTAATGGAAATTTGAGCGCCGAGCTCAAACTGGGAGTCGGAATTGAACTCCGTTAATTTTCACAAGTGACAATCATCGCCTTGGCCGTGCTGGAAAAAACCGGAGGCCAATCGGATGAGCATTTCTAATTTTGAACTCCCAAACCTAAGTTCTTCAGTTTTAAACTAAACTAACTTGCTTAATGTAAATTTGAGCATCCAGCTCAAACCGGGAGTCGGAATTGAACTCCGTCAATTTTCACAACTCACAATCATTGCCCTGACCGTGCTGGAAAAAATCGGAGGCCAATCGGATGAGTATTTCTAATTTTGAACTCCCAAACCTACCTAAGTTCTTCATTTCTAAACTAAACTAACTTGCTTAATGTGAATTTGAGCGTCGAGCTCAAACCGGGAGTCCAAATTGAACCCCGTCAATTTTCACAAGTCACACTCATCGCCCTGGCCGTGCTGGAAAAAATCGGAGGTCAATCGGATGAGTAATTCTAATTTTGAACTCCTAAACCTATGTTCTTAATTTTTAAACTAAACTAACTTGCTTAATGTAAATTTGAGCGTCCAGCTCAAACCGGGAGTCGGAATTGAACTCCGTCAATTTCCACAACTCACAATCATCGCCCTGGCCGTGCTGGAAAAAATTGGAGACCAATCGGATGAGTATTTCTAATTTTGAACTCACAAACCTAAGTTCTTTATTTTTAAACTAAACTAACTTGCTTAATGTAAATTTGAGCGTCCAGCTCAAACCGGGAGTCAGAATTGAACTCCGTCAATTTCCACAACTCACAATCATCGCCCTGGCGGTGCTGGAAAAAATCAGAGGCCAATCGGATTAGTATTTCAAATTTTGAACTCTCAAACCTAAGTTCTTCATTTTTAAACTAAACTAACTTGCTTAATGTAAATTTGAGCGTCCAGCTCAAACCGGGAGTCGGAATTGAACTCCGTCAATTTTCACAACTCTCAATCATCACCTTGGTCGTGCTTAGGGCTGTTCACAGTTCGGTTCGGTTCGGTTTAGACCTCTTTTTGGAGGAAACCGAACCGAACCGAAATTTTGTTCAAACCGAACCGAACTGAACCGAACCGAACCGATTCGGTTCGGTTTGAACCGAAAACAAAAAAAAAACCTAAACTACACGCGTGGGGCGGTCCTGGGTTTCGAACCCAGGGCCACCCCAAAGGAAGAAGCGTGCCTAGCCACTAGGCTAGGCGCGCTTTTATGTTATATTTATTATTAAAATATATTTATTATATATTTTCGGTTCATTCGATTTCACTGTGCAAAACCGAACTGAACCGTGGCACTTCTCAAACCGAACCGAACCGAACCGAATTGGCCAGTTCGGTTCAATTTTTCGGTTTGAACCGAATTATGAACAACCCTAGTCGTGCTTGAAAAAACTGGAGGCGAATCGGATGAGTATTTATAATTTTAAACTCCCAAACCTAGCTAAGTTCTTCATTTTTAAACTAAACTAACTTGCTTAATATGAATTTGAGCGTCGAGCTCAAACCGGGAGTCCGAATTGAACCCCGCCAATTTCCACAAGTCACGCTCATCGCCCCGACCGTGGTGGAACAAACCGGAGGTCGATCAGATTAGTATTTCGAATTTTGGACCCCCAAACCTAACTAAGTTCTCCCTTTTTAAGTAACCTAACTTGCTTAAGATGAAATTGTGCGTCGACGAAACCAAATTAAACTTAAACTAACTTAACAAACTTAACTATTAAAATAAAAAAAGTAAAATAAAATAAATTTACTCACGTGAGGGGTGTGTGCTGATGTCGATGGTGCTGCCTGTGGATGAATGCTGACTTGGGAGAGGGCGTGGGAGATGACCTGGGAGAGCGTCTGGGAGAGCTGGGCCTGGAGTGCGTCGGTCACCTGCTTATGCATCTGGACCAGACGAGTCTCCATCGTCTGGGCCAGACGAGACTCCAGACCAGATATCGTATTTGCAATGAAGCCCATCATGTCACTGGGAGAAGTACCTGGAGTACCAACTCCGGCGTTGAATGCACTAGTCTGTGAGGCTGAACTGGAGGCGCCAGATAACACCCTACTCGTGTTTATACTGTGCCCAAAACCATACACATGGCCTTTCTTTGGGGCACCAGATGCCGCAACCCATACCTCAGGATCTAACTGCGGCTGCTCGTCCTCCCCAGCGTACTTCTCTATCATTTGTTGGCTATATAACTCCTACAAAAAAACAAAAAATGACAATATAATATTCATCTGTAATGAGAAAAATTAAATAGTGAATATCTTGTAAATACTTACCGCAACCTCTCGGGCTCTGTCGCTAATGTATTGATCTGTTCCTTTTTTCTTATGTGTTCTATCAAACACCTCCTGAAATGTCGGAATTCTTTTTAGCTCCTTTTCCTATTTGACAGAAAAAACATGACATAAATGAGTACCTATATAAATAAAAGATATCAGAAACAGACAAATTACTTACCAATCTGGACTGATGGGTCGCAAAGGAGACAGACCCACTAGTCTGCATGTTGGCCTATGGATTGGTTGCCCGATTCACTTTCATTATTGTGGATGTTTGTTGCCATCTCTCTGCAGCCCATATGTTGCACAGAGTTTCCCAATAGTCTCTCCTCATCCAACTCGGTGTCCGCTCCCTCCAAAAAGTCGGGTCTACACTCAGAGAAACTTTCTCAGCATTTTTCCTCGCATTATACAGCAAATGCTTATTGGAGACATCTCCCTCATCTCCTCATTGTCCTTCTCTTTCTTCTTCTCCTGCCTCTCCTCCTCCTCCTCCACCTCCGGCTCCCCCCCTTCAACCACCTTAGTGGAGCTCTCCAGTCCACTAAGCAACCATTCCTCTTCACAGTGAGGAATCAAGCTTAACAAAATCTACAAAATATCAAGCAAAGTCACATTACATAAACATTGAGCATTAAATAAAACTATAACAGCAATACAATGAAACAGGATCATACTTGCTCAGTTTTAAGATTTTCGGCCCGAACTTGGACTTTCCTCTTTTTTGGACCTTCCCACCGCAGGATGCGGGGGAAAACTATTTTGTTAATTGGTCTTTGTAGTCTTGTGTGTTCCAACAACCAAACCTGTGCACAAGAATTGTTGGAAGTCATCTCAACATAATATTAAAATAGATTTACCAAAAAAAAAGTTTAACTTACAGACAAGGCTACAGAACAACCATATATAAAGCACTTGCCCTCCAAATTTGATTTATAATTCCGCTTGGCAAGCGCCTTCACACCACATATCTTATTCATGGCGGCTTCATGGGCATCGCCCATCTTATTTAGAATCAGTTTCTGAAAACCATCAGCCCATGCAAACTCTTTAACTCTATTTAGATCATCTAAGCAATGAAGCATTTGTGGAGGACATGTAAAGTTGGTCCTTGGCGCAAGAGAGGTGCTCAAAAGAAGAAGAATCCAAAGCCGCACAGTATTGGCCACGTCATCCGTTTCATTGGACTTTATTATTCCATGAATCAATTTTTTGATACCTTCTCTATCAAACTTTTCAATTTTTCAGAAATGACTATGTAGAACAGATTTTTGCACTGGACCGCTAATGGGCAGAACTTGCCCGACAGAAGGAACTCCAAGTATCAATGCGACATCATCGGCTGTGAAAGGAATAATTGTCCTCCCAAACTTGAATAGATCTTCCCCTTGCCATCCAAGAATTATCTCTTCTAAAAAACTAACGTTGAATGCTCGTCTTGGAACATTATTGACATATGGGAAAAAGGGGGTTCTCCTCATTAATTCTATATGACATGGCCAAAATTTCAAAGAGTCTCTATCACTGCAGTAGCTATTCATTGAACATCGGCTAATTAGTGGGTGCACTGGCCCTTTCTTTGCTCTTTTCTTTGCTGGCAAAAGAAAAATAACTCAATTAAGCTACAAAATATTGTATGCTGAGGGTCTACATTGTGTGTGCTTGTGTGTGCTGAAGATATATATATATATATATATATATATATATATATATATATATATATATGTCAAATATATGTGCTAAAGATATGTATATAAATAGATGCACTGAATTCTCACCTGATTTTTCGATTGACCTCACACAAGCCCTCTTTTTTCTGGAAGCTTCCAATTTGCGTCCTTGCTCAGCTTCCAACAGGTTAAATTGAATTCTGAGACAATGTTTTGACCTTCGTTTTGGTGGAGGTATTGAAGCAGGTGGCAAGGTGGATGTCGGTGGCCTTAGAATGTTCTCACATGGAGGGGAAGATGGGGACACAATGCTATCAGCCTTAGACTCCATTGGAATGTTCTCACATGGAGGGGAAGATGGGGACATAATGCTATCAGCCTTAGACTCCATTGGCCCTTCGAACCCTAACAACAATAGGGGTTAAGACCTACGATGGTGGTGGTATACTTTGTTGCCCAGTTGACGAGCCCAGAGGGGGGTGAATGGGTCTTTTAAAATTAATCTAGAAGATACCTGTAACTCAAAACAATCACACAAATGTTCTTCGAACTATGTTAGTTACAATTAGTTTAAATAACAATCACACAAGGAAGACAGTCACACAACACAAGGATTATCCTGGTTCGGACTTCTTTTCCTTAGGAGTCCTACGTCCAGTCCCTGAGCAACAACTCAGGATTTCACTAACTAGGGAATAGTCCCCCTAAGGACGCTACAACACCCAGCTCAGCTGGTCTTCCTTCACACTCGAAGGGAACAACACCCTGGATACCACCAGGTCTTCCTTCACACCCGAAGGGAACAACACCCTGGATACCACCAGGTCTTCCTTCACACCAGAAGGGAACAGCACAGAGAAGAATGTATGACTTTCAAGCCCCTAGATCCAGCTTTTGATAAGCGAGGATCTGAAGCAACTAGAACTGAGAGCAAAGAGATTATAAACAATTCGCACTCTCAGAACTATACAGGCTCTCTCAAGATTTTCACAAACTAGTGGAGAGAAAAAGAGCAAAAGCTAAGAGGAGTGAAGGATCTTGGCTCTCGACTTTCTTCAGAAGAATTTGAATGCTTGAATATCCAAAAATTTTGTCTATACTTCTGACTTGGATTTATAACTTCAATTTGAAATCTAAACGTTGAAGTGTCCGTTGTCTCTCTTTTGAGTAGTCGTTAGACTGAATGACGTCTAGAGTCTTGGAAGCTTCCAGTCACAGTCTTTTGATCACTTGAGCACGCAAAGAGATGAGATCTTCAAAGATATCCGATGGCTTCTATTTGTTTAACGTTGTACCATGAAGCTAGTTCAGAGGTCTGCACAGATGTCAATCTTAAATAGCAGACATATAAGCTATCTCTGATGTCAGTCAACGTCAGTAGCAATAGTCAAGAAAATAGTAATGCCAAATAGCTTAAGTCTAAAGGACGTTATCAGAGTAGGCACGATAAATGATGATATGGTCTGCATGCATGCAGAGATATGTTCAGATCTCATAAATGCAAGAGCGTCAGAGAGATGTCTACGTGGACTTTGACTGGTCAATGCTTTAAGATGAATAGGATATCAATATATGGAATCGATTACTGAATGACTTATGGAATCGTTATGAACACTAATAAGTCATTATAGAGAGCAAATCGTTATGAATACTTATCAAGTCGTTATGAACTCTAAAGAAATCGTTATGCTAACTTATGAAATCGTTACAACAAGCAAGTCGTTGCGAGTTCTAAAGAAATCGTTATGATAACTTATGAAGTCGTTACAACAAGCAAGTCGTTACGAGTTGTAAAGAAATCGTTATGATAACTTATGAAGTCGTTACAACAAGCAAGTCGTTGCGAGTTCTAAAGAAATCGTTATGATAACTTATGAAGTCGTTACAACAAGCAAGTCGTTGCGAGTTCTAAAGAAATCGTTATGATAACTTATGAAGTCATTACAACAAGCAAGTCGTTGCACTTTCTAAAGAAATCGTTGCAGTACTTATAGAGTCGTTGTGTCATCGACTTGTTTGAAACAACATGACTTTTCAGTCTTATAAGAAAATCGTTGCGATCACTTATAGAATCGTTACGACATCGATTTGTTTGAAACAACATGACTTTTCAGTCTTATAAGAAAATCGTTGCGATCACTTATAGAATCGTTACGACATCGATTTGTTTGAAACAACATGACTTTTCAGTCTTATAAGAAAATCGTTATGAACTTCAACAGAAATCGATATGGATTTAGAGAAATCTCATGTTGAAAAGATTGGAGCTTCAGAGTAGTAATGCATACCTTTATTGGCTTGTTTGACCTCGGTATTTTTTCTGTACTTAAGACTTATGAAATATTCATCAGATATGATTGATAAATTCTTGTTTGGTTTTGTTAATCATCAAAATATGTATATATATAATTAATTAAAATTGCATGGGGACAGACTGATCATCAATCTCCCCCTTTTTGGTGATGACAAAACTGAACAATAAGCATGGATAAAAGTATCTGAATTTGTTGTAAAGAGAAGATATGCTAAGATTCTAAGCAAAATTAAAATTTCAGACATGCGTACTTTTCTCCCCCTTTTTGTCATTAAGCAAAAAGATAAACTTTGACAAAAAAAGAAGAGAGAAAGAGAAATAGAGAATACACAGAGGGTCATGTCATTTACTGTGGAGGTACAGGTAAATAGAAGGCAGGAGACAACAGAGAGGCAAAATGGGAGATGGTTTCCCATGCCTGAACTTCCTGCTCTTCAAAAAGATTTTTAAAAGCTCCAAAAGACAGAGTAAGATGGTCCCATGGTGGGAGCCATCCGTTTGAGATGAAGATTTAGATGCTGATAGAGAAGATCAGCATATGCATCTTTGTCCATGTTCATTTTGAGAAAACGAGGAGTGCCAAAGCTGGCACAGGAGAGGAACTGGTCCATGGTGACAGGGTAGTGATTGTGGTTAGCTCTGAGAGCTTGGTGCATAGCCACATACACTTTGTATCTTTCTTCCCAGACCTTGAAGGGGTCATCAACAAGATTAATGGAGTTCATATCTAGGAAAGTGGCCAGAGAAATAGCTGGTTTGCCTTCCCTGGCCTGAGCTTCATTGAGTTCAGACAGCTGCTGAGCTGACAGGGGTAGAACTTAGACCATTCAGAAGATGTGAGCCTTTCACATTCAGACAGGATAGGGGAGAGAACTTCAGCCTTTACATGGCCCTGGTGATATTCCCTGAATAGGAATCTAGAAAAGGAAACCAGGTAGCCTTTCTACACTTTAATTCTGCCCAAGACTCTGGCAAAACGCTCAAAGATGATGGATCCTACAGAGGATTCCATAACTAGAAAGTGAATTTGAGGAAGGGCTATCTCCTCAGGTATTTGAAGTGTAGTAAAATCTACCTGAATATCTGAAGTGTGAGAGATAACTGGAGACAAGGCTGAAATGTCCTTCCTGAACTAACAGAGCTGAACATCTGGAAGTCTATGAATATATCTGTAGTTGTTGAATAGCATGAAATGCCTGATCATCTTTATTTCCGATTGAATGTAGGGTGCCCAGAGTTCTTGGTGGTACATCCTGAACCACTCAGAGAGAGTCAAGGAGTGGTCCCTTGGAGGAAATCTGATAGATTTGGCAAGAATGAACTTCTTGAGAAGATCCTTGCGACCTTTGCCCCACTGCTCTTCAGATTTGGAGTGAGCAAGAGAGAAAATTTTGGATTTTTCGGTTTTGAAAGAGAAGTATAGGGGAAAATGGTGTGCTAATGATCTGTAAGGTTTTGAAAGGGAAGGCTGATGATGGTGGCATAAGCAACTTTGGAAAGGTATTCCCTAAACAGTGGGTTATGTTTGTTGTCCACTGTGAGAGAAAACCACAAAGGAGGGTATTTGGGTTCAGAGGAAGAGGAAGAGGTAGAAGTAAGTTTCCTCTTCTTAGAGGCAGGATTAGAAGGATCTGCCCTGTGAACATGTTCTCCCACTTTCAACACAGACCTGAGGATCCCTTCCTCAAATTCATCCTTTATCTTTTCAATAAAGGGAGAATTGAGTTGAGCATGTTCAGGTATGATAGTGATGAAAGATGGTGGAGGAGTAGGATGAAGAAAAGAGTGTGAAGTAGTGTGGAGATCATCAGTTGGTCCAAGGGAGGGACCAGAGGAGGAGGAGGATGCTCCAGCTGAGGATGCTGGAGGGGCCTCAAATATAGGAGAAGGAGAAGGAATGGTGGACTGAAATGGTGTAGGAGAGGAGATTGGTCTAGATTGAGGCTTCTTGAATGTTTGAGGAGCAGGAGGTGCTGTAGGAGCTGATGGTGGAGTTGGAGGAATAGGTGTGTGAGAGGGGGAAGAGGGAGCTGGGGGCTTGGGTGCCAAGAGCTCTTCTGCCTCTATTTGCACAGACTCACTCTCCAATGGTCCTGATCCTTGCTCAGATGGCCCTGTTGGCCTTGCATCCTGATCAGCTGGCCCTATTGGCTCTACCTCTTTTGTTGCTGCTGCTGCTTCTGGTGATGCTGCTGCTTCTGGAGGAGGAGGAGCATGAGCTCCAACTGCCTTGATAATATCTGAGAGCATGCCTTTCATGCTGCTCATTTCCTTGTTAAACCATTTCATAGCATTTCTGATTTGGGCCAACTCTTTGTTGGCTGAAGCTTGACTCAGAAATATAGAGTTGACATCTGACTGGAGAGAACATAATAGTTCACCTTGAACATTCAGCCTTTCAATCACTGGCTTCAAGTTTATGACAATTTTCTGCTTAACCTGCCTCTCAAATGGAGAATTAGCCAGGAGAGGAACTCTAGAGGCAACCTCTTTTCCTTTCTTCTTGCCTTCATTTTCTGGAGGAGGTTGATCATCATCTGATGCAACGACCCACTTCCACCCGGTACGGTTATACCAACCCACGTCGGATGAGAGCAAGCCGCTACAGGGGAGAATACCCCAACAAGTAACAAATGAGCTGAGATATACACAAATAGAAATAAATAAATGCAACGAAATTTAAATAAATCTCATTCCATCAACTTTTAAATCCACATACCACAGTCTGTATAGTTCAACAAGAGATAACATAAATAAAAATTGTTCCAAATACATAGCCGATTCCAAGTACATTTGAACAAAACTCAAATTTCAATTGTAGCTTTACATACTATGAAAGATAAAATTTCAAGTCTTCAATCACTTAGTCCAACTCTACTTCAAGCCTTGCTAGCTTCTCCGCTACAAGTTTCCTGAAATGTTTAGCAAGAATGA